>CM068378.1:63543111-63889565 GCA_034770075.1 Aralia elata
CTCGAATGTGGGTGTGTTGGTATCCAGTGAGTAAGAGAGCTAGAACACAAACTGTACTATCAGCTAGAAGCTTCACTGCGACATGAGAGGTATGCCAAAGAGCTGGCATATGAGCTAAGAGTCGAATGACCAAGAAGCCAAGATCTAGAGCAACCAGATCCAGAACGGACAACTTTATGATCAAGCAAGGAACACTATGGGCTGAAAAGAAAAAGAAGTGACTTGGATAAGTCAAGCAGTGTTCAACGGAAGTGATCATCTGAATCTGCTATGTACCAGAAGAAGGAAGGCTTCAACGACCATCATCAGCAGCATCCAGAAGAAGATCACTAACAGCTTCTAAGTACCTAAAGATGAAGGAGAATAAAGTTCATCTTAGCAGCACAACCCAACAAACCATCAACACACCAAAGAGGGCGGGCGTCCTTGTCTTAAGTGACTAAATAAAGTTAAGTCTGCTGGACTTGCTGAGTACCAGAGGGTACAAGAGATTCTAAGTCTGCTGGACTTAGTCTACAGGTTCCAAGACTGTTGGCCTTGAAGGGTTCTTTGTGAACTAGGTTTCCAAGTCTACTGGACTTGAAGAGGGTTATAGGATCTTTGTCCGAGGGACTAAAAACAACTCAATGTCTGCGGGACTTAAGAGGGGTCAGAGGATCGATGTCTGCGGGACTTGAGGAGGGTCATAGGATCCTTGCCTTTGTGGCTAAAAATAACTCTTGCCTGCTGGACTCGGGGAGGGCGTAGAGTCCTTGTCATCGTGACTAAAACAAGTAGTGGATTCCTACTTGTTGAAGTAGAAGAGTGGAGTAGGAGTTATTACGTCTCCGAAACACTTAAAATCTCCTGTGTTATTTACCTTCTGTCATTTACTTTATGCTCAATAAACTGCCATATCTGTTATCAACCATACTATAGATTTGTAAACTGAGCTGAAATTATGCTTGGATCTATGAAGGGGTTATTAATGATTATTCCGCTGTGCATGAATTGATTCTCTATCTCATAAACTGTTATACTTTCATTAATAAAAAGAAAAGTTTTCTTAAAGGATCTATTCAACTCCCCCCCTTCTAGATTCACATTGTGTCTCCAGGAACCAACAAAATTAAATGAGTTTAATTCATTATAAATAGTATTAGAATGATTTTAATTTATTTATTCTACTTACCGGCTTAATATTGAACCTAGAGGGCCACATCATAAAAGGGAGAAATATGATTGAATAAGTGATTGACTTAATAATAATAAATTAAGTGTATTTAATTTATTAGTGGAATAAATTAAATGACTTAATATTTATAATTAAATATTTGAAGAAATACTTATTATAAATTAATAAGAAGAGTATTCTTCTTCTTCTTCTTCTTCTTCTTCTTCTTCTTATTATTATTATTATTATTATTATTATTATTATTATTATTATTATTATTATTATTATTATTATTATTATTATTATTATTATTATTATTATTATTATTAAAGTTCCTAATTTATATTTGAAATTAAATTAAAACCCTAATTTCTAAAAGGTTTAGGAATAGGGTTAGTCTATAAATAAGAGAAGTCTTATTGTGGGATAGACTAATGCATCTAATGCAACTTGCATCTCTCTTGCAAGTATTCTCAAAACCATAAAGAGTTAGGATAGAGAGAATTAGGGCTAGCCACCCAAGATCTAGTAGAATCTAAAATTACATCTTTAATCAATTTCTCTTGGTGGAGCACCTCTTGGGCGTTGCACACTTTGAGTAGCGAACGTTTGATCCGAGAATTAGAGAGATCGCGGAGGAACAAAAATTAGAATTTGAAGTCTACGTCAAAACATTGATTTTCTTCAAAGGTATATCTTTTATCCTTCCTCAATTAATAGTATTGCATAAGGTGATCCCTGTGGAATTGCAAAAAATTTTATATTCCATTTATACCATGTTTCCGCTGCTTTATAATATGATTGTATACTTTGATATTGTTTCTGCAAACTAACAGTGGCATAAGAGCCATCCTTATGCGAATTATTAATTGTTTTGATTCGATATATATGTTGATATGTGTTTAGAACAATTTAATTTAGTGTAATTGTTAATATAAAATCATGTTTTATGAAACAAAGAAGCAAAATCGCGATCAAAAAAACCAAAAACCGGTACGAACAGAAGCCTCAAAGCCACGATGCTCCATTACTTGAGTCGCGACACTCTCTTTTTGAGTCGTGGCGCATGAAGGGCTGTAAGTCCAATTTTTGTGTTTTTCAGAAATTCTAAATTAGAAATAAAGTAGTTTATTTTTGATTTGGAATTGAATTAAATAAAGGAGTTTTATTTTTATTTGGAATTGGATTTCATGCGTTGTTTTTTCAGAAATTCTAAATTAGAAATAAAAGAGTTTATTGTTTATTTAGAATTGAACTAAAATAAAGATGTTTATTTTAATTAGAATTGAATTCCATGTTAGTTAAAATAAAGGAATTTATTTTGATTCAAAATTGAATTTCATACTAACTAAAAATGCCCATTAAATTATATATATATATATATATATATATTGAATGTTTATTTTTATTGGATGAATATATTTTGACACATGTGATGACATGTATGATAATAAAGGGGATGATTAGGGACCATTGACCAATATGATTGGATTTAATTTTGATGGATGCTTGAATGAATGGATTTTTATAAATGGGGTTTGCATGCCTCGTTTTTCTAATTTTCTGATATAAATTCTATCTCCCTCCTATGTACTTCTTTTTGACTGTTGATCAAGGTTTTTGTTTTATTAAAAATAGTTTGTAATAGGATTTTATAGAATTACTCAAGAAATTGGAACTAAAGAGCAGGAGCATTGAACACCCGTTTGTAATAAAGTCCAGGTTGAATGTAATAGTTATATTCAAATTTTATTATTGCACCCTAGGTTTGACCTTTTAGTTCATGGTTGCTCCAATGAACCAATTAGAATTACGTCCATAATCATTCCGGATAGAATATAGTATTCTATAAATACATGCTAAATATATAGTAAATATATTATTATACATGTGGATGTATGTTTAATATGACACGTATTTCTCTCTCTCTCTCTCTCTCTCTCTATATATATATATATATATATTTGCATGTGCGCTAAACAAGATGAGACAATTAATTAACAAAACCCTCAAAAGATAATATATTAAGTTGATTGCATTCAAAGACATTGGAGAATGTCGAACATAGCCTTCTAACATGGTAAAGCAATAGAGTATTGAATATTTAATGAGTTTGTTGTGCACACACAAGACAAGTATTAAATATTTGAGATATTGCTTTATTACATTGAATGTTTATAAGGAATTGAACAATACCGTTTTGTTGTGCACACACAAGAATTGTATTTTTCTCTTCACTTATATAAAAATACTGGGTTTGACTTAACTTAGATTGTTTTAGTTCGGATGTGCACACACTTGACATCTAAGAGGCAAAATATAAAGGAGTTACATGGAGATGTAATCGATAATAATTGTATAACTTTTGAATAAATATGTAGATTGTTGTGCACACAAAGGCTATATATTTATTGCAATTGGATCCTTTCTCACTAAGCAGATTTTACAAAGTTACAAATACAAAATCTGCCGAACTATATATAAAGAGGGTTATATAGTTTGAAAAAATAGTGGGAGACACTATTTTAATAAAGACCTAAATTAATCTGGTGATTAATAAAAGAATGCATGCTAATGTTGTTAATTAAATTTCACCTGCAGAATTTTACAAATGGCTAATTCACTATCACTGCGAAGCATACTAGATGCTAACAAATTAACAGAACCGAATTACATGAATTGGTTAAGGAATCTGAGAATAGTTCTCACAGCTGAAAAGCTGGCATATGTCCTTAACTAGCCCGTTCTTGTAACGGTTGCAGAAGATGCCTCTGAGGAAGAGCTGACTACTTTTAGAAAGTGGTAGGATGATGCACAAGTGGCTCAGTGCATCATGTTAGCATCCATGAGTAACAAGTTACAACGTCAACATGAGAAAATGGAAGCCCCTACTATGTTACCGCACCTTTAGGATTTGTATGGTGAGCAAAGCAGGTCAGCTAGATATAAAATATCTAAAAAGTTCTTCCGATCTAGGTTGATCGATGGCACTATAGTGCAGACACATGTCCTAAAGATGATCAATCTAATTGAACAGTTGCGACAACTGAGTTTTATCATGAATGAGTTGAGCTAAGATCTGATCTTGCAGTCATTCCCAGACTCCTTTTCATAATTTGTTATGAACTTTCATATAAACAAGCTTGATGTTAGCTTGCCTGAATTGCTTAACATGTTGAAAACTGCTGAGAGTCATTTTCCAATGAAGAAAGACCAAGTCTTACTTGTAGACAATTTTTCCAAGAAGCAGAAGAGGGCTAAAGGATCTTCTGAAAAGAAGAAAAATCCCAAGAAGGCAAAAGGAAAGGCGAAATCTAAGGGCAAGAAAAAGGCTGATGCTAATAGCAAAGGAGTTTACTTCCACTGTAACAAGCTTGGACATTGGAAGAGAAACTGCAAGGAGTATCTTGCAAAGTAGAAGCAAATGAAGCTCGGAGAGGCTTCAGCTTCAGCTACAGGTCTGTTCATGATTGAAATAAATCTTTTTGTAAGTCAAAGTTCTACTTGGGTATTAGATACCGGCTGTGGTTCTCACATATGCAATTCTTTGCAGGGACTAAGCAGAAGTAGAAAGCTGAACAAAGGAGAAGTCACCCTGCGCGTGGGGAATGGAGCAAAGGTTGCTGCATTAGCCATAAGAACTTATTGTTTAGCATTACTGCCTTCTGGTAAATCAATTAATTTAATAAGTTGTTATTATGTTTCAGTTCTTATTAGAAACATTATTTCAATTCCATTGTTGGACAAGGAAGGTTTTAATATTATAATAAAGAACAATAGTTGTTCTATTTATAATGACAATATTTTATATGGAACTGGTAGATTAATTGATGGTCTTTATATACTTGACATACATGAAAATATTTTGCAAATTGAACAAACTAGTAAAAGAAAAAGAGATGATGTGAATCATACCTTCGTATGGCATTGCAGACTCAGATATATTAATGAAACAAGACTAAATAAGTTACATAAAGATGGGCTTTTAGAGCCATTTGATTTTGAATCATATCCAACTTGTGAATCTTGTCTCATGGGAAAGATGACTAAATCTCCATTTAGTGGACATGAAGAAAGAGTTACAGGATTGTTAGAGTTGATACATACAAATGTATGTAGACCTATGACAATAGATGCACGAGGAGGGTATTCTTATTTCATTACTTTCACTGATGATCATTCAAGATTTAGATACGTGTATTTGATGAAATAAAAATCTGAATCATTTGAAAGGTTCAAAGAATTCAAAAGTGAAGTGGAGAAATAAACTTACAAGAGTATTAAGATTCTTCGATCAGATCGAGGAGGTGAATACTTAAGCAGTGAGTTTCTTAATCATCTCAAAAATAACAGTATTATCTCACAATGGATGCCTCCTGGTACACCACAGCTAAATGACGTATCTGAAAGGAGAAATTGTACCTTGTTGGACATGGTGCGATACATGATGAGTTTTATCGATCTTCCAATATCCTTCCGGGGTTATGCCCTAGAGACAGCTGCAAATCTACTAAATAAGGCCCCCTATAAGTCCATTCCTAAGAATCCATATGAGTTATGGACAAGAAGGAAACCTAGTCTTAAGTATGTTAAGATTTGGGGATGTCTAGCTTATGTGAAAAAATTTCAAAATGATAAGCTTGAGATAAGATCTGATAAGTGCAGATTTATGGGATATCCTAAATAAAGTTTACGATACTATTTTTATAATCCAACTGAGCAAAATGTGTTTGTTGCGAAACACGCTACCTTCTTGAAAAAATGAGTTTATCCTTGAAAGGGCGAGTGGGAAGAAAATAGATCTTGAAGAAGTTCAAGAACCACAAACCACTACAAGTCATGTGAATGAACCTGTCCAAGTAGAGATACCTTCTGTACCACAGCCAAGTTGTAAATTTGGAAGAGTACCAAAGATACCTGAAAGGTATGGATTCATCATAGATGATGATGGTGAGGTACGCATCATAGAGGATGATGACCCAGTAACATACGATGAGGTAATGAGTAGTAAAGACTCAGAGAAATGGCAAAAGGCCATGAAATCTGAATTGGACTCCATGTATGAGAACCAAGTATGGACGTTGGTTCCTCCACCGGAAGGCATAGTGCCTATAGGGTGCAAATGGGTCTTTAAGAGAAAGACTGGAGCAGATGGCAAGGTAAAGACCTATAAGGCCAGACTGGTGGCAAAATGTTTCAAACAAAGGCAAGGAGTTGATTATGACGAAACCTTCTCACTAGTTGCAATGCTTAAGTCCATTTAGATTTTGCTTGCAATTGCAGCTTACTATAACTACGGGATCTGGCAAATGGACGTGAAAACGACCCTCCTCAATGAAAGACTACAATGATCCATTTATGGATTGAAGCAAGCTTCTAATAGATGGAACATTCGTTTTGATGAGACAATCAAAGAGTTTGATTTTATCAAAAATGAGGATGAACCTTGTGCGTACAAGAAGGTTAGTGTGAGCGCTAGGACATTCCTAGTACTATATATTGATGATATATTACTTATAGGGAATGGCATACCAATGCTATAATCAGTAAAGATATGGTTGTCTAAACACTTCTCCATGAAGGACTTGGGAGAAGCATCCTATGTATTGGGGATAAAAATCTATAGAGATACATCTAAAAGGATGCTCGACTTGACATAGGGAATGTACATTGAATCGATGCTAAAGAAGTTTAGCATTTCTGACTCCAAGAGAGGACTCATACCAATGAGTTTTGGAGTGAATCTCTCCAAGAAAATGTCTCCAAAGACACCTGGAGAGAGAGATCGCATGAGTAAGACACTTTATGCTTCGGCAATAGGATTTATCATGTATGAGATGATATGTACGAGACCTGATATTGCTTATGCACTTGGAGTGACAAGCAGATATCAGTCAAATCCTGGAGAAGAACACTGGAAAGTTGTGAAAAATATCCTGAAGTACTTAAGAAGAACTAAGGATGTGTTTCTAGTGTATGGTGGGTCTGATTTGAAACTAGAGGGCTATACAGACTCAAGTTTTCAAACTGATCAAGACGACAGCAAATCCACCTTAGGTTATGTCTTTATCCTAAATTGTGGTGTAGTGAGTTGGAAAAGTTCCAAGCAGCAAACGGTTGCTAATTCAGTGACAGAAGCAGAGTACATAGCTGCAAGTGAAGCTGCAAAGGAAGCTATTTAGATGAAGAAGTTCATTATTGAACTTGGAGTAGTTCCTAGCATACAAGGACCAGTGCCTGTATATTGTGACAACACTGGAGCTGGTGCACAAACCAAGGAACTGAGGTCTCATCAGTAATCCAAGCATGTGTTGCGGCGCTTTCATCTGATTAGAGAAATCGTTAAAAGAGGAGATGTCATCTTAGAAAGAGTGGACTTTAAGAACAACATTGCAGATCCATTTACTAAAGCGTTAACTCAGCAACAATTTGATCGTCACTTAGAGAAGATGGGAATTAGATACTAGGGTGATTTACTTTAGTGCAAGTGGGAGATTGAAAGTAGTATGCCCTCAAGCTAATCACATTTGATGTGATGAGTATTTACTTTGTAATCTTATTCATTTATTAATAAGAGAATTTATTTAATAAAAGACATTCTTTATCCATGTTAATTAGTTGAATTAATAAATGTGATAAACTCATAGTTTTCGGGCAATGCTTTTAGAATCATGATGTTGATAATGCTAATGAGATCTAAATTTAAGATAGCTCAAAACTAAAATGTTCCTAATCGTTGGATCACTAGTGTGGGGTTACTGATTCCGGATAGATTAGTACATACTATGTTTGTTCTCTTGAAGAGGATGGTTGATCTCATAATCATTTATGTGGAGACACTAAAGCAAGTATGTAGGTGCTTATTGGAGAATAAGTTCACTGAACGTGACTTGAATAAAGGAGCCCTAATAGAGTTTTACTTTCCTGTTAATAGGAGTTCCTAAAGTGATAGTAGTACAAATGACCCTTAGATTTGAGATTATCATAGTATCTTGTATATACTGAGTTATGTTTTGTCATATTCCTTAATACTCTAGGGTATGCTATAGGGTATATTCGGATATAATAAAGTATATATGGAGATAAGTGAATGATCAACAAAGGATCTACCACTTCTAATAAAGGGAGAGAATGTCGTATGTGATTCGATAAAGTGACAACTCAGAAATCCTTGGTCAGGATTGAATGGAAATTAGAAAGGAGTTTTTAATTTACATTAACTAAAGTTGTGCATTTTAGAATCGGAATACATATAATCAAATAAATAAAACTTGACAGTAATTCCATGTTTTATATTTGATTGAGACATTGTATGGTAGAAGGATTGAATTGTACAGTAACTATTCACGGAATAGGTTCTTTGTATTCTTTGTGATAATTCTTTATGATTGAACGTTGAATTCATATTATCCGGATGGTCGTGATACATTATTTATAAGGTGTCACTCATGATTTAGAATAAATATTATTTATTTATATTTGAATTAAAGGAGTTTAATAAATTATAAATAATATTAGAATGATTTTAATTTATTTATTCTACTTATCGGCTTAATATCGAACTTAGAGGGTCACACCATAAAAGGGAGAAATATAATTGAATAAGTGATTGGCTTAATAATAATAAATTAAGTATTTTAATTTATTAGTGAAATAAATTAAATAGCTTAATATTTATAATTAAGTATTTGAAGAAATACTTATAATAAATTAAAGAAAAGTCTTATTATTATTATTATTAATTATTTCTAAAAGGTTTAGGAATAAGGTTAGTCTATAAATAAGAGAAGTCTTATTGTGGAATAGACTAATGCATCTAATTCAACTTGCATCTCTCTTGCAAGTATTCTCAAAACCCTAAGGAGTTAGGATAGAGAGAATTAGGGCTAGCCACCCAAGATTAGTAAAATCTAAAATCACATCTTCAATCAATTTCTCTTGGTGGATCACCTCTTAAGCGTTGTACACTTTGAGTAGCGAACGTTTGATCCGAGGATTGAAAAGATCACGGAGGAACAAAAATTGAAATTTGAAGTCTACATCAAAGCGTTAATTTTCTTCAAAGGTATATCTTTTATCTTTCCTCAATTAATAATATTGCATAAGGTGATTCTTGTGGAATTGCAGAAAATTTTGAATTCCGTTTTTACCATGTTTCCGCTGCTTTACAATATGATTGTATACTTTGATATTGTTTCTGCAAACCAACACTTATAAACAAATCTTCCTAAATCCAATCAAGATTAGAATTAGAAATAACACTCTAGCTAATCAACTCACTATATTTCTATATGAATTGGAATTAAAAAGAATTTCATACTCAAGTTCTCCTTCAAATTACATAAGGCATATATAAGTATATTTCTATCTTATACACAAATTATGAATGCCATCTTATGTAGAAAACATAATCATATATTATTATATCCAGGTCTAAATATATACTCTATCTACTAATTTCTTATAGATTACCATGCTAATTACTGGTCAGACAATTAAACAATTGAGCATAAATATAATAAACAATCCAATTATAATCAATAGTAATCAACATTGAAGCAAATTAATTAAATTTACTCATCAAGTTCCATTGTAATCTTAAAATAAAATTTAGTTCATAATTGAAATAAAGTTCATCATCCACAAGTTAAACATCATCCAAGAATTACAAAATAAAAGTAAAAGAAGAGAGATAAAAATTGTTGTGATGCAATTCTTGAACTCATCCTTAGCCTTCTATGTTGCTCTTCCTTTGTGATCAAAACTCTGCTTTAAGCCTTCAAGTCTTTCTCTAATTGAGGGTTAGAAATCATCCTCTTCAGTATGTCCCAGATGTAATATTTATACCTTCTAAATAAAGTCCTAACACTCCAAGAAGTTGTAATCCAAATCTGCCTCGAATTCCTGTTGAAATCTCAAAGTATGCTAACATTGCCCTGACTTGGCGCTGTCGCGCCATGATCCTTCACAAAACTGGCGTTGCCACACCATATGCTCTTGTTCCTTGGATAGGTAGCGCTACCGCGCCGGCTTCTAGGTCATTCATGGCGCTGCCACGCCAGGCATCTAGCGACTCAACTTTTGTTCTTTTTCCTGCTACTCTTGTTCCAAGTTATCCACTTCCAATCCCCATGTAACGTATCCTACAAAACACATGAAAATGCATCAAAGCTAACGAGAAACACTCGAGAATAAACAAGAATTCAAGCCCAACTATATCCGATTCATAGGTATAAAATCCACTCATCAAATACCCCCAAACTTAAACCTTTGCTTGTCCCTAAACAAAACAAAAATAAATAATATGCAATTAACAAAACCTACCTACGAATCAAGTAATAACCAACATAGTATTAAACATACAACCTCAAAGATCATCCACAATACTCACAACAATATCCAAACAATGTTAAATATAAGTTTCAATTTATTCATCAATGTTTCACCTGCCATTGACCTCATGTGGTGTGCGTGTGTGAATACCAGATGCTCCAACCAATCAAAACCCAAGATAAGTCACAAAACCATCCATTTAACAGAGAAATGCAATATTAACTCTACAAATCTAATAAACACATCAAATTCAGATAGTCTAGACAACTCATTCAATTCTAGGGTCCCAAAGGTGTTTTAGACATTAACCACATTCTTTTCTTTTTCTCTTTTTCAATTTTTCCCCTAGTGCGACATCACATAAGCAATTTTTCTTCTCACTAATTACCGAATAAGTGCGTTTTATACTCTATCTCGTTCTTAAGCACGTGTTTATGAGCAAGTGCGTTTTACGTTCCATCTCGACTTACCACATACCCCAATTTTCATCAATAATTTTTTTTTTCAACAACCCAAGAAAATTCCTCCAAACTTAGCGAATTACGTAGATTTCTCTTTCAAAAATATGCAAACAAATTCAATAGGGTCTCAGTAGAATTTCTCAAAAATGGTTACTTATGCAAACTTTTCCCAAGTCAAAATTAGTCAAAACAGCCAATAAGTAATTTATAAACCCAACAAAGTCTCATGCAAGGTAAAAACTAATTACTAAACCAAAACTAAACTTCATATCAAACCAATTATGCTCCGCTATCATCACACCCAAATCTGTGATACCCCCAAATTTAGGTACCAATACCTTGAATTCGGTGCTCACGATACAACACATCCAATCACCTTAAAACAACACATATCTTCTAAATGCGAAATAAATAAACATTTATTGTTCTTTACAAATGTTTACTATGGTGTCAAGGTCTATAACCTTAAATAATTACATCATAAGATACTCTACAATACAAGAGAGTATTATGATTTACAAAACAGAATAGTAGCATATAGGTAGCTAATGTGCAACTATTCTTTAAATTTTCCTTTGCCCTTATCCTTTTTGGAACTCTCCGGCTTAACTGCAATTGATTCATGATATAGCAAGGGTGAGCAACAACTTTGCTCAGCAAGTTTAAAATGCATAAAGGAGATATATCATGAATAAATAGAAATAATAATTGCACAGTTCAAAAATAAAAAATAAAAAAATTATTGATTAACTAACTAAACAACATAATCAACGTCCAAATGTAGAAATGACTATTGATTATTTACTGCTGAGTGGTCCGAAGGACCCTGAACAATACCAATGCATCAATCATTCGAATGACTCCTTTTACTCTGCCAGAATACACGAGGGGATTAGCCTCTCGTACACCATGTATATGCATAACATTTAACTTTGACTGTATCGGGTAACCGACACTATACCCCCTTGATGAGTGTGTTTTATACACACAAATTGGGTACTTTTAACCTTGATAATTTGTATGTCTTTAGCTATTTCGTTTGGTTTTATGTGTTTTCATCTTATTATTGTGTAATGTAGTTTTTTATTACTTTTATATGTTTTTGTATGCTTTTATGTGTTTTTACTTGGTTTTGTAGGAATTGAAATAAAGGTCCCTTGAATCGTTGTGTTTTGGGCTTGAATTTGGCATTTCAGCTGCTTGTTTCTCAATTTGACCCATGATGCAGTTCGAATCTCTCAAAACTTAAAGAACGAAAGTTGTATATTTTGATCTTAGCTTTCCAGAACATCCAGAATCATCCAATTTGAAGTTCGTTTGAGAAAGTTATGGTCATTTTACCATCAGATTTTGCATGAATTTTACACAGCAGCTGCTTCCAGGCCATTTTGAGCCTTTCTCCGGCCATTATCTCGATGAGCTCCAATTATGGAAGTTGTAGAGCTACTTCTTAGATTTCCATAGCCTACTTAATCGCCTAAATCCGAGTTCGGACGAAGAAGTTATGGCCATTTTACCAACACCCCTTGCCAGGGGTTGCTCTCTCAGTTCAAGAATCTGCACCAACTACTAGTTTGGATAACTTTTATAAATTTTAACATGCAACCGCCTAGCCGAAATGAATGTCATAGACTATATCTTAAACAGTTCATGAATTACAAACTTTAAACAATACACCGTTCAATGATAGAACAGAATTCCAAATGCACATCGTACGAATGTCAACAATTATAAATGATGTGGAATAATTATCAATAATTAAACCACTAATACAAATAAGGAATATCAATTCAAGTTTGATTTAAGAAAGTACCAACCGATATATAAACAACGGTATAATAATTTAGTTAGCTCAAAGTGAGAGAATCTTGAACAAAAGAACATCTGAATAGGGTTAGAGAACTTGCAATATATAATAAGTTCAAGGTTAGGAACTTGCCTGATCTGCCGTTTACTATTTACTCTATGAATATATTTTGCAAGTATCCTACAGTAATTATAATTTACTCTCTGATCAGTTATAGTTAAGTATCAATAATGGATTAAATAAACTTGCTTAAGAGACTCGTGTGGTTTATTCTATGGTCCCTTTATGCTACCCATGGTTTATCATGATAGCTCTACGATCAGTAGGGCTTTAATACTGTCGGTGGAGTCACTCTACGATCAGTGGGGTGACTCTACGATCACTGATGAAGCTTTATAATTAAGTCATATTACTTTACGATCGGCTAGTGAAGCTCTACGATCAGTAATATTCACTCTACGATCGACCAGTGAAGCTCTACGATCGGCAGAGTTCACTCTTTGATCAACTAGTGAAGCTCTACGATTTCCAAAGTTCACTCTACGATCACTGATCGACTCGGTCGACTTACTCTACGCCCATAAGTGCGCTCTATGATCGTAGTGAAATCACTCTACGATCGTAAAGTCTTATTCACTACTTACTGAGAATCAAGGTTAATTCATAATTTCAGCTTAAGGAACATCCTTTGGCTTATTAGTCTGAGGTTATATACATCTAGAAACATGGCTTGGGTCTGACCGACCCGCTGCCTACAAAGTTTTGACTTCGGCTCCACTTCGGAACCTTTCGTAGTTCGGGGACTTGTCGTAGTTTGGGGACCTCTTCGGGATCAGATGGTATTTTTGTGTTTGGCTTTGGGAAGCCAAAGGTTTGGGTCTCAACGATGTTTAGGATTTCAAATTTGGATCTGTGATTTCGGGAATCAGGTTCGAGTCTTACTGACATTAGGGGTTCGGCTTCGGGTCCAGTACTGAACCAAACCCATAGTAACTACCAAAACCTTTAGGTTCGACTACAGATTTCACTTCGGTAACCTCTTTATGGTTCGAGGTCAGGTGACAAACCTATGTCTAACCCCGTTACTTAGGTTCATGGGTTCGGAGTAAGGTGGCGAACCTCATCGGGACGGCTTCGGCATTCCAATTATTACTCATTATTACCCTTTTTTTGCTAGTCAGACTTCATATTCCTTTCTGACGTAGACCACACCTTACATTAGTTTAACTAGGACTCAGTCATAAGCCCTATGGACAACATTCATGGTCTTATTTAAGACATGATCACAAAGCACTTGGCTCATGTACCATTTTTGACTATTAAGCTAGTTCGCACATTTGAACCAATCATAATATTAATATAGATAGACCGTAACTACTGAGATTAAAACTTCTCACCTCCTTAATTTGGTTGCACTTTTTCTCTTCTTCCCAAAGTAAGTGATGAAGCTAGAGGGCATCCGCTTGTTAGATTCACTTCCTTTCGGCCACCCCTCCTCCTTGCTCTCAAGCTCACAATGTATCTCTCTATAACAGACCCAACTATCTCAACAACTTATCATATAGAATATGAGCTCTATTTATAAAGAAAGCTTACCCATTCACTGGTCTTTACTCCAAACCGTATGATCAACACACAATCGACTGTACCCATGGATTAAGGGATATTAGGTATAAATTACTGCCAACTCCTTCCCCTGCCATACCCATGGTGATCATTCCGCAGAGTAGGGTAATAGGCCATTGGCCTAGATAAATTGTGTGTAAAACACGAAAGAAATCCTATCTTACCGATTAAAATATGTATTCAGCTATTTTAAAGTAAATCCCCAATTGGGCTTACCGATTGTATTTCCATTGGACCTCCCCCTTATATGGCTGACCATATATACTAAGGTTGGGCCAATTTAATTACTTATATGTCCGAACCACAAGTCCATACTTACTTCGAATTGGGCTTGTTTAATAAATAAATCGAACTAGTCCACTATTAAAAATTTCGTAGTGGAACTATTTATTATCAATAATATTTTAACCACCTACAAGTCCAATACACAATTAGTTGTTTGAGCTTGTTTAAAATAATATACAAGGCTAGCCCATTATACTTGGACTATTAAATAAATTAACATATAATCACACATAATCAACCAAACCACATAATGGTTTAAATTAATCCGCAAAAGAATTTAACTCGTTAGAAATAAATTTCTTAGTTATATTAATAATGACGCTTAGAATTCACGGTCCTTACATTCCCTCTTCTTATAAGAATTTCGTCCCCGAAATTTCAATATAAGATCATTCAAAAAGATGTAGAAAATTCCTCCTCATCTTTTCTTCCAATTCTCACATAGCTTCTTTAGCCGTGTGGTTCCTCCAAAGTACTTTAACCGAATGAATAACCTTATTCCTTAGCATTGCTCTTTCCTATCTAGAATTTGGACATAAATTTCTTTATATGACAAGTCCTTCTCCACTTGAATTGGTTCGTAGGATATCACATACTTATAGTCAAGCTTATATAGTCGTAACACTGAAACTTGAAACACATTGTGGATGTGCTCAAGTTCAGGGGGTAGGGCCACCTCATATACCACTTCACCTACTCTCTTTAGAATCTCAAATGGTCCTATGAACCTGAGGCTCAATTTTCCCTTCTTCCCAAATCTAATCTACCCTTTCCAGAGAGATACCTTCAAAAACACGAAGCTGTCAACTTCAAAGTCTCGCTTCTGACGATGCAAATTGGCATACTTCTTCTGTCGGTCCTGAGCTGCTACTAAATGAGCTCTTATTACTCTAATAACATCCACGGTCTGCTGTACCAATTCAGGTCCTAACAGTCTCCGTTCACCAACTTCATCCCAACAAAGCGGTGTTCTGCACCTTCTTCCGTATAATGCTTTATATGACGGCATGCCAATACTTGTATGATAACTGTTATTATATGAAAATTCCACCAAAGATAGATGATCGTCCCAACTGCCCTTAAAGTCCATAACACATGCCCTAAGCATATCTTCAAGCGTTTGAATCGTTCATTTACTTTGCCCATCCGTTTGAGGATGATACACTGTACTCAACCTCAACTGGGTTCCCAATCTTCCTTGCAAGCTTTTCCAGAAATTTGATGTGAAACGTGGATCTCTATCAGACACAATAGATACTGGCACTCCATGTCGTGACACAATCTCTTTAACATACAGCTTCGCTAACTGCTCCAGATTATATTTGATCTTGATTGGTAGAAAATGTGCAGATTTAGTTAAACGATCCACGATCACCCAGATCGCATCGTAGCCTTTTTGAGTAACTGGAAGTCCCACTACGAAATCCATCGTGATGTGCTCCTATTTTCACTCTGGAATCTTCAATGGTTGTAGCAGCCCACCTGGTTTCTGATGTTATGTTTTAACCCTTTGACATGTTAAACATCGTCCAACACATTCCGCGACCTCCCTCTTCATGTTCGGCCACTAAAAATGTTGACACAAATCCTGATACATTTTAGTACTACCAAGGTGTATTGAATACCTTGTAGAATGAGCTTCCTGTAGAATCTCTTCTCTTAATTTCGGAACCATAGATATCCAAATTCTACCTTCAAAGCTTAGCAGTCTCGTGCTATCAATTTTGAACTTCAATTCTTCACCTTTCGAAATCCTCTTCTTGATTCTGACATACTCATCATCCTGCTCTTGAGTCTCCTTTATTCTATCTAATAAGGTCGGACTCGCCTCTATTGTATATAATTTCTCGTTTGTATTTTTCGGACAATTGACTTCCAACTCTAGTCTTTCCATATCCTTTATCAGTTATTCTTGAGTTGTCAGCGTCATCAACTTTTTTTTGCCCTTTCTACTTAGAGCATCAGCTACTACATTGGCTTTATCAGGATGGTACATAATTTCACAATCATAGTCCTTGATTAATTCTAACCATCTCCTCTGCCTCATATTTAGTTCCTTCTAAGTGAAGATATACTTCAGACTTTTGTGATCTGTATATATTTCACACCTCTCCCCAAACAGATAGTGCCTCCAAATTATCAGAGCAAACACTACTGCCGCTAACTCCAGGTCAATAGTCGGATATCCCTTCTCATATCCTTTAGCTGTCATGACGCGTACGCAATGACCTTTCCATGCTGCATCAATACACACCCAAGGCCCTTATGTGACGCATCACTGTACACCATAAATCTCCATGTATCATCTGGTAGTGATAACATAGGTGCTTCTCTCAATTTCTTCTTCAGTTCCAAAAAACTTTCTTCACACTTATCCCTCCATATGAACTTTACTGTCTTCCTCGTCAGATTGGTTAGTGGCATCGCTATCTTCGAAATTTTTTGAATAAATCTCCGGTAGTAACTTGTTAACCCTAAGAAACTTCTAACCTCTGTCGACGTCTTTGGCTGTTCCCAATTTATCACCGCCTCTACCTTCGCAGGATCTACCGATACTCCATCCTTGTCAATCACGTGTCCTAAAAAATTGCACCCTTTGCAACCAAAATTCACACTTTAAAAACTTTGTATATAACTTCTCCCTTCTCAGCGTCTCCAGAACTACCCTCAAATGTTCAGTGTGCTCCTCCTCCGTCTTTGAGTATACTAAAATGTCATACCAACTCCTTCCCCTGCTATACCCATGGTGATCATTCCGCAGGGTAGGGTAATAGGCCATTGGCCTAGATACATTGTGTGTAAAACACGGAAGAAATCCTATCTTGCTGATTAAAATATGTATTCAACTATTTTAAAGTAAATCCCCAATTGGGCTTACCGGTTGTATTTCCATTGGACCTCCTCCCTTATATGGCTGACCATATATACCAAGGTTAGGTCAATTTAATTACTTATATGTCCGAACCACAAGTTCATACTTACTTCGGATATGGCTTGTTTAATAAATAAATCAGACTAGTCCACTGTTAAAAATTTCTTAGTGGAACTATTTATTATCAATAATATTTTAACCACCTACAATTCCAATACACAATTAGTTGCTTGGGCTTGTTTAAAATAATATACAGAGCCTTCTTTCCAAAACAAAAGATTTCCCTGCCAACACATTGTGAAAGTATTCCGACACCTCCGCACTAGTAAATCTCGCATAATCATATGCTTGGGTGGATCGCGAACCTTCATCTCGGTGACGCTTAGAAGCCATATCTCAATCCCAAAATAATCCACAGAAATTCACAAGCAAAAACCACACCAAATCACAACACAATGTATACTATTTTTCACTTAGACAATAATCAAACACCTGGTGTGCAAATCAAATTCCTTCCCTAATTAATCCCACTTCTCTTTACTGTTTAGATATGCAAGCACCCCAAGGGAAAAATACCACTTATCCCAAACAAACACTTCAGTAAATTAACACATGCATCTCATCCATCGAAACCCATAGAATCAAGCAATTTAGCAAACAAATTCTGACTATGATTCTTGCACAACTCAATTGCACCCAAATTCAATATATGTAACTTGTAAACTTGAATAAACCTTACTTGAATCGGGCAAAGTTTGCTTCAATCCTTGTACTGGTGATGAACAACAAGATGAAGATGAAATCCGCCAAAAACTTGTGTAAGGACTAAGTGAAATTCTTTTGAGATGGATTTATTTTGTAAAAAGAAGGTTAGATTGATTTGACTTGAATGTGTGTTTAATTTAAGGATTTAAAGAAGATAGATTAGTGGAATTGATTGGAACTAGAAGGGATTTCGATCATGGATGGAAGTTAAGAGGGATGTGGAGAGGTGAAAGTTGATTTGGAAAAGAAATTGAAAAGAATAGAGAAAACTGCCGCATAAACTGCAATTAAATGTCAATCAGGTTATGCAGTGTGGTTGCGCCATCAATTGAACTACGTTGGGCACTGTCGCATCAAGCATACAAGAAACATGCTAAGGCCTTGGCGCTATTGCGCCTCCTATACAAGAACTTTTGCTTTTCTATTTCTTTAGTCATCTCTTGCTCCCTAATATGTAAAGCTTAAAACAATCAAACTAAACATATTACTAACTCTAAAATGCATCTAAGAACTACTACATTGCAATAAAATCTTAAAAAGTGGAAAATTTAAAATGAAACAAAATTAAATAAAACTTTAGGTTGCCTCCCAACGAGTGCGTGTTTTAGAGTCTTCATCCTGACTACTCCCTGTTCAAGGTGTATCTGCAAGAGTGATAGATGTCTTTTGTCGATCGACAACTCTACCCCAATAGTGTTTCAACCTTTGGTCATTAACCTTGAATGTTTCCTCCGTATTGCATCCCATCAGTTCTACTGCACCATGAGGGAAAACGTCATTGATCGTAAATGGACCCGACCACCGTAACTTGAGCTTCCCAAGAAAAAGTTTCAACTTGGAGTTATACAGAAGAACCGCTTGGCCTAGTTCGAACCTTCGATCAATAATCTTTTGGTCATGCCATCGTTTGACCTTCTCTTTGTATAACTTTGCATTCTCATACGATTAAAGGCGAAACTCATCTAGCTCATTAAGTTGTAGAAGTCTCTTCTCTCCCGTAGCTTTCAAATCAAAATTCATTCTTTGAATGGCCCAATATGCATTATGTTCTAGCTCAACTGGAAGATGACACACCTTGTCATACACTAATTGGTATAATGACATCTAATCGGTGTTTTATATGTTGTCTGATATGCCCAAAGAGTATCATCCAACTTGGCTGATTAATCTTTTCGATTCGGATTAACCATTTTTTCTAGAATTCGTTTCACCTCTTTATCTGACACTTCGACTTGACCACTAGTTTGGGGATGATAGGTCGTGGTGATCTTATGCGTGACTCTATATTTTGCGAGAAAGGCTGAGAAATACTTGTTACAAAAATGTGTGCCTTCGTCGCTGATTATCACCCGCGGTGTGCCAAACCTGGTGAATATGTTCTTCCGGAGAAACTTAAGCACGACTTTAGAATCATTAGTGGGCAACCCAGCTGCTTCCACCCACTTCGATTCATAGTCTACCGCAACCAGAATGTATGTATTATTGAAGGACGAAGGAAACGGTCCTATAAAGTTAATACCCCACACATCAAAGATCTCTACTTCTAAGATTATATTGAGAGGAATCTCATTTTGCCTTGAAATATTATCAACTCTTTGACATCGGTCACATCTTAGCACAAATTGATGGGCATCCTTGAATAATGTAGACCAATAAAATCCTATTTAAAGTACTTTGGTCGTTGTCCATTCTCCTCCATAATGTCCTCCGTAAAGCGAATCATGGCAGTGATGTAAGATATTCTCGACCTCTTCTTGCGGTACACACCTTCTTATCATCTGATCTGCACAATGTTTGAACAAGAAGGGTTCATCCCACATGTAGTATCGTACATCATGCAAACATTTCTTTCGTTGTTGCCTTGTCAAATCCGGAGGAAGCATATTACTAAAAATGTAATTGACGAAATCCGCATACCATAGCACCTCTGCTTTGATAGCAGACAACTGCTCATCTAGAAAATTTTTGTTGATTATTGTGTCATCTCCTTATTTTTGCTCACGATTCTCTAACCTCGACAAGTGATCCGCTACCTGATTTTTAATTCCTTTTCTGTCCCGAATCTCTAAGTCAAACTCTTGAAGCAAAAAGATCCATCGAATCAATCTTAGTTTTGCATCCTTCTTCGAAATCAGATATTTGATCGCAGAATGATCTGTGAAAACAACAACCTTGGTTCCGATGAGATATAACCTTAACTTGTCGAAAGTATATACAACTGTAAGGAGTTCTTTTTCGGTTGTAGTGTAGTTCAGCTGGGCATCCGACAACGTTTTGCTAACATATTATATGGCATGAAAGACCTTATCCATGCATTGGCCCAACACCGCGCCAATCGCATAGTCAATAGCATCACACATGAGCTCAAATGGTAGCGACCAATCTGATGCAAGAATAACTGGAGCGGTGATCAACTTCTTTTTTAACACTTCGAATGCTCTACATCATGCCTCATCAAACTTGAACGGTACATCCTTCTCCAACAAATTGCAAAGTGGCTTGGTGATCTTGGAAAAGTCTTTCATGAACCTCCTATAAAATCCTGCACAGCCGAGGAAGCTTCAAATCCCCTTTATTGATGACGGAGGTGGAAGATTTTCAATTGTCTTTATCTTAGCCTTATCTACCTCTATTCCTTTTGCCGACACTTTATGTCCTAGAATGAACCTCTCTTGAACTATGAAGTGGCACTTTTCCCAATTTAGCACTAGGTTGGTCTCCACGTACCTTTTCAGCACCAATACCAGATTCTCCAAACATAATTCAAAATAGTCTCCGAATACTGAAAAATCATCCATGAACAACTCAATGTTACGCTCTACCATATCAAAAAAAATTACAATCATACACCTTTGAAAAGTCGTTGGTGCATTGCATAATCAAAAAGACATTCTCCAAAACGCAAAAGTCCCATACGGGCAAGTGAAAGTAGTCTTTTCTTGGTCTTCAGGCGCAATGACAATCTGATTACACCCCGAATAACCATCCAAAAGATAATAATACTCGTGCCACGCTAAGTGATCTAGCATCTGGTCAATGAACGGTAAAGGAAAATGGTCCTTATGAGTTGCTTTGTTGAGTTTTCTATAATCCATGCACACTCGCCACCCCAGTCACTGTCCTTGTCGAAATCAACTCGTTATTTTCATTAGACACAACCGTCATGCCACTTTTTTTAGGAACACATTGTAGCGAGCTCACCCATGCACTATCAGAAATTGGATATATGATTCCTACGTCGAACCACTTGATTATCTCTTTCTTTATCACCCTTTTCATGATCGGGTTCAATCTCTGTTGCTGCTCCACGATTGGTTTGGCATCCTCTTCCAAGAGAATCTAATGCATACAGAATGAAGGATTGATTCCCTTGATATCCGTGATGGTCTATCCAATAGTTGTCTTGTACTCTCGAAGAATTTGTAACAACTTACTTTCCTGAAATTCGTTAAATGCAACAGAAATAATAACCGGTAAAGTGGATGAATCACCCAAATATGCGTACCTGAGATAATTGGGTAAGGGTTTGAGTTTTAATATTGGGGGTTCTTCTAATGATGATTTCATATGTGTAGCAGAATTCCCAAGATATTCCAAAGTCTCAAATGGTAAGTTGAATTTGTGCACCCTTGGTGACGTATCTAAGACTTGCATGTACTCTAACACTTTCGGGTCATCCGAGACCACCAAGGAATTTTCAAGAGGATTGGATCCAAGTATATCCAACATCTCATTATCAAGTGCTTCCTCAACTATGTCCACCCGGAAACACTCTTCCCATCATTGGGAAATTTCATTACTTTGGAAAAATAAACTTATTAACCTTGACTAGCACATCTTCCACAATTCCCCTCGGATACGTCAAAGATCGATTTGTAAGCTGCAACATCACATTAGTTGGCACTACCTCCTTTAACCTAAGCTGCTGGTAGACCGATAAGGGCATCAAGTTTATGCTCGTTCCCAAATCACATAGACAATGGTTGAAAAATTGGCTCCCAATGGTGCGTGGAATAGTGAAGCTACTCGGATCCTTAAGCTTTGGCGATAACTTCTTTCGTAAAATTGCACTGCACTCCTCCGTTAAGGCCACTGTTTCAAAATCACCTAACTTTTTCCTCCTTGATAGGATATCTTTCATAAACTTTACATAGCTGGGCATTTGTTCCAATTCATCTGCGAATGGGATGTTGATTTGTAATTTCTTGAATACATCTAGGAATTTTGAAAACTGTTTATCAAGTTTTTGCTTTTGAAACTGCTATGGGAATGGTACTAGTGGCACAATTGACTTCTGTTTTTCCTCTTTTGAATCCACAGTTGGGTCTTCACCTGTTTTCTTCTCATCATTATTATTCTTATCTTCTTTGATTTTTAGCTTTTGGCTCCTCTAGCTCTTTTCCACTATGAAGTGTGACAACTTTGCATTGCTCCTTGTCATCGCTTTTTGGGTTGACTTTTGTATTGCTCAGTAAAGCAACTTAAGGTCGACTATTCACCACGTTAGCCAATTGCCCCATCTGATTCTCAAGGTTGCGAATAGATGTTGCCTGACTCTTTAAGTTTACATCCACCTGTATCATGAACTTAGTCACCAACTCCTCAAAGTTTGATTGCTTTTTCGGCTATGACTAATGCTGATTTTGAAATCCAGGTGGGTATGATTGTCTTAGAGCTGGTTGTTGAGCCTGATTGTTGCTCCATGAGAAGTTAGGTTGTTGAGCCTAATTGTTGCCTGCCTGTTTTAATTACCCATATACTGCACCTACTCTGCATTTATAGTACACCGATCACTCAGATGGGCTCCAACATACAAGTCACATATTACTGCCACAGTTTGAGTATTTTGACCCCTAAGAGCGTCGATTTTCCTTGTGAGAGCTGAAATCTGTGTTGCTAATGTTGTAACCACATCAACCTCTATTACTCTTGTTGCCCTTGGTTGTGTCATCCTAGTAATAGGCCACTAGTAGTTATTGGTTGCCATTGTCTCTAACAAATTGTATGCATCATCAAAACTCTTCGCCATTAGTGCTCCTCCAGCTACTACATCAATACTTGTCCATGTAGATTTGCATAGCCTATTGTAAAACGTCTGTACTTATAACCACTTAGGAATTTCGTGGTGAAGACACCTTCACAATAAATCTTTAAATCTCTCCCAAGCTTCATACAACGACTCCGAATCAAGTTGAACGAAAGAAGTGATATCGTTCCTCATCTTTGCTATTTTGGCAGGTGGGAAGAACTTCGCTAGAAACTTCTGTGCCAAATCGTTCTAAGTGGTAATGGATCCCGGTGGAAGTGAATGAAACCAGCTCTTTGCCTTGTCCCTAAGACTGAAAGGAAATAGCCGAAGTCTAATGGCATCCTTCGTGACACCGTTATATTTGAAAGCATCGCAAATCTCTAAAAAACTAACTAGATGTTCATTCGGGTCATCTTTAGCCAATCCCCCAAACTGTACTAAGTTCTGAATCATCTGAATGGTACCCGGCTTGATCTCAAAAGTGTTGGCCTGGATTGCAGGCCTCTGAATATTTGACTGAATTTCATCCACTTTTGGCATTGCATAGTCTCGTAGAGATTTTTGCTCTTCAGCAACTATTTTCTCTTTTAATGTTTCTTGGCAGAACTTTCGCAACTGTCATAACTTTCTTTCAATTTCGTTCTCGTACGACACCGGCTCTTGCCTTTTTATTCGAATTTGCATACACTAAACAAGAGTACCTGAAACAGAAACAAAAAGTGTTTAACTAAGATCGATTTAATTGAAATTAATATGACAGATTATTAAAACAATTTCCCGGCAACAACGCCAAATACTTGTTTGCTTAGTTTCATACTAGCAATTACACGCAAGTATACGTGATCAAATAACAATATAATGGCAAATAAGGTATCGTCCCATAGAGAATTGTGTAGAATAACTATCAACTACTAATTTTATATTAAATCAATTTTATTAAACAAATATTTCAAGTTGTTGAATTTTTGAAAATAAATTAAACTAAATTAACTAATCACTAACTACCAAAAGGTTGATTTCAGATTAAAAGGCTTAAGATTACAATTTCCCTTGATTATTCACGTCAATTTCAAAACTTCTTGTTAAATTACATCAATTATACTGGATTGTTAATCAAGAACGCATTAGTATCTATAAGCACCTTTCGATGATCTTATAAACAAATCTTTCTAAATCCAATCAAGATTAGAATTAGAAAGAACACCCTAGCTAATCAACTCACTAAATTTCTATGTGAATTGGAATTAACAAGAATTTCATGTTCAGGTTCTCCTTCAGATTATATAAGGCATATAGGTATATTTCTATCCTATACACAAATTATGAATTCCATCTCATGCAGAAAATATAATCATATGTTATTATATCCAGATCTAAATCTATACTCCATCTACTAATTTCATATAGATTACCATGCTAATTACTGGTCAGGCAATTAAGCAATTGAGCATAAGATATAATAGACAATCTAGTTATACTCAATAGTAATCAACACAAAAATAAATTAATTAAAGCTGCTCATCAAGTTCCATTGTAATCTTAAAATAAAATTTAGTTCATAATTAAAATAAAGTTCATCATCCACAAGTTAAACATCATCTAGAAATTACAAAATAAAAGTAAAAGAAGAGAGATAAAAACTGTTATGATGCAATTCTTGACACCTCCTTAGCCTTCTATGTTGCTCTTTCTTTGTGATCAAAACTCTGCTTCAAGCCTTCAAGTCTTTCTCTAATCTAGGGTTAGCAATCATCCTTTTCAATATGTCCCAGATGTAATATTTATACCCTCTAAATAAAGTCCTAACACTCCAAGAAGTTGCAATCCAAATTTGCCTCAAATTCCTGCTTAAATCTCAAAGTATGTTGACATTGCCCCGACCTGGTGCTGCTGTAATGTCCGAGAAATTTTGTAACTATGCTATCAATTAATTCTTAAATATAAAATCTTATTATCTATGAAATTATTTTATGTGCTTAATCAGGCTCATGTGTGTGTATTATTACTTGATTGAATAATTATGTGATATAATTTGTAATGTTAAGGGGTTAAATAATAAATTCACCTCAACATAACGTTAAATTCAAGTTATTGAATTATATAACTTGAATGAATATCTAAAACAGTTAAATAATTATACCAATTATTTAATTGTAATATCAGAAATTATAATGAGGAATTATTATTAAAACTAATATTTTAAATAATTAATTAATTGAACTAGTTATTTAATTTAATAGGAACATAAGGTTATTAATTGGATCATCCCTCTCTTTATTTTACCTGACCCAAATTTTAGTTGGATTGAGCCCAATTCCCTTTTATTTTTCTATTTTTTTTTCTCATTTCAGCCGACCCAACTTCCCTTGGGTTGAGTCCAAGCTCTTGTCCAGTCGGGTTGAATCATGAGGCACGGGTCGGATCCCTTCCTAACTGATGTGGGCAATTGGTAGCTTAATTGGGAAAACCGGTTATAGGAGTTGAGATTCAGCCGAGCAAAAAGGGGGAAACCTATCAGCCCTAGAATCTCAGTTAGCCGAACCTAGCGACCCCAAATCCTCAATCAATCAGACAGGCGAGCGAGAGACGGGAGAGAAAGGGCTGTCAAACCATGCGCCAGCGATAGCGAGAGGACCAACAGGACTGGCGTCGGCGTGTGAGGGCGCGAAGGGACCGACGGCTACCAAGGAAGGACCGGGCGTTTGGCGAACGGACCAAGGGTCCCGGATTTTTGGCGACGCGACCGATGAGGGCACACGGCTCAAAGGCCAGTCGGCGAGGCACAGTCGCTGCCTCCTTCCTACCGTTGGGTTTTGATGAATCAAGTAAGGTAATACCCAGTTTATTGGGTAACCAATTTTCTATAAATTGAGCCTAAACCCTAACCAAAGCTGCCGATATTGAGAGCCAAATTAGAGAGAGAGAGAGAGAGAAGTAATAGAAAAAAAAGAAGAAGGAAAATTCGAAGGGGAAACTACTGTGGATGTCTGCCGGCTTGATTTCCTACTTTGGAAGAAGGAGGAGGACGGCAACTAGGACCCCAATTCGACTCAATTCAATTTTAAGGTATAACAATGGTTAAATGATACACCAAACTACTGTGATGGTTTCACGATTGGTTTTGTTTAATTATTTTTCTTTTCTTTTCTTTCTTTCTGTACTTGGAATGGTGTTGTTCCTCTGTGTTGGGTTGTATTGTGTTGATGGGAACTCTGATATAGCAGAACCTTGAGGTTCGGACAGCACGATTGTGCATAGGGAATAGACCAGTATTGGGTTTTAGCACGCCCAACATGTGTTTGATGTAATGTCTGAGCCAGATTGTGCTTCGGTGGGTATTCAATGCACTGTCAATACACATTGTTTAGATAACAATCAAATTTTGGTTTATTACATAATAGTATCTTGGCTGTTCACCAAAATTGAAACCAGTGTGTCATGAATCTGTTTGGTAGTTTTCCTATTGGGTTGAACAAGGCTCTAGTTGGCTTGAAATCTGATTACAGGAAATCATTCTATTGTGGGACACTGTGGCTGCTGAATTCGTGGCATGCTTATAAAGGGATGAAAATAGGATTACTACCCTTAATAACATTATGTAATAATTGAATTATTTTCTAAATGGGTTGCTTAGTTCATTAGCTTATTCAACTATGGTAACTAACAAATGAAGTCTATTTAATTAAGTGTTATTAATTAACTATGATCAAGAAATAAACTAGGGATAATAATTATTTAACTATTATGTAATTAATAGTAACTGATACTATTGGATGGATTATTAGTTATTATTCGAATTTATAATGCACTAATAAAATAGTTATTTATTATTTAATGTTAAATAATAAATAGAGATAATAAATATGTAATTATTATTTAATTAATATTAAATAATAATTAAGTATGAATAAGGTTAATAAAATAATTATTTATTATTTATCACTAAATAATAAATAAAGATAGTAAATATTTAATAATAATTAAGTACGAATAACATTAATAAAATCGTTATTTATTTATTTTTGTTATCACTGAATAATAAGGAAAGGTAATAAATATTTAATTATTATTAAATAATAATTAAGTATAAGTAAATAAAGTATTTATTATAACTTGAGATAATAAATATTTAATTATTATTTAATTGATATTAAATAATAATTAAGTATGGATAAAGTTAATAAATAATTATTTATTATTTAGCAATAAATAATAAATAAAGATAACAAATACTTAATTTTACTTAAATAATATTAAATAACAATTAAGTATGAACAAAGTTAATAAAATTATTATTAATAAAGGTAATAATTATTGAATTGTTATTTAACTAACATTAAATAATAATGAGTAAATTAATTATTTATTTAATTATTATTTAAGTAATATTAAATAATAATTAAATGAAATAATAAATAAAGAAGATAAATATTCAATCATTATGATTAAGTAGGAGTAAGGTAAATAAATTGATTAATTATTATTCACCATTAAATAGTGAATAAAGATGATAATTACTTAATTATTATTGCATTATTATCAAATAATAATTAAGTACGAGCAAGATTAACAAATTAATTATTTATTATTGGACCTTAGTAAATAAAGATAATGGTTACTTACTTACTTATTATAAATTAAGTATTGGAAGAGTTAATGCATTAATTATTTAAATAAAGACTGAGGGGTCATAATTACTTAATTATCCTTAAAGAGGAATAGTAATTAAACGCAAGTAAAACTAAATGAGTGATCAATTGTTATTTAGTTATCATTAAACAGTTATAAGTGACTGTTAGAGGGTGTTATTACCTCAGGGAAATATTGTTGGTAATCAACTTCTCAGTCTACAGATCAATTAAGTATCCTATGGAATTGAGACTGATCTATTAACTTATATGCTATATGAATTGTTTAAATAGCATAAGTGAGTGCATCGATATACTGCTATACAATGCTAATGGATAAATCGACTCTACCAAATGATAGGTCATCCAAGGTCAATTAGTTAAAGCTAAAATTTATTGTAGCTGAGCAAACAGGCAAGTTCCCTAACTTCATTCTTTCAGTATATTGAATGCAAGTTCATCTTACTCAACTTCTACATTGAGCAAGTTCTTTATATCGAAACCTTAATTGTTGCAAGTTTCTTTTCATTCGAGCAGGCTACTATCGTACTGTGGCTTGAAATTTTATTCTAAGAATGCTTAAGTGATTTAATTAATTTACAGTTATTCCACATCTATGATATTATTGACAATCGCATTCGATGCATTTGAATTCGTACGTTTATTAAAGTTCCGAAATTCACGAACTATTCATGATTAAGTCTGAACCCTTGTTTCGGTCAAGCAAGTATGTGAGAATTTATAAAATTGTCCAAACCAATCAATGGTAAGGATTCTTAGACTGATTGAACACCCCTTTTTTTTAGGGGAATACCCCAGGTACCGTATATAAGGTACAAACAGCAGAATTAAATGTTATGCATACACATAGCGTACGCGAAGCTGATCCCCTCAAGTACTTATTCTGTAGCCAGTAACCATAGGGTCAACTAGCTATTGACTCCTTTGGAAGTTATTGTTCAGAGTCTACGTGACTATCAATTGTTCTAAAAACAATAATTGTTCTTGCTTCTGATAATTATATTGTTGAGTTCTCCTTCTATATTCCCTGTATCATGATATATCCTTTATTGTCGTACTTTAAACTTGCTGAGCAAGCTCGTTGCTCATCCTTGCTATATCATGACTTTTATTGCAGCTAAACCCGAGACATCCGGAAAGGGCAAGGGTAAAGAAAAGATGAAGTGATAGGCTCCACGTAGCTGATTTTACTTTATGTTTAGTTAATTATTATTAATATAATCTGAACCCCGATATTTATTTGGGGTACGAATTTGTGTTAAGTATTTAAGGTTATTGTATCTTGGGACTAGTAACACCCTTCTAATGAACAACATATGTTTGTTATATTCCGCATTTTAGTCAATGTATGTTGTTGGAGGTGAATGATGTATTGGATCGTGATGACCGGATCCGGGTATTTGGAGACCCGAATTTGGGGGCGTCACAGCTGCCGCGCTAAAATCCTTCACAAAACTGGGGATGCCGCACCATAAACTCTTTTTCCCTAGATAGGTAGCGTTTCCGTGCCGGCTTCTAGATCATTCTTGGCGCTGCTGCACTAAGCATTCAATAACTCAACTTTTGTTCTTTTTCCCGTTCCCTTGTTCCAAGTTATCCACTTCCAATCCCCATGTAATGTATCCTACAAAACACAATAAAATGCATCAAAAGTAACAAGAAACACTCGAGAATAAACAAGAATTCAAGCCCAACTATATTCGATTTGTAAGTATAAAACCTACTCATCAGTAGCACAGGTTTTTCTCTTGATCTCTGCTGCTGCTTTTGTTTTTGTTGAAGTACTTTCCTTATCTGTTGCTGCTGCCCTTTTGGATGAACTTTCTCAGCCTTTTGGCTAGCAACGCTATATCTTCATCAACATCATCATCATCAGAATCATCTTTGACTAGGGCTTTGGAGGTTGCCGCTTCTGACACCTTGAGCGCAACTCTTTTATCTTTCCTCCTTTTTTCTGAGACGGTTTCTGCTCGCTGATTCAGTTCTAGCTTATAGATAAGGAGATTACCGTAGAGTTTCTGTACTGTCATCTTGTGCAGATTCTTTGACTCTCAAATGATAGTGGTTTTGACATCCCACTTGTTATGTAGTGCTCTCATGAACTTAATGTTAAGGTCCTTATTTTGATAGACATTTTCATAAACTCTCACTGAATTGAGCAGCACATTGAACCTTTCATACGTAGCAGTTATGTTTTCTCCAGGTACATAAGAAAACATTTCATATTGCTGAGTCAGAAGAGACTGTTTATTCTCTCTGACTTCTTCATTACCTTCATGCATCACCAATAGGGCTTCCCAGACCTCCTTAGCTATTGTGTAGTTAACCACATTTTCGAACAACTCATCTTCTAGAGCCATGAATAGAATGTTCTTGGCCCTCTTGTCCAGCTGCACCAACTTTTTCTCATTGTCTGTCCATTTAACTCTATACTTGATAATCATCTTGTTTGGATCATCAGTTGTTGGGGCCAGCTTTGTTGGAATGTATAAACCCTGATTACAGAATCAAAAAAATCTTTATCTATTGCATCCACATATGCATGCATATGAACTTTCCAATTAACAAATTTTTCTTTATTGCAAAGGGGTAGCTTATTTTCACCACCAAGCTCAGAACTGATTTTATTGTGTGTCATAGATCAACTCAAAATATTTAAGCTTATGTTCAATAGAACCTTGCTCTAATACCACTTGTTGTTTCTTAGAGACACAAAAGAGATCTAGAAGGGGGGTTGAATAGATCCTGTAACGAATGTAAATTTAGTAAAAAGAATTCTAAATATTTATTAAATAAAATAAATATTTTTATGTGTAATAATTTATGGAATAGTTTATTTACGTGTAATTATGTTGATTAGTTATATGTGGGATGATTTTATATTTTGGTGCGTATTTTAGTATGCTAATGTGTTCGAAATATACTAATTTAATTAAATAATTATTAGTGGGCTAGTAAATGACTAAATAAAAATTATAATTATATTGATAGGGCTTAGTTTAATTTCTTAATAAACCTAAGTTAATCCAATATAAAATATCAAAATTGGCTTAATGGATAAATAATTGGGGGATGTAATTATCAGTATTCTGGGAAGAGAGTTTGGCTGAATAATTTAGCAATAAAAATGAAGTGTGACATATTGGGAAAATTAGAGGAAAGGGAGGATATATCATATAGTCAAAAAAATGAAATGGAAATAAATCATGTACCACATTGGAGCTCACCCAAACATGGCTTAGACCCTTTGTTTTTCCTAACTGCTAAAACCTTAAGCCTCCTAGTAACGTCAATAAACTGAAGGAGGAATTATATACTCACGTTAAACTCATTCTTCAATTCATATTATTTGCATAAGGCTCAATAGAGAGAGAGTTCTCTGTGAATTGGAGAAGAAGCTCTAGAAATCAAGGAGTAACTAACTTTCTTCATTATCTATCTAGATTAAGAAGGATTCAAGATGTAATAATCCAACTCTAAAACTCTTCATTCTTGTTCTTCTCAAATATAAGATTTCTGAAAATTGATTTGGTTGTCTGATTTGTTGAAGAATAAGGGTATATGTGTTTTGGGTGTATATAATCTGTTGAGTATCATCTATATCTGATATTGAAGTAATCAAATTCGAATTGGTGTATAAAAGAGGAAGAAATAAACTTTTGGTTTCACTGTATATATTATGGTCTGTTTTAGAGGCAAAATTAGTTGCGAATCCATGCTTAAAACTATAAACTGATAGTTGAAAATTGTAATACTTTGAAATATGAAAACAATGCAACTTGAATGAATCAAAATGGTTGTAAAACGAATTCAGTGTGAATGATTTCGTATAATATGTTAAATTATCAAAAACTAGCATGAACACAAAATTTAAATCCTTAATGTGGTTGTTGAAGATTTTTGAGATGTGTAAATCACTCTGTAATTGTGTTATGTTGTGTTTAATGAGTTTATAGAATCAAATAGTAGTTAATTTAGAGTTTAGATGAAAAAGATATGAGTTTGGATTGAAAGTAGGGTGTTCTTCGCGAACTACAACAACTGAGTCTGCGCACCAGCGCGACCGCACTAATACTAAGAACAAAAGTGGTGCGGTCGCGCTAGTATCAAAACATGCCCAATGATGAGGTTTCAATTGCTTAGTGTGGAATATGTTTAGGTAACCTCTTTAAATGGATGTAGTGAAACATAAAATATGTAATAAGATATAATAATAGATTGTAATCATGTAAAATGAGGTAGTGTGATAATCAAGGAGTGATGTGTTCTGGTATGGGATTAGTGTTAGCGGTTAGTGAGTATGATTTCATAGCAAATCAATGTGTTATTATGACTAAAATGTGTAGGATATTTAAAGGAAGTGTTATGTAATTTTGTAGCGAACGCGCAAGGCAAGTTTCCTAAACTTTGCTACTTTAATATTCAGCGAGGATTATAAGTTGTTCAATGTCTATGATTTTTAAATAAGCATTCTAATTCTTTCCGAAAGCAGTACTTCGGTAGATAATGTTTATTCGATTATGAATCATTGTTACTCAATCATTGCTTATGTACCATTAGACGAGATTATATTGCTATCAAACTTTTAAATGGCTACCGAACCCTTTTTGATTCGACTAGTCCATAATTAATGAATGTTCTAAAGATCTAAGATTCTTTTGAAGTTAATCCAAACCAACTTGTCTTTAGTGCGGATCCTAATATAAAGTTGAGATGAACAATCCTAAAATTATGGGTATATGTTATCGAAAACTATAATTTCGAGCTACGCAATAGCGATGATATGTTTGTGCACAATACATAGTACAAAAGGCTGATCACTTGAAGTACAAGATGGATGGTCTATAGTCTCTAGACTGTTAAAGGTTACGGTAAAAACACTTGCTAACCTGGGACATAGTTCGTGGTCTTGTGACCCACAGTATATACCTTTGATCTCGATATCTAATATTGATTTAAAAGTCGCTTATTCTATTGAACCCACATCTCTTAACTTAAAGTTGATTGTTTCCAGTAAGAATACATTAATCAGTTGAAGCTTATTCATTTGTTCACTCACATACTGTTATTATATATTGTTCTATTTATGGGCAATTATTTTGCTCACTCTTGCATAAAAACATTTTAGCTAAGGCCAGAAAGCTTGAGGAGCCGTCTACAAGCAAAGGCAAGGGCAAAATGCATAAGTAGATGGAGTTTGGATTATCTTTATTTGTGAAGCTTATGTAATGGATCTAATTATGTTTATATTATTCCGCTGTTATGATGTAATAATTAAGGTTAGATGACCTGGGATTTCGTTTGACTATGTAACCTTTTATAGGGATTATTAATTATGAAGTTTATTATCCTTTGTTATGGGTAGATAGATGTGATTGTGATGGATCGTGAGTACCAGATCTGTGCAATTGAAGTACCCGGATTTGGGGTTGTCACAGATCCTTTAAAATATTTTTAATTATTTAAAGAATATACTACCAGATAATTAATTAATTAGAGTTAATTAAGCACAACGAAATATTAGTTTGAAAATCCATTCAAAGATTTAACTTAAATCTCAGTTCTAAATTTAGTTCTTATGGATTTTAGTCACAAACAGATATAATAGTTAATAGATAGAATGTATATGTGGTAAGTAAATGACACAAGATATTTAAGTGGTTCGGAATACAAATAACGTTTAGTCCACTTTTCTACTCTACGAGTAGGAAATCCACTAAGGATACAGGGGTCACTTAGACCAGATCACTAAGATCTATTACAAAACTGAATCACTAAGATTCCTTCGAGTCACTTAGTCTCAGTAGATGTCACTAAGATAAAGGTCACTTAGACCAGTTCACTTAGAACTCTTCAAGTCACTTAGACTTGGTACAATGGTCACTAAGACTGATAGGTGCATAATATCTGATTATTTTTATTCCTTTATGCTTAGTTTAGTTGCATGTTATTTGTCATATGAGCCGAATTAAAGTGTTTATAGATCTTTGGAAGAATTTGATGTGACTCTACAAAAATGTATTTTAATGATAAGTTTTTTTTTTGCAGAATACTCTACGATCGCTAGGTAAAGGCTCTACGTTCGTAGTGTTAGGATATAATCTGGCAGCCCTACGATCGCAGGAAGGTCACGGCAGAGTCATGCGACGATTTGATGTAGTACTCTACGATTGTTGAGTGGAGTTGTTCGACGATTCCTAGTTGCACTCTACGATTACCGAGATTCACTCTACGATCAGGCTCACAACACTCTACGTTTTCAGTCCAACGGCGAAGTTATTCTACGTCTGACGAGAGTTACTCTACGATGGTGCTCTTTACTCTACGATTGGCAAGTTTACTCGGCAGCTAGTTACTCTACGATTCCGAGGTTTACTTTTATGATCGCGATATGTGCTGGCGCGGGTTATACTCTACATTTCTTTACACCAAGACTGTTGAAGGAGTATACTCTACGTTGTTGGTCGACATGCAGATTTCCAATTCTGAGTAGGATTTGAAGCATTAAAGTTTAAAGATATGATTCCTAACAGGATTTGGAGATGAAGTTACAATCATACATGGAAAGTATCTCTGACTATGGGAAGTAGAGTTTGATATGGAATCTGAGTTAAAGATAAATATGGAAATTGATGCCGAACTAGAAAAGGAAATGGAAGAAGACTTGGATTTGGAAATAAAATTTAATTTGAAAAGGAAGCTACTTGAAGCTGGATTTCAGAGATTGAGAAGGATTTAGAATCCTACCGTATTTGTAGAGTGAAGACTTCCGAAGCAGAATTGGATTAGAATTCTTCTAGGTTTTAGATATTTATCTATAAATACTTGTAATTGTTAGAATTTAATCATCAGATCATAGAGAGAGTTTTATCAAATTCAGAGAGTTCATAGAAACATGTCAGGCTAGTTTTTTTTTATTCAGTTTGAAGGGGACGTGGATCCTTAGTAACAGTTTATGGTTTGATTAAATATATAGTATTTATTCCTTCTTATATGAAGCTTATTCTGATAATCTGTTTTAATTGTTAAATATTATTTGATTAACTGATTTGGTTTCTGCAGGATTAAATTGGTTAGTTGATAATATATGTTAGATTCAGGAATAGTATTACGTAATTGATATTATTTCTAATCATAAGTAGCAGTTAGCGATACTGATTGTGATCAAACTTTTGGTTTATTGCTATGGTTATCAAGAGACAGGTTAAACAAATCAAGCTTATGTGTTTGTTGCTTGGAATAGTCTAATTCCTTAGTTCTTAATGTTGCTGTCATATTAAATCTAAAGAGCTTGTTTTAGGTTATATGATAGTTAGAATCTTGTGAAGAGCTTATTTCATTAAGTTACAATCTAAGAGGAATTTCGGATAACAGAGCTTGTTGTTATCTAGGACTATTAGTTTCATTGAAGGGTGAATATTGTTATGCTTAATTGATTTATTATTGTGAAAAGGTGAAACTGAACTGAAAAACTGAAGTTTTAATTCACTGGTTAAATTCATTATTTTTAAATCTGTTTTTGTTAATTAGTTAGACAAATTCAAAGCCCCCAACCTTTTATTTACTATTAAAACTATTAGAAGCATTAGGATAAATTAAAAATCAACATTGTTCTCTGTGGGATCGACCCTTGCTATTGTTATACTGTGCTTAGTTTTGAGTTCGTAGAGTTAAGTAAGGTTTTTATTTTTGGTTTGCTTGACGACAGCTTCCCAAAGACCAAATGAATCACAGTTGTAAGTTGTTGTCTGAGGTGCTACTAAGATGCGTTTAAGCTTGGCTTCTGAAGACTTAGTAGCTGAACAAGTAGTTCTCAAATCGTAGAGTAGAAATCTTTTTACTTTGGTAGATATTCAACTTTATGCTTGATTATTTGTTACTGTTGACTTGAATCTCCTTCCCCTTTTATAAACTTCATTGAGTTCTTCCCGTTGGGGAGTTGTCGTTGTGCATTTAGTGCCCCGCTCCTAGATGTTCTCTAATGTTGACTTTTAGGGTGAATATGTCAACTTACTTTCAGCTGACTAGTCACATCAGATTGCAGCTTCACCTATCACTGTTGAGTGGTGTCACATCTCCAAGATAACGTTTAAACACAATATTATCTGATCTTCTATTTAAATTAGTAATGATTGGCAAACGTCTTGAGATCTTCACTCTGCAAGACTCCTCATTGTCAGTTATATGACGGTCTGACATGTTTTATGACTTGGACAGATCGTAGAGCTTCATGATGGTCGTAGAGCTTAAAGCTTGAATTACTCAACGATCTTGTACTCTACGTTCTGTTCTACGATTGCTTACTCTACGAGTTGAGAGACACTCTATGATGTGCTCTCTACGATCTGTTCTACGAATGACTCTCAATGATGAGCACTCTACGATCCTTGAGAAGACTCTGCGATCTTTTTCCACTATATGATCTTAGAGCGGACTCTACGATCTTTGCTTTACTTTATGATCCTTGAGAAGGCTCTACGATCTTTTTGTAGACTCTGCGGTCTTGATTTAACTATGCGAAATTCTAGCAGATTCTGCTATCTTGCACTGGATGCTCTACGATAGGATAGCTAACTCTGCTATCTTTAATAAACTCTAAGACACGACAGAGTAACTTTACGATCGCTTAACATTACTATACGATCGATTTGATCCTATTATCTATACATCAATTTAGCTCATAAGATCAACCTAACAAGTTTGATCTTTCTATTCTAAGTCCTTATACATCATATTCATATTAAGGACTTTACAAAAAACTACTAAATAATTATACATTATCAATATCACATCATCAAATTTAAATATGCAATTTTTAACAGAATGTTAAAGGGATTACAGTCAGTGACCTTTAACACCAAAAAATATTCTTTAAGGGGCATAAATAATTTCTTAAGTACAATGCTATGCACGCCTCAACTACCACAATTCATAAATATGTATTTATGTTCCTTATTACTAGAGTAACATTAACACATTTTTCCAACAATACAATACCTTGCATGCATTTTAATCTAATAGACTACTGCAATATACTGCATATTAATAACTATAAAACCAAAATTATGATGATCACCTAACAAGGCATAACTTTTAGGCATAGAAGCACCCTAATGACAATAATATATTTTCCCACCAATTATATACATATACATATGTATATGTTAGGGAGAGTAATTAAATAATATAGGCCCTACAATCTATTGGGTTGGAGGCCCAATACCCACAGGAGAAATGAGTAGAGGCCTAGTGGCCCAAGAGGAGCTCATAATTCATATGCTTAGAATAAGCATGGCGGAGGCCCAATGTGTGGGACACAAGCATCCCTTGGGAATAATAGTAGGCTAGACTAGAAAGGACTCCACCAGTTATGGCGGTTGACAAGATTGCAACTGCCTAAACTGCCCATCTTTAGGATGAGGCTAAGCTCATTATGAGGACTGAAGGAAGGCTTACCACTGGGGAGAATATGTATAAATAGGAGAGGATGGAGAAGGTAAGGGGTTAGACGTTAGAGCACATACACCACACTATAGTTATAATACCTTGATACTTTGTCCTTTCGATTACTAATAAACACACTAGAGGCGCTCCCTAGTGGAATCACCCCTTGTACCACCGTGAGAGCATGGGTTGTTGGTTGGGAGCTGGCCAGAAGACGCTAAAGATCCTACACGAAGGACGAGGCATTATCAGTATATTTATACACGTTCAATCCTGCAACAGCTAGTTGCTCGGTCTTAGTTTTGGGTTGATCTCACACTTCAGTCAACTCCTTCGTACTTCAATCAAATCAATCGATTGATCAAGAGGATAATCTCTTTTATTTAGAAATGACATAACATTCCTGATAAAAAATGACAAGTCTTTCAGAAAAATCAAGTTTTTTTTCCCAAAGAAGTTTCGTTCGGACAGCTCGATGAGTCATCTACTTAAAAGGATCCTCTTCCTTGCAATGCACCCGTAGATCACAAATTTATCTGAGGGTTTCTTTAACACTAGGCACATAATAGCTTTTATAAACTTTAGTTATGGACCTCGTTCCTTAGCAGATGAGCTAAGCCAGATGAAGGGAGATCTATTTTAGAAAGAGATTAACTGATTGCCTTAGCTGCCTTATGACGCTCCTCACTTCTATCGTGTCGGAATTCTAAGATTACTTGCTTTGTCTTTTGGTACAAACAGTAGATGAGAGAGCTTTTTCGCATGGATTGTCTGCTATGAGAAAGTCAGAATAAAGTACTCCATCTTAAACGCAAGGAAAGTGAAAAAAAGCAAGTACAAATCATCTTCTCCGAGATTCCATTCCCTTAATTGGTCTATCGTATATAAGAAAGGAGGTTGCTTTTCTTATATTGTTTTGTTCGTTCATTCAATTGAGTAAGGAAAACGATAGAAGTTGTTCTTAGTTCTCTGATTATTTCCGTGCTAGTTAATTTAAATAAAGAGTTGTTGAATGCTAAAAGGATTATTGCCAGTAACTTTTAGCACCGAATAATCTTTTTTGAGGGGCAGAAATAATATCTTTTAAGTATAGTGTTATGCGCGAGTCGACTCCCTTCATTAATAGATAAGTACTTTTGTTCCTTGTTAATAGAGTAGAATATAACATATTTTTCCAAGGATACAATACCTTGCATGCATGCATGCATTCAAATCTAATAAACTAGAGTAATATATCGCATACCAATAACTATAAAGCCAAAATTATAATGATCACTTAATAAAGAATAACCTTTAGTCGAAAAAGAAAAGCAAGAAAACATAGACGCATTGTTGTGCAAAAATGATATTAAGAAAAAAATGTTAATAGATCTGATCTCTCAATTAAAAGTATAATCCTTTGAGAGTTGATAAAGGGATAAAGTCGTTGTCCAATTACAGAAGAGACGGTGAGTTCTTTGTTGTTTAAGGTAAAAATAACACTAAAAATTAAATAATAAGGAATTATAATTCTTTAAATTTTATTAGGATAATATATTTATGAAGGAAAATTTAAAGTGAAGAAGAAAACTAACGTTTATATCTAAATGAAAATATCTAAATGAAAACGGTAATAATTGTATATGAACTATGTGTGGAAACTCGGTCAAGTCTCCACCGTAATTGATTGATATGGAGATGCTATCTCCCATATAATATTTTATAGACTCAACATTTATGGAAAAAATCGTAGATTGACGAAATAAGAATAAAATTTGTGCTTATCCCAAATGCGCCTTTCCGTCAAATTTCTAGAGATAAGTGATTTTGAAGGGTTATACTAAATACTAAAATAATTTAAATTTTAATTTGAAAATGTTTCTTTTTAATTATATCGCTCCACTAATGGACTGTAGCGGTCATTTACTAAAGTAGTGCAGTACGATAAAATATAATATTTTTAAATTTAAAATTTTGATGAAAGTGTTTTCATAAGAAAGTAAAAATAGTGTATGGTTATACATCGTATTCGTGTGCTTTTAATAAAGTAAAAGATAAAATTTAACAATAATGTATGATGTGGATTTTGTTTTACTTTATTTCAAAAATTAAAGACAAATTTGTATATTTTGCTTCGCTCAAAAGTGCTTCTGCCAAAAGAATAAATTTCTTATTTTTTCAAAATAACTTTTTGACAAAATTTTTACTCACTATAGACACTCTTGATCAACAAACACTAAAATATTTTTAAATTTTCAAATATACCTTTACTCCGATTCTAAAACATATACACCTAATATCACTAATAAACATTCGCAATTGAAATTCATCTACTATATCCTGCCAACTATTTTAAGAAACCTTGATCTCTAATTTCCGTATATTAGATTATTTACCAATTCTCTTACGTGTGAAAGAAATTAAGGAAAAAGATTCTTAAACCAAACCACTAACGGAATTTCATATCGTAGTCATTGTGAACTCAAGATACTTGATTTATTTTCACCTGAATTACTCAACTTTGTATTAATTTTTGGTAAAGATGAATTTATTTGATTACCATTTTTCACAAATACCCAAAAAAAAAAAATAATAATAATAATAATAATAATTACACAATCCACTGCCTCCCAAATTCTTTTGAAATTAACCCACTTTCTCATCCCTGTAATCTCAAAACCCCCCTCTGTCTCCCCACTACCCCCTGATCGTCACTTTCAGTCCCGCCTTTCTCTCTCTACTTTTCTCTCTCTACATTTTCTCTCTATACCCAGTTCGAGCCAAGAGATTGCTGGTAAGCATACTGATTTACTGAATTTTGGTTATTTAATCACATTTTAGAGGTATAAACCTAATATATTTATATTTAGGGCAGCTTCAAAACACTCTAAAATTGACATTTTTAATATAATCTTTCAAATCTCATCGTATTAATAATGAATACATGTAAAAATAAGGGGGTTTATCAATTTTTTATTTTTTATGTAGTTCTACGGAGTAAAAACTTCTAGAAAACAACAATATTTTTTATATTTTCATCATCTATACAATTAAATTTTAAAAAAAAGTTTAAAATTATAATTTTTAGAGTGTTTTGAGCCACATCTCTTTGGTCACTTTTTCCCCCCACGTGTATATATATATATATATATATATATACACACACACATACATATGTATGCATGTATAATGCACTTTAGTTTTCACCGTTTTCATTTCACTCTTAAATGATTTCAACTGTTACAATGGCGACCATTAGGTAAATTTTGAAGCGCATATAAAATTTCCCCTTATTTTATTAACCTTTGTATTTTATATCTGGGAGCGGGAAAAGTTGGTCCCTACTGTAATTTTGTGAATATTGGAGTATGATTTTAATATTTAGTTTCTTTTTCTCTAACTTTTTTTCTTTAGCTGAGATACGAAAACCCATTCTCCAAGTCTTCCGCTCAGACCCAGCAGCACTGTAATGAACAAAAAGAAGCTTCTTCTCAACGAAAAAGTTGAGGTTTGTGTTCTTTTTCTGTTCTTTTAATGTCACTCAACATTATGTAATATTGTAGTTTATACTGTACATGAATTTCTGCTTTGGTTTTTAAGAAATGACCATTATATTGCACCATTTTTCTAGATATGTACATCTTTATTTATTTTATTTTTTTTATTATTGTTAGGTCATTATATCAAAAACTATGTTGTATCATTTGGCTTTTTGAATTTTTTTAACACAAAGATGTGTCGGACCTTTTTACTTTTGGGGTTGTTATTTCCACCAATAAAGATAAGGGAACCAGAAGATTATCCCAAAAAAAACACAGATGCAACTTTTTAGTATTTTATATAGAAAAAAGTTGCATTTGGGTGACAAAAATCATTTTTTGTACGATACCCAAGTGTATAGAAAAAAGTTGCCTCCAGTGTTTTTTTTGTGCTTTTCTACCGTTGCCCATAGTTTTATCCTATTTCCATTAGTAAATTGGTAATCGGTAGTCCTCATTACATGAATAATAAATGCATCTCACATTCATGTGGAAGAGACCTATCTACGTCTCTACGAGTCCTTGGGAACAACATAACTACAGACATTTAAGAATCAGCATAGGTCCAGTCCAGTCCAAGAGACAAACTAATAGGAAATGCTATTTGTTTCGTAAGAATTATAATTCACTTCTAGAAGTGAAAGAGTTTAAAGGGAATTGGATTGATCGTTTTTGCTTGTGGAAATAACTGTACATTTTTTTTCTTCATAATGTTTTCCAAATAACTAATTGTAGTTTTGAAAAGTAATATTGAGATTATTTGGAAAAAAGTATGTCCTGTTTATGCCAATACTTAATATGAAATAAAAATAAGTTGGTCAAATCTCAAATGAGACTCTCATTTCTGGGAGGAGGATGGACTAAGTTCTTTTGAAACGACGGTGTTTAGTTGGTTCACCAAAAAAGAAAGTCGGTGTTTAGTTGGAAACGATTTTTTTTTTGGTGGGCTGCTAGTTTACTAGATGTGTTATGCTCGTCAAAGGTACTAATCTGGTTAGGTTCTTTTGTATATCCTAATAATGAAACTAAGGATTCGTGATGAAAACAAGGAAATGAGTATGGATGTAACTTTTTTCTATACATCTTTTAGCATTTGGGATATTATATAAAAAATGAATCTTGTCCCCCTAGTGAAACTTTTTTCTATATGAGATGTATAGAAAGAATTGCATCTGTGTTCCTTTCTGTGTTTTCCATCCGGTGCCCCTATTTTTATTAATATTCTAAAGGACAAAACCATGGGCACGGCAAAAAAATTGCGGAAAAAACCATGAATGCAACTTTTTCCTAAATATTTTACAAAATAATTGCCTTCCAGAGCAATGCAACTTTTTCTATATTAATTATATAGAAAATAGTTGCATCCATGGGGTTTCTCCTCAATTTTGTCAGGTGTCCCTAATCTCTTTTGTATCTTAAAATGCCTTCGATTTTGTCAGGTGCCCGTAATCTCTTTGTATCTTAAAATGCCTTTGGCTTTATCATGCTTCTTCAATTTCTTTTGCTCCAGGGGTCTGTCCCATATAGCTTCCTGGGAATATCCATCATTTCTTTGTACATTCTTCTTGTGTTTATTAGCAATGATCCCCCTTTAGGCTCTATCGGGTTTTGGAATTCTTTTGGTTTGCTCGGATGAATATTGATTTTCTTTTCTTCTTTTTGTTGCTAAATTCTCAATATTAGCAGAGGTTTTATTTATTTGAATATTGATTTTCTGAAGTTTGTTAATCGTCTCGAATATGATTGAGTGTGTGCCAGTGTGCTTTGATGTTTATATGTAATTCTAAGATGATGAAAATATTAGCAATTGTATTAAGAATGTTTAGGGACGAGCCGTGTTGTCTGTTTGCATATTCGTTTTCTTACTCAAAATGGTTTTCTATCCTCCGTCACAAATGTGATGGGCGACGGGATAACATTGTACCCCAAATTTCTGTACATTAAATACCCTTGCCATGTAAAATAATGTTGTAACTTGTAAATATATATAGAAAATTGTACTGAAAAGCTAGGTGATGTTGATTCATTACTCATTAGATCTGGATAGAAGCTTAGAGGAATTCAATGACATTTGGTTTATTAAATGTGGCATGAATCTATTTCTATTTTATCTGCTTTCAGGTTTTCAAAAGTCATAGTGACCTATTTATCACTAAAACATAGTTTTGTTATATAATTTATCATTTTCATTGTTTTGTTTGCCATATGTGTCACTTTGCTGAGACTATGACTTGATATGTGTACTAGTATGGTGACGGCTTTTATAGATAGTGCTTTTGATGGAGAAATGAGAATTTATTACTCCTTAATCCTTATATAGAAAGATGGACACTACTGGACAGGTATTATTTTATAGCTTAGTTGTGGGCTATACTTAGAAGGATTAAATTGCATCACAAGCAAGGGATTGCTGTATGTGATAGTAATTCAATCTGATTTTGTCGCTGCTGTGGAGATATTCAAAGACTGTCCAGGACCATCCCACATGAAGCCATTATTATTACTGCTACATCAAAAGCTAGATACGTCTTTGTTGAGATATCCTTCCCTTAATGAGCTAAAATATACTACGGTTAATACAGAATTTTTGTGGAAAGAATCAAAAGATACATTGGGCACAATGCTATCTTTGGGGAGGACACTTTTATAAGTATGGGTAAAAAACGCAACCTAAGGTTTATACACACATTCTTATATCTTACGTTTGCACTGTTCAAGTGAAAAGTAGCCGAGCTGCAAGAATGGATGTTGATCTGGTCTGCATGTGGCTGGGTTAGTGCTCCCGCTCTTCTAGTTCAGTTGGTTGCTGCCACTTAGAGGGGGGAAAAATAAGAAAGAAAAAGGAAAGAGAGGTCTTGTTGGTTGCTGGCATTCATTGCCCTTGGTTTCTTTCTTCTCCTTTAGAGGGCTTGTACTTTGTTAGAGTTCTATGAGATTGTTAATATGTTCAAATCATTTACCACAACTGTGTTATATGCTCTTCCAGTTGTATTTTAATTTTGTAGCTTTGTTGCTTCTTTATACTTTGTAGTTTGTTCTAAATTTCAGTATGCCTGTGATCAGTTGTAAGCTTTGTTTAGTGTCTTCAATTGTTTACCTGGGGTATGCCCTTCAGAAATGTTTTTTTTCTTTTGTTTATATATAACATATGCATTAAAAAATATATAAATGGCAAGAAGCTGAGCTGAAATGGTAGTGAGTTATTGCAATGTGCAGAAATGGTTCTATGTCAGAACTTCCAAATTTCTTTTTCCGCGTATTAGATTATCTATTTAGCATAATCTGTATGATTTCTGAAATGTATGTATGTATATGTATATATATATATATATATATATATATATATGCACTGATAGCTATATGAAATGATAATGTGATTGATTCAAGGTACGGCAATCTGAGGATGGTCTGCGAGGCTCATGGCATCCGGGGGTGGTGGTTAATGTTGCAGATTTATGCCGCTCGGTAACATATGATGAACTCTTGGAGGTTGATGGTCGTACAAAGCTCACTGAATCAGTACATGTCACCAATGCAATCGAAGGTAACCTCCAGCGTCGCCATGTCCGGAGAAACTACCGTGGTCAGATTCGCCCCCGTCCTCCATCTCAACCTAATTCTTCTGAACTTAATTTGAACTTTGGCACTTGTGTTGATGCCTTCTTCCAAGATGCATGGTGGGAAGGTGTGGTGCTCGATCCTGGTGATGGCTTAATGTCGTGCTCAGTGTATTTTCCAGATGAAGGTGACGAACGCAAGTTCAAAGCGAGTGATTTGCGTCTCAGTCTTGAGTGGGATGAGTTCCTGGACTGTTGGAAGGAGCGGGGTTTATGGGTCTTAGTGAGCCTGGCAAAGGAACATGCTGGTGATGCTCATTTTGTAAAGGCAGTTTGGCAGTGCTTGCGGTTAAAAGATGGCTTTCTGAAAATGATTACAGAGTGGACATGTGGTGCTTTTAATTCATGGCACGTACACTTTATGAATGTTCTTATGGAAATTGCAGTTGAATTGAGTCTACAAGACCATGGTTTTCTAAAGACTCCGACTTATACAGGAAGAAAGAGAGCAAGGGAACCCACAAATTTGCAGGGGTCTACTTTGGTTTCTTTCTTAGATAACTCTGGTGTTCAGGCAAGAATATCCAATGGCTTCAAAAATCTCCAATTAAGGCCAAAAAGAAAGGAAGCACCATCTCCTCCTGAACCCATAGGAAAGAAGAATGCAAGGAAGAAGAAATTAAAGTTTAAGAAGCCAAAACCCTCCTTCTCTAACACTGACCGTCGTCACAAATTTCAGACTGAAAATTCACTTAGTGAAAAACAATTGACAACAGACTTCTCTAATATTCAGAGTGAACTTACAATGGAAGATCATGATGATCAAGTCCTCAATGCCTGCTCTAATAGAATATCAGAAGAGAGAAATTCTGTTCTTCTTCCCTCAGGAGGGGTTCGATCACTAAAAATTGGTAGAAAGCCAAAATCAGTCGCTGTTTGTGAAGACGAGGAGAATGGGTCCTCAGCCGATGGTCGGACTAGGGTAAGGAAACCCAAGAGTGATTTACCTTGTCTGAGAAAAAAGAAATTTTTGCGAAACAATTGGAACAGAAGTAAAAATTACTGCTTGAGACAGCAACGGAAAAGGAAATCTTTAAGTGTTCTTTATACAAGAAAACAGTGGTTGGTCCAGCATAGCTCAACTATAATTAATTTAAAGTCCATCAAGGATAAGTTGCAGGCACGTGATAGCTCAGGAATGGACAAGGATTCTTGTCGCGTTGTCTCTCAAGTGCAAGATAAGCATTTAGTCATGAAAAGAAGGAGATTAACACCAGCTGAGCAACTTAAGAGAAATCATGCTACCACATTTTCCATTTGTAGCCAGAGGCTGAGAAGGAAAGGATTTCTTAATGATCTCACAAATCAACGAGATTTTCCAGTGATCAGAAAAGGTGTTGCAAAGATAGCCCATCGGTGCACTAATAAAATCAATCCCTTTCCTGCTGTAGTTAATAAATACTTGAAATCTCAGCAAACAGAAGACAATGTCAGAGTTACTTGCCGTCATAGGGGTCGACCTTCTGTAAATTCTGGTAATGAGATTACTCTTATAGAGGAAGTGTCTCAGACTCAGATGCAGAGGTTGAAGAGGGCCTACTTTTCTTCTGATCTATATGACACAGTATGCATGGCTTGTCACAATGGAGGGGAGCTTATTCTTTGTGATCACTGCACATCTTCATATCATTTGACATGCATTGACTTAAAGGTTCGTTCTCTTTTCCTTGATTGATGTGTTAATAATTTGATTAACAATGTCAGATTGTTCTTTAGATCACATTTTAATATGACAGTTTATATGTGCTACTTGACGTCACAATCATGCTGGCTGATTGCCTGTAATTGCATCACACATATTAGAAATTTCCTTTAATTGCATACCATGTATTACAAATTTAATAGTAGACACTAGACAATCATGCTGGCTGCTTTCGAGTTATGAATATTACTCGAAAAAGCCATCTTTATGAGGCAACTCTAAATTCGATTTTCTGGATAAGAAAAAATGTCTACCATAAGTTAAGAAGAATAATACGAGCTAGGATGACAAGGAGTCAATGGAGTTTACAACTATTCATGTCATCTCACCCCGGAGGAATACCTTTGTCAGGAGAATGGATTCTTTTTTTAATTTATTTATTATTTATTTTTTATAATTCGATTTCTTGCAGATTAATTGTATGTGATAATGAGTAGTGTTCATTGCTTGTAAAATTTTCTTATGGTTATATAATACTACCACCATCCCACAAGAAGAGTCTCATTTTTTGACTTTCTAAAGTCCACTTGTGACATTTTGTATGACATTGATATGAATTCATTTGATTTTAATCAATAAAACCGTGAACTTTATGAACAACATAAAAATACAAGTAATTACAAAATTTATTGTTTTCAAAATTTGAATGAATTAACTTATTTGCATAATTTTCAAGTTTTAGGATTTCGCCAATTGACTTCTAAAAGTCAAAATGGGACCTTATCGTGGAACAGAGGGTCTATTAATTAAAATCTTGATGACAAAAACACTTGAGCAAAAGGTGGTGTAGATGCCTAATCGACTTCACAGTATTTGGTAACAAACTGTACAGTTCCCTTTTCCCAGTGAGCTGAATAATCCTTTGGTATCGGGTCAAAAGCATGAATCTCTTTCCTTTCGATGAATAAAACCAACTATTACCTAGAAACCTCTTGGATTTACACTATGGTATTTACAGTCAAACAACAATACGGTCACATTCAATTCATTCAAAATTTGTAGTTGGTTACAAATTGCGAGGTAACGAAACATGTGACAAGCTAGTAAGTGGACAAACTGGTGACAGCAACAAAGTTTCATCAAGGTTCAATGGTGCCCAGTTTAAGAAAACTAAAATTACCAAACACTTCTTATAAATGAAAAAAATAGTCTAAATTATAGATATACGTAAAGGTAACCCTGATGCTTGTATTGGAGAACTGTCATTTGACTTTGAATCTTTCTTGGGATTTGACACAAAACTTGGTTGCTCAAGTTACGTAGACGTCTTGTAGAGGCTTAAATTCAAGTCTACTCAGGAGCAGAGCAACATTACCTACTTAATAATCATTTTCGGGAAATTATACTTTGTTAACAGGTATTACTTTGTTAACAGGTATTATGTTCCATGTATTAGGGAAACAGGTTTCCCTGTTTCCCTCTCCATATTACCCTCTCAGTGTTTCATGTATTGTGTAATTACTTTATCTTGTATATAAATGTAGCTACTACTAAAGGAAATTAATAAGAAAGAGTACATATTATTTCTTGCTTTCTTCATGGTATCAGAGCCTACTGCCTTAATCATTTTCAGCAGTTAGAATTTTTTTTTTCCTTTTTCCTTCCTTCCGCGTCGCTGCTGTTCATACAATCCATCAGAAAGCTAGTCAAATAATTATATATTGAGAAATTGACATCATATTTGGGATACCTGTTGCCGGGCGACCACGTCGGAGTTTTCAATTTTCCGACCCACCGCTGCACGCGCCGCCACGCGCCTCCACGCGCCGACCAGTCGCCGGAGCGCCTACGCCACGCGCCGGCGCGTGAGCCAGTTTCCGGCAGCCTTTTCCGGCGCGGCTTCTCCCAGTCTGGTCGCCTCTTCCTCCTCTTTCCATCCACAGTGGTTTCCCAAAGAAAATATCAGGTTTGCTTGGATTTGGCTTAATTTTGGTTCGGTTGGTTTGTTTTTCTTCACTGATTATCACCTGCGACTTGTTGGCTTGAACCCTCGTACTGTTTGGCCTACATATTAGGTCACCTTTGCTGTTTGGCCTATATCTATTTGTCTTGTTTTGTATTATCGAGTATTGATTGGCCCATACATACATACTGCTGCTATTCATATTGCTTGGCCTATTCTGCTGCTATTTGTACTTTTTGACACCAAAGAGACTTGTTTTATCAGTATTAAGCTAGTACTGTTTAACTCCTCGTACTGTTTGGGAGCCCGTATATTATCCTTGTTGTTAAGTTCCTTGGATAAATTGTTGCTCCTATTATATCACCATGGCAGAATCTGGTCCTATTATCGAAACCAATAAGGGACAGATGAATAGAAATCATCATCTCAATTCCGCCTTGGTTCTTAGTCCATTTAAATTGGATGGAAACAATTATCTTGCCTGGTCCCAAGCATGTCGGATGTCAATTGAAGCAAACCGAATGCAGCACTTTATCACTGGTACAAACACCATGCCTGTATAAGCAGGTACTGTTCAAGAAGAATGGAAATCTGATAACTCCATGGTAAAAACATGGATTTTTAACTCAATGGAACCTAGTCTGCGGAGTAGTTACATGTTCTTAGACACTGCATATGCACTTTGGGAAACTATCTCTCAAACCTTCTCTATCTCTGGTGATATGTCTAAAGCCTATGATATTCGTAAACGAATCCGTGAGTTGGGCCAAGGAGAGAAATCTGTAGCACAATATTTTGCAGAGATTAATGCACTTTGGCAAGAGCTTGATCATTATCGGGTTTTCTCAGCTAAATGTCCGGAAGATGCAGCAGCTTATCTAAAGTTTATTAATGAAGATAGAGTTGTGGATTTCTTAGCTGGTTTGAATATAGAGTCTGATCAAATTCGAGCTCAACTGCTTGGTCAGACACCTTTCCCATCCCTGAGAGAGGCTCATGCTAGAGTTCAGCAAGAGGAAAGTAGACGACGAGTGATGATACTAAAGGCAAATCCTGTTGACCGATCAGCCTTGATTGCCTCGTATCCTAAACCTGGCTTTCTCATTTCCTCTCCTATTGAGAAGGAGTCCCGTGAATGTGACTATTGTGGGGGGAAGAATCATACCAGGGATCGCTGCTTTAAGCTCCATGGACGTCCTAGAGGACGTGGAGGTCGGTCTGGTCCTGGTCGTGGACGTGGATCCCATGCCTACATGTCTGCTCATCCACCTTCTGCTGATGTATCCAGCATTGCAGACACTACTACAACACTCACTCCTGAGGAAATCTCAGCCTTTCGGAAATTCTATTCCAAACCTACTTCCTCTCATTATGCCCAAACAGGTATACCTCCTTGTGCTTTTCATGTTTCATCCACTTGCCCTAGTTGGATTATAGACACAGGTGCCTCTGAGCATATGACAGGGTCTTCCAACCTGTTTACTTCATACACGCCCCGCTCTGGAAAAGACAAAGTTCGAGTTGCTGATGGCTCCCTGTCTTCTATCTCCGGAAGTGGTTCTGTAGCTTGTACCTCTTCATTAACATTATTATCTGTTCTCCATATTCCTTCCTTCACTGCAAATTTATTATCTGTTCAACGTCTTTCTGAATCTATGCACTGTTCCGTAACCTTTTTTCCCAATCATTGTATTTTTCAGGACTTGGTGACGGGGCAGAAGATTGACAGTGGTAGTGCAGTTGATGGTCTCTATTATTTAGATGTTCCCTCATCTAATATGGTCTCTACTCAGGCTCATCACTCTATTTCAGACTCCAGCCTGACCTCTCTCCATCAATGGCATCGTCGTTTGGGTCATCCTTCCTTTTCAGTATTAGAGTCTTTATTTCCATCTTTAGTTAAAGGATGTAACAAAACTCAGTTTTTGTGTGAACCATGTGAGTTCGGTAAACACAAACGTTCGACTTATTCTGCTATTAACAGTCGTCATTCTGAGTCTTTTGCTATTATTCATACTGATGTATGGGGCCCTTCTCGGGTTGTTTCCCGTTCTGGTTTTAGGTGGTTTGTTAGCTTTATTGATTGTCATTCTCGTGTCACTTGGATTTACCTTTTGCGTTCCAAAAATGAAGTTTTTGATTGCTTTCAGGACTTTCATAAAATGATTCAAACTCAATTTAACGCTAAAGTCAAAATTCTCCATAGTGATAACGGTCGTGAATACAGTAATAATCACGTTTTTGAATCTTACCTTTCCCAGCATGGCATCATTCTTCAAACCTCCTGTGTCAAAACCCCAGAACAAAATGGAGTAGCAGAAAGAAAAAATCGACACCTACTAGAAGTTGCCCGCACTCTTATGTTTACAATGAAAACTCCTAAATTTTTATGGGGTGATGCGGTTCTGACTGCTGCATTCCTTATCAACCGTCTTCCTTCTAGAAGCCTTGGAAACAAAAGTCCTATCTCCTTTCTCCAGCACATAACCACTCCTTCCCCCTCACCACGAGTTTTTGGATGTGTGTGTTATGTTCATGATAAATCTCCCACTCGGGGTAAATTGGATCCCAAAGCTCTTCGGTGTGTTTTTATTGGTTATTCTCCAACCCAGAAAGGTTATAAATGTTATCATCCCCCTTCTCACAAAGTGTTTGTCACTCGGGATGTAACTTTTTGGGAGTCGGAACCTTTTTATTCTTCTTCACCGTCTCCTCAGGGGGAGGATGTTATTGATGAGGAGGATACGTTTACGTTTCCTTTTGAAACTGGTATTACAAATACAAGTATAATTATACCATCTTCTTCTACTCCTGTTGTTGTTCCTGATAATGCTACACAGGGGGAGTTACAGTTACAGTCTATACCATCTTCTACTCCTGTTGTTGTTTCTGATAATGCTACACAGGGGGAGTTACAGTTACAGTCTGAGTTGAGGACATATAGTCGAAAAGGGAAGAATAAGGTCACCATTGCTGCACCACTATATCAACCTTGCCCTGAACCGAGTCTTGATAATACTAATGGTATGAATCTTGATCCTATTTGTTCTTCTTCTAATACTGACATTCCTATTGCTCTTAGAAAAGGTGTCAGGTCTTGTACACAACATCCTATCTCGAATTTTGTTTCATATGATAAATTATCTGCATCCTACCATTCCTTTGTTTCTTCTTTGTCCTCTATATCTATTCCTCAGGGGTGGAAAGAAGCAATTAGCAACGAGAAATGGAAACATGCTATGATAGAAGAGATGAATGCCCTGAAAAAGAATGATACTTGGGAACTAGTTACTCTTTCTTATGGGAAAAGACCAGTTGGTTGCAAATGGGTATATACAGTGAAACAAAAGGCAGATGGGACAGTTGAAAGACTCAAAGCCAGGCTAGTTGCAAAAGGATACACTCAGACTCACGGGATTGATTACCAGGAGACTTTTGCTCCTGTGGCGAAAATGAACTCTGTTCGTACCATAATCTCATGTGCAGCAAACTTTGGTTGGGATATTCAGCAATTGGATGTGAAAAATACATTTCTTCATGGTGACTTGGAAGAAGAGGTATGCATGGAAATACCCTCTGGTTTTGCCTCATCTGTCACCAAGGGTAAGGTTTGTAGACTGCGAAAGGCTTTATACGGATTGAAGCAATCTCCCCGAGCCTGGTTTGGTAAATTCCACAAAGCAATGATAAAACTTGGGTACAAGCAGAGTCGAGCAGATCACACTCTATTTGTCAAACAAATAAATGGTAAGACTGTCATTCTTATTGTTTATGTTGATGATATTGTAGTAACAGGGGATAATAAAGAAGAGATAGTTAACCTCAAGGCAAGCTTGGCTAAAGAATTTGAAATCAAAGATCTGGGCACCTTGAAATATTTCCTTGGTATTGAAGTTGCAAGATCTTCCAATGGAATTTTTCTATCTCAACGGAAGTATGTCCTTGATCTCTTAACAGAAACTGGAATGCTAGGATGTAAACCTGTTGATTCTCCTATTGAAGTTAATCATCATCTAGAAGGAGGCACAGGACCTACGGTTGACAGAGAAAGATATCAACGTCTAGTGGGACGACTGATATACTTGTCTCATACTAGACCCGATATATCTTATGCTGTGGGTATAGTCAGTCAATATATGCATGATCCTCGACAAAGTCATATGGAAACCGTTTACAGAATTTTGAGGTACCTCAAGTCTGCTCCTGGAAAAGGTTTATTGTTTGCGCCAAATGGTCATATGAGAGTCGAAGCTTTTTCCGACTCAGATTGGGCTAGCTCTATAGAGGACCGCCGATCTACATCAGGCTATTGTTCATTTGTTGGGGGTAATCTTGTTACCTGGCGTAGTAAGAAACAGTCCGTGGTTGCAAGATCTAGTGCTGAGGCTGAATATCGAGCTATCGCCTTGGATATATGTGAACTAATGTGGCTTAGAACGTTGTTAGAAGATTTGGGTGTTACAACTAAAAGGCCTATGCAGTTATTTTGTGATAATAAGGCAGCTATTAGTATTGCAAACGACCCGGTACAACACGATAGAACGAAACACATTGAGATTGACAGGCACTTCATCAAAGAAAAGTTAACCAGTGGTCTTATTTGCCTACCTTTTGTAAAAACAGATCATCAGTTAGCTGATATTTTGACTAAGGGGCTTAGTGGTAAGATGTTTCATCCATTGTGTTTCAAATTGGGTATGCGAGATATCTATACACCAACTTGAGGGGGAGTGTTAACAGGTATTATGTTCCATGTATTAGGGAAACAGGTTTCCCTGTTTCCCTCTCCATATTACCCTCTCAGTGTTTCATGTATTGTGTAATTACTTTATCTTGTATATAAATGTAGCTACTACCAAAGGAAATTAATAAGAAAGAGTACATATTATTTCTTGCTTTCTTCATACTTTTTCTTCTAATCTTCTTGTATGCCTCTGTTAAGAAATTTATATTATAATTGTAATCTTAGGGCTCAAAAGCCTTTAACATTTCCGCCCCGATTCATCTCCGTCTGAGTAATATCTCTATACTATTTTTGAAAAGTACTCTCGTCTTTAATTTGAATTTTAAAGTGAAGCAGTAATTAGTTTTTCATGAACATGTTGCTTGTTTTATGGTCAATCCAGGATGTTCCCGAAGGAATGTGGTTATGTCCAACCTGTCAATGTGGATTATGTGGTGTGAGAGATTCCAGTGATAACCGCTTATTCACTGATGTTTGTCACCAGTGCAGCCGTCAATGTATGTTCACCCTAGAGAGCTATTTAGATTTATCATATATATATTTCTGTAACTTGTATTTTTATTTTTGGTCTTTCTAGATCACGTGGAGTGCCTTAATGAAGCAGGATTTTTATTTCCTAGAAATCATCCATCAGAGACATTTTGCAGCCAAAATTGTTTTGAGGTATCAATCCCTTTTCAATATAGAAATACTAATATTAATTTATCTAATAATTCTCTTTTTCCACCTTAAAATTGAGGTTTAAGGTATCAGTTTGGAGACAGCATAAGTTGGAACTACCAAGAAAAAAAAGCACAACAAAATAGCAAACAATGGCCTGTAAATTATTTGATGCAAATTTAAACTTAGATGGTTGGTGCTTTGGTAGATATCTTGAGTGTGATATGCTGACCATCTTACTTTTCTTTTCTAGATCAGAGTTAAATGTTTGTTTATTTAAATGTTATCTCAAATTACATTGCTGTAATATTTTGGTCATGCATGAGGACCATGACTAGAAAAGTTGATATCAATGGAAGTAATTTGGAAAGGACTACAGTTACACAGAGCTGTGTCAATGCATTCCGACTTTGGCGTGTAGATTGATTTTGTGATGCCGATCTGTTCTGGCATTGAAGAACTCTTGACGCAAAGCTTGAGCTTCTTAAGAGCACATGTAAAATATAAAATCACATACAACACGATGATTTATCTACAAAATCAACTAAACTCCAGCCTGATTGTTGTTTTAGTTCAAGTGTGTTTCATACTGAAGACCATGTATTCCAGGTTTGGAATTTGGTTTACTTGGCAGACTAAGCCATGATTTGTTGCAATGTATTAAGAGTTAAATTTGTTGAAAATTTCAGAGTAGTGCAAGTCCGGGGTTAAATGAGCTGGAGAGATGAAAGATCCACGTAGGCTGGAATAAGCTGTGAAAGGGGGAGCTAAGGGGAGGAAAACAGGCGAGAATGGCACAACAATAGGCATACAAGTATTTCTCTCTTTAGACTAGGTAGACTGTGTAATATTGTCCATTGTCAAATCATGACCTCTAATTATAGTGGGTAGAGGTCTAAGTCCACGTGGCACACTCGGGTGGTGCCTCGTGGCAGGTTATGTGTGTGTTTGACGCCACACACCCGAGTGGGTCCCACAGTACTGTTAATGCCTTTCTGGTCTGAGAGGGTCCTTGCCCTCTTGGCAATCCTACTCTTCTAGCCACCAAGCCAACCCTTAGACAACTATCCCAATGTTATATCCGAATGTCCCAAGACTCTCTGCCAGAAGCCTTAGGAGACAAATGAGGTCTTTCATTACGGGTATTATATGGACTAGTAAGCATGTGTCATGTCTTTCTCCTTAATAAAAGTATCAAATGGCCGAGCGTGGGGCCTACATGGCCAAATTACGAGAACCCAAAAGTGGGGCTTGAGAGGCCTAGGTGGCCGGGCCCACGAGGCCAAACAACCTAACCCATGAGCCTCGAGTGATGGGGGTCCACAAGTGCCACGCGGCAACCAGTGGGAAGTCTATGTGTCGGTGGGAGATGGGCCCACATGCGTATGTGGTAAACCCGGGCCCACAAGTAGCAATGTATCTTTTTGTTTCAAAAATCTGAGGCTTACTATACTGCTGTCAAATATAGTTACCATTATACTCTACTACCTTCATGATTTTCATTTTGGAATGCATAATACGTTTGCATTTTTGTTTCAGATCAATGAACATTCTGCAACCCCAGACATTTTCATTGTGGCTTCTCTTTCCGAGAAACAAAATGTTAGGAATTAAAAGTATCAAACAAAGAGTCTGCCCTCTTGAAAGTTGAACTCATTTTTATTTGAAGAACCCACTTAGATAATGCTTCTGCATGAACAAGTGTGATGTAAAAAAAAATTGTATATAAGTAGATTGAATAATATAATTTCCAGTCGTTTATTTGTAACTTGCTAATAATCTTCATTGTACCAGTTTCAGTATATCCAGTGGCTGCACTCCCTTTTCATATGTTAGAATAATTAATGAAGGATAATAACTGTTACACATGCCCCAACGAACTAACTTCACATGAAAAAGTAGCTCCAATCTGCAACTTGTAGCTACTCATGTAGTTTATCCATATATTTTATTTGCAAGTTATTTCTGTTTTTTTTCTTCTTACTGTATGAAACATCTGTGGAATCCTTATTTTATGTATATGTTTTGAATCTTAATTTGTATATGGGCTAGAAATTGGTTTTAAACAATCAACTTTCTCATAATTTATTTCTTTCTAATAGATTGCTAAGGTTGTCATGGCTTATGGGTTATTTTTCAGTTATGCGCATGTCTTCATCGTATGCTTGGAATTCCTAATCCAACAAATGTGGAAGGCTTGACCTGGACCTTGATAAGATCCGGTGAAAATGATTTTCATATGTATGAAACAAAGACAAATAATAACAGTTGTCTATCTCATGCCAGCGAACTTATGAAAGAGTGTTTTTTACCGGCTATTGAACCTCACTATAAAAGGGATCTGGTGAATGATGTTATCTTCAATTCAGTGTAAGTTTCTCTTATCTTTCATTAACATATTAATTTAATATTTATATAGACTTAAAGATTGTAGATGTAATTGAACACGTAGATTATTCTTGAGTGACATGATTTGAATAATTAAGTTTGGAGAAATAATCCCTAAATTTTTTGTTCTGTTCCACATCAGAGGTTTTACTTTTATGGAGTCCTTGCCATAATTTGAATACCATGCTCTTAGGAGAAGGTGGGGATATAAGTTTTTGGGATTCAGTAGTAATGGTAGACGCTTTAAGTTATCTTATGATCTGCGGAGGTTGGATCTGGTGTTTCTTTAAGACCGCAAAATTTCTGAACTGAACTTGCAGAGTATTAACAAGGAGATTAGTTCATGTCCCTTGAATGAGTGCACAAATAGGGAATATGTTTGGTCATCAGGAAACAAGTCTATTTTTTTTTTCCCGGGGTGGGGGTAGATGTAAGAACTAAGTACGCTAAGTTTTTCAGAAGTTTCTGCATTTTCTCTTCTTTGGGTGATTGTAATGAACGCGATGTTTGCTGTTTTAGGGACAACTATTTGTCTTTCACCTTGTAGATATGATTATTTCCTTGCTTTGCTATGGATTTTCAGTGTCAGGCCTTTAGGGCCATTTCTGTTTCTGATCTCTGTAAATTAGACGGTTGCACTTTTTAAATTTCTGCAGTTGCACTTGTGCTAGGGTTGGTGGGTTGGTTGTATAGTTAGAAGAGGACTTGTTGATTCAAAGTCCACAGTAGTTATTTCCTTAAGTCCGAGTTATGTCTTGGCTTACAACATTGTCAGTTTGTCACAAATATTGAGTACTCTCTCTCCAGCTCAATGTTTAAAAGGCTGGATTTTCGCGGGTTTTATATCATGGTTTTACAGAATCGGAATGAACTTATCTCGGCAGCCACAGTGAGGTAAATATTCTTAATTTGAATTACTTTATTTAAACTATCGTTTCCCATATTTCAGATTTAATGGCTCTATGACTCAGGGTTCATGGACGGAAATTAGCAGAAATGCCTCTTGCTGGTACCCGATTCAAATATCGTAGGCTGGGCATGTTTCGACTTCTTTTGCTTGAACTACAGAAGGTAGCATGTCACTATTATCCTTTTACTGTGTATAGAACTTTCTGCCTCAACTCACAAGATATGAAACTTCCTGCCCTGTTACAAATGCAGAATTTTACTCCCTCTATCCTTAAAAGGATGTCCAAGACACATTTTACACAAATTAAGAAAACTAAAGTAGAGGAAAGATAATAAAATAAATACTACTTTTACCCATAGTGGACCCCGTGTAACTATGCTAATGTATCTTTTTCTTTTCTAAACCTAGTAGTCCCCACTTAAGTATACTTTTGAGAGTAAAGTGGTCTTTATGCATATTTTTTATTTGACTTTTGTACTTCTAGACATTCTTTTGTGGACAAAATTTTTTGTACTTGAAGACATGCTTTTAAGGTTGGGGAGTAACTTGCAACAAAACCATCTTTATAGCAATATGTTATTTCTCTCTCTTTTTGTTGCTTGATTTGCAGATGCTTACACAGCTGGGAATTGAAAGATTGGTTTTGCCTGCCATTCCTGCACTGCAAAACACTTGGAGAAAATTTGGGTTTACACAGCCATCACTGTTGGAAAGGCTAGAACTCCTAGGTTATCCTTTGTTGATCTTCCGAAAGACCATGATGTTTCAGAAAGTTCTTAACAAATCCACCACAGCACATGGAACAACGGGTACATCCTTTAAATCTAAAACTGAATACTAAACATTAGCTTTGATTATGTTTTTATAAATCTACATTTTCAATAATATATATTCACTATGTTCAAAATGTACTTTGGCATAGGTTATGCACAAGAATTGCAAGAGAAAGGAGGGGACACTGTTGGAGTCGAATAGGTACCTTCTTGCTACTCCCTCCGCTCCACAAAAAGAGTCTCATTTGATTAATTTTCTAGTCAATTTGTGAAGTCCTAGAATTCAAGTTGATCTGATTTTTTTTGATTTTGATTAATGCAATAGTTAATATTGCACAAAGTTGTTATATCAAAACTAAAATAAATTCTCACCACAATCCACAATTTGAATTTTAGGATTTTGCAAATTAACTAGGATCAAAGCCAAATGGGACTGTTTTTGTTAATCTTTACTACGGTCTTCAGTGTGTTACACTTGATATGACACTGAATTTCATTTGTTCATAGCATTATGCTATTTTTTTTTTAATTTTTATTTTTATTTAATTTTTTTTATAGCTTTAATGAAATTTTAAATCAGTCATGAATGTGGTAGTACACATGGTTGAACAGATATGCAACCCCAATTGGGTTTCCTTGCTCACATATTTTTTATTAAAAAGAAAATACTAAAAACTTCAAAGCATCATATGTGTATGTATGTATAGCATATCCAAAGCCTGTGTCGTCTTCTTTGGTTCAATAACATTACATAATCATTTTGGCTAAGGTTTAGTCGATACTTCCTGCTATCCAAGAAAGGAGTCTGCATTTAGAAGTAATAACTTTTAAAGAAAAAAAAATCTGTTTATATTTACCATCATCAATTTAGAGCATTAAAAGCCACCACAAGTACATGATAGTGACAATTCAAATTAGATACTCATTCTGTTCCATAAAAAGAGTCTCATTTGACTTGATCCTAGTTAAGTTGCAAAATCCTAAAATTCAAATTGCGATGTAAATTTATTTTTGATTTTTGAAATAACAATTTTGAGGTTCGTAATACTTTTTTAAGTAGTTTACAATATTAAATATTGCATAAATCAAAATTAAATATATTCCAACAATTTTAAATTTTAGGATCTCACAAATTTACTAGGATAAAAAATCAATGAGATTCTCTTTGTGAAATGGAGGGAGTAATATATTTGGAGTGATAATATATGATATCTTATTTTCCAAAGGAGACATGTCGATCAGGTCATAGAAAAACGCATGGTTTTATTATACTGGCACAATAGGAATAACTTTCTGACCATTTGCTAAGATATACAAAAATTTAAGATGATTTATATCTCAGGCTTCCAGTTTCCTGTATCTTGTCCTAAATTGTTTTTTTTTGTTACGTATTGATTACAGCTTAAGAATTAGCGTAATTTGTCCAATTTAATCTTTGGTGCTTTGTACTACAGCATAGTCAACTTGAGTTTGATGGGGATGAAAGGATATGTGATTCCATACTATTGTGCAAGTTGCAGTCAAAGATTACTAAGAAAAAAGAAGCATAAGAAAGCAAGTGAAGATACAGTGATAGTCAAGTGAGATATATACATACAGAGCAAGCATACATTTTGTCCATGGAATATATGTCACCTTTCAAAATCTTTTGTTCTGAATTGTACAGAAAAGCCCTTTAATTTCTGGGGTAGATGCCTTTTTTGCTTATCGACACCTTTTAGTTTAGCATTTTTGGAGTTGAATATGTTTGGGCTTTTGAATATGAGGTTATTCTTTGCTCATATTGTGCAAATGTTTTGGGGGCTTAATGAATGAATGAAATTTTTGCATGCAGATTGCATGAAAAGTCACTCTGTTTCACTTGCAGCTTGGTTGAATAATTTACACAATTGTTATAATGCAGCTTGCAATTTTATAAGTTAGCTTATTTGATTTGGAGTGTGTTGATCAATTGGCAGTCTCAAGCTGGAACATCAGACCCTTTAAAGCTTGATAGAGGCTTAGGTTATGTTGGTCAAATTCAGTTGGGTTGGATTGCAGAAAACCTCTACAAAATGCAGAGCAATGTTATTGTTATCTAGAACTTTTATTGCTCTGACATTATAAATAATGCTTTAATGTTCGAGTAAATATGTATTTAGTGACAATCTTGCACTCGAAAAACTTCTTCACTTTCAACAACATTTATTGCCCTGATATTTTCAACAACATTTTTATTTTGTAAATGTAAGTATTACTAAATATTAAGGTCCTATATGTGATTTGTACTTAATTTGTCATTAAGAATAATTTTGTTCAAATTTTACTTCAAAATAATTATTCTCCCAGTCATTTAGGCCTTTTAATAACTCTCTTGTTTTTCATATATTCAAATAAATAAATTTCCTGTTAAGCTTCTTCAAAAAATGCTCATTAACCTGTGATTCTGATACTATTAAATTTCCTTGTCCTCTAATAAAATAGCTGAATCTGAAGCTGCACATTTTGCAACCCTAGTACTAGATCTGCTCATCTTCTCTATATAAAGTCGAGATGAAGAATAAAGTGGACATGCATAGTACTTGTAAAAGATTTAAATGCAGGGTATAATTCACATGAGAAGCCAAAAAAAAGAAAAAAAAAAGAAGAAAAAAAAGGGGCAACTTCCTTACTTATTTCAAATGTGTAAATTTTATATCAATTAATTGCTCACGAAATCAACACACAAACACACTAAGATAAATAACAAACACAAATGTATAAAGTACAAAATAAAGAGACGCGAGTTTTATGTGAACAATTCAATTGAGAAAAACCACAAAAGAGATTTCAGACATTCACTATAAAGAATATTGAAGAATACAAGTAACTATTTAGAAAAATAAACTCTCTACTTATCTCTCTAACTCTCTTGTTTACTCCTTGAGATTTCTTTGGTATACCTTTCCTCTATGTGATTTTTTTGTATGACTAATTTAAGACCGAATTTAAATTCGCACACTACTTTTGTCACTGTAAAGGTTTGAACTCCCACAATAAGCCGTAGGAGGGACACAAATTTTTGGAGGAGTTCGGATTCTTTCTGGTTTTGATTTATTTTTTGGATCAGTACCATTTTGTACAAAGTTTCTGAGTCTGACCTACTTTCCTAATATCGCTATTTCTAATAACGATAATAGTACTCACTAAGAATTTTTATTAGGAGGTACAAGTCTTCCAAGAACCTCCCTATATATTTTCGACACGTGTAATGGATCATACATAATTAATACAAACTGGCTCACACATGTTATGGACTATTGGTTAAAAAATAATTATTGTACACATGTCGAAAATGGATGAGTTTATCATTTAATATTAAATTTTTGTGTTTGTGTGTGTATGTTTATATATATTGTTAATAATTGTTGAATGTAATGACAATTGGCTCTTATATTATTATATTGTGATTTTAGTTTAGAATACGTTGAGGGAATAAAGAAGGGGAAAACAAAATTCACCGTGAAAAAGGTAACTATATGGTATACATATCTAATTCACTATTTGCAATAGACATGCACAAACAGGCCGCCTGGCCTGACCTGTCAGGCTTTGACCATTGACCAAGTCGCGGATCTCTTTATTAGCTCTCGATTTGATAAAAAAAAAAGAAAAAGAAAAAGAATGGTATGTATTTTTCGTTTCATTGACCAAGCCAAGCCAAACCCAAGCCCAAATAGAAGAAGGCCAGGCCAGGTCAAGCCAAATAATTGAGAAAAAAACCTTGGTCCACAAAAGCCTGTTAGCCAGGCCCAGGCTAGGCCAGTCCAAACTAGGTCCTTTTATTTGACTTTCAAGCTTTACTTCAAAAACTTAACCTTAAACTCTCCTCTATTTATAAAAAAAGATAAAAAATAAAACCATCACATATATACTTTGTCAACTTAAAATTGCAACACTTTATATCCGATGTGGGACTCCTTACAACTTGTAAAGATAGAACCATTTAATTTCAGTCACAAAATATGTCCCAATGAAGAAATCAGTTATAATAGAAACCTTGATGACTAGGGAAAAAGTTTTCAGCACTTGATAGAGGTTTTGGCTGAAGCTTCCTTCTGCGACAATTATGTCCATCAAGTCTGCAGTTTCTCTTTCCATATCATAATCTATTGTTTGCCTATGTGAGCCCAAATGACTGTTGTAACAGTTCACCTAAATCAAAGTGGTTGATAAATTTTAAATTATTCCTTCCTTTATTTGCATATATTAATGTTCCTAACAAGGAGCACTATATTGTGAATAATATAGAACATATATTAATCTGTTACGTGAAACCATAATTAGATGATGTTACTGAGCAAAGCTAATAATGTTATGGTGGGCAATTGGAAATATTGCCTAAAATAAGGTCAGATACCATCCGTAGTTTGTGTTGTTCCTTGGTTGCTCAGTTATTTTCTTTTGGTTCATTAGAGACACTACCTTTTGTTGGAAATCTAGCAGAATTAACAAGATCAAGTGAATAATAAAATTGGAACAACTTATCTGGAAACACTAACGAAAAACCGAGGCGTAGCAGAGCTACTGTCCTAAAAAGTGATTCCGCCCCCACTGGTAATAACCTCATGTACAAATGGGCTCCCGACGTTCACCCTCCAGGATTCAACGATGAAACCTCCAATTGGGTGTACTCACAAAAAAAGATTTTGGACTCGTCTTTATGGATTGTCCGACTCAAAGAAACAACAGAGGAACTGAAGAGAGTTTACTGACGAAGAGAGCATTTTTTTAGTGATATATTTTGTGTTGTAAGTCATCAAAAATTGATTACGTATTTATAGAAAAAGTTAGATCTAAGATCTGAGATCTAAAACAAGAAACATGTTTTTTCAACAGAAGACATGTAGCAACACAAAACGTGGGAAAAACAAAAAGTTTAAAAACTGAATCAGGAATTTTAGTAAAACATTTGGGCTACCTGGGTGCAGCCGCGAAGCCAAATTGACCGGATTTGCACCGCCTGCGCGAGCGTACCGGATTTGCACCGCCTGCGCGGGCGTACCGGATTTGCACCGCCTGCGCGGGCGTACCGGATTTGCACCGCCTGCGCGGGCGTAATGCGCGCCCACACGCATTAAGGTTTTTTGGCCAAAAGTCCAAGATCCAAGCTTGGCCCAACCCAATTCCTTAGCCAACCTCATGTGCGCGAGCCCATCCTTTTTTCCTCAATCATGTTACTAAGCCCAACACTAAGATATACTAATACACTCAAGAATGGTTTCCAAAATAAGTAATGTGGGACTTTGGTAAACACAAGAATTTGAAGCATAACTAACAATCCCCCACATGATTCAAATTTATTAAAGAAAGATTACAACGAAGTAAGAAAGACAATAGATTTTAGATACATCACGTCGACACCTTGTGGGTTTGAATTGACACTTAGTGGAACAAGTTCATGTTTGTAGATTATAGGTGAATTAAAATCTTGAACCCATTATCTGTGATACAACCAGTTGAACTAGCACACATACCAAAAATCCTGAATCCACACAAGTCCGCGGTTGGGCGCGTCCTAGGCCATGCGCCATGTCCCAGATTTTCATAAAGGCTCTAGAGAGTTTGCCATAGGCTCTCATAGGAAGCGGCCTACACTTCCACCTTTATATAGGTGAACCCATCAAGTGTAAACTAACATACACCACCCTTTAGGGTAATGAGTTTCATTAAGAATCTAAGTGATTCATCCTTTCACAATTTGTCAGTAAGCACCACATGCACACAAAAAGGGATATAAATAATTATAGTGCTATAATTAAGTAATTCCATGACTTATTGTTAGCCATTGAACCCAATTCATAAGATCTCCAATCACATGGGTTGGGTTTCCATCACGTATTACTTACTCAAGATATTGGCAATAGTCCTATCCCTCCGGATGCTTCTTGGACAATCCTTTTAATCAATCCCTTTGTAAGCGGATCCGCTAGGTTCTTTTCCGACCTCACAAATTCCATGGGAATAACACCGTTACTGATCAGTCCTCGTACAATATTATGTCTCAAGCGAATATGCCTTTGTTTCCCATTATACACTTGGTTCATTGCTCGACTAATAGCAGCTTGAGAATCGCAATGCAGAGATATAGAAGGAATTGGTTTAGACCACAATGGTATGTCTGCCAATAAATTCCTCAGCCACTCTTCTTCTGCACCTGCCGATTCTAATGTAATAAATTCAAATTCCATAGTAGATCTAGCAATACAAGTTTGTTTAGCAGATCTCCAAGAGACAGCTCCTCCACCTAAAGTAAACACATATCCACTGGTGGAGTTTGTTTCATCATTATTAGATACCCAATTAGCATCGCAATATCTTTCTAAAATATTAGGATGACTAGTAAAATGTATACCTACATTAACTATTCCTTTTAAATATCTCATTAGACGTGACAATGCATTCCAATGATCTTATGAAGGATTATGAGTATATCTGCTAAGTCTACTGATGGCATATGTAATAGTAGGTCGAGTATAATTCATTAGGTACATTACACTACCAATGATTCTAGCATATTCAGTTTGTGCAATACCAATCTCTTTATTTTTCTTTAAATGTACACTAGAGTCATAAGGTGTTCCTAATGGCTCTTCATTAAAGAAATTATACTTCTTAAGAATATTTTCCACATAATGAGATTGAGATAAAACCAAACCATCTACATGTTTATTAATTTTCTTGCCAAGAATCAAATCCGCTTCTCCCAAATCTTTTTTGTTAAATTTAGAAGATAAAAAAGTTTTTGTGGTTTTCACAACTTTCTCATCAGTACCAAATATTAGCAAGTCATCCACATATAAGCAAATAATCACACCACAGTTTCTATTGAATCTACTATACACACAAGTATTAGATTCATTTGTCACAAAGTCATTAGACAAGAGAGTTTTATTAAATTTGTTATTCCATTGTTTTGGTGCTTGTTTCAAACCATACAATGATTTCACAAGTCTACACACTTTTTGTTCTTCTCCTGGAACAACAAATCCTTCTGGTTGACACATATATATTTCTTCATTTAACTCTCCATTCAAGAAAGCAGTTTTAACATCCATTTGGTGGATTATCAATTTATGAATAGATGCTAAAGCAATTAAAATTCTCATGGTTGCAATTTTAGTCACTGGTGAGTAAGTGTTAAAATAGTCAAACCCTTCCTTTTAAGTATACCCTTTAGCCACAAGTCTAGCCTTGAATTTATCAATAGACCCATCAGCTTTTAACTTCTTTTTAAACACCCATTTACTACCAATAGGTTTACATCCTCTAGGCAAATTAACTAGTTCCCATGTATGATTAGACATAATGGATTCTAGTTCACTATTGATAGCATCTTTCTAAAAGATTGCATCAATTGATTTCATTGCTTCTTCATAAGTTTTAGGGTCATCTTCAGTTATAAAAGCAGTTATAAAATCGAGGCCAAAGGTTTTCTCGAAACGTTGTCTTTTACTTCTAGTAGAAGCAGGTACAAGTTCTTTATCTTTCCTTTTAAGAAATTCATTTGAAGAAAGACTGCCCACGTCTCTTATTTTCATTGGAATAATATTTTCAAAGAATTCTACATCCTTAGTTTCCAAAATAGAATTATTCTGATAATTATTAGTCTCATCTTTAATTACCAAAAATCTGTATGCACCACTATTAGAAGCATATCCAATAAAAATACAATCCATTGTTTTAGGTCCAATTTTATTTCTTTTAAATTCTGGTATAGCTACTTTAGCTAAACACCCCCACACTTTAAGATACCCCAAGTTAGGAGCATGATTCTTCCATAAATGATATGGTGTAGAGTCTATCTTTTTATGTGGAACTCTATTTAGAATATGATTTGCAGAAAAACAAGTTTCACCCCACATATTATATGGTAAACCAGAGCTAATTAACATGACATTCATCATATCTTTAAGAGTTCTATTTTTCCTTTCAGCGACTCCATTAGACTGTGGAGAATAAGGTGAAGAAGTTTCATGTATAATACCATTTAGGTCACAAAATTTTTTAAGACTTCCTGATTCATATTCTTCTCCACGATCGGATGTAACTCTTTTAATCTTTTTTTCTAATAGATTTTCAACCTCTGCCTTGTATTTAATAAACATTTCTTCCGCTTCATCTTTAGAGGCAAGGAGATAAATTTGAGTGTATCTAGAATAATTATACACAAAAGAAATATAGTATTTCTTACCACCTCTACTGGTAGTATTTTTAAAATCAGCTAAATCACTGTGAATTAACTCAAGAAGTTCAGTTTGTCTTTCAATACTTTTAAAAGGTTTCTTAGCATGTTTTACTTCCACACAAATTTCACATTTATTAAACTCGGTATTTTCAAAATTAAGAATAAGCTCGAGTTGTTTCAACTTTTTAATAGATGCCACATTCAAATGTCCTAATCTAGCATGCCACATATCCAAAGATTCAACAATATAAGCAAAAGAAGCATTCTTATTATTCAATTCAGCAGAAGCATCAAGAACAAATAAACCCCTATTACAAAAACCTTTTCCCATAAAATTTCCATTACAGGTAAGTACAAGTTTATCAGACTCAAACACAAGTTTAATCCCAACTTTGTTCAACAATGAACCAGACACAAGGTTTCTACGAATATCAGGCACATGAAGCACATTTTGCAAAGCAATAGTTTTTTCAGAAGTTAACTTAAGTAAAACTTTCCCTTTTCCTGCAACTTTGGTGGTTCGAGAATCCCCCATAAAGACATTTTCCCCATTAGTCACAGTTTCGTAATTAAGGATTACGTCTCTGTTTGCGCAAATGTGTCTAGTGGTGCCGGTATCAACTATCCATTCCGAGAAGATATCAACTAGGTTTACTTCCAAGACAATAACAACAATAATGTCATCGGATTCAACTAGGTTCGCTTGGGGCTTAGGCAGAAAGTTATTACTATTATTATTATTATCTTACCCCTTGCGAAAGTGACATTTCATAGCAATATGGCCAGGCTTGTCACACAGAAAACAAGGACCTTTGGGGAAAGGTTTCTGAATTTGATTGGGAGTTTTGAATCTATTGTCTTTTCCCTTGGTGATTTTTGGACGGTTTTTGATTTGGATAATTATAGGTCTTCCATTGTGGCCTTTCTTCAACGAGATTGGCCTTGGCAGAATGATGAGCAACTATGTCTCCTCTATCTTTTGCCCTATTTTGTTCTTCAATATGTATGTGTGCAACTAGTTCCTGCATAGTAAAATCTTTAGTGTTATGATTAAGGTTCATCTTATAATCTTTCCACGAGGGTGGTAATTTTTCAATAAGTGTAGCAGCTTGAAAGATCTCGCATATTTTCATTCCTTCCCCAATAACCTCCCCCACAATAGTCTAATATATATGAACTTGCTCTATTACGGATTTTCCTTCTTGCATCTTAAAGTCTAAAATTTTTCTAGCAACATATTTCTTAAATCCAGAGTTTTCTATAGCATACTTAGATTTTAAGGCTTCCCAAATCTTCTTAGCACTATTATACGGGTAATAAATCTCAAACAACGTATTAGACAAGTAGTGCAGCATATATCTACGACATGTACGATTATCCTTAGCATAATCCCTTGTTGCAGAATTATCACCATAAGTTTTTTCAAGAGTTTTAAGAACATCATTAGCAAGAGTAGCAGGAAGTTCCACAATAATATCCACATATAACATATATTCCAGATTCATAGTTTCCAAATAAAACAGCATGTCTTCAGACCGTCTCTTAAAATTCGTACCATCAAAGTGTTTAATTTTAACAAAGTCTAAAGCAAATTTCATCTTGTTAATAAATCGAATCACTTTTTAGATTGTTGGAAATCTAGCAGAATTAACAAGATCAAGTGAATAATAAAATTGGAACAACTTATCTAGAAACACGAATGAAAAATCGAGGCGTAGTAGAGTTATTGTCCTAAAAAGTGATTCCGCCCCTACTGGTAATAACCTTAGGTACAGATGGGCTCCCGGCGTTCACCTTCCAGGATTTAACGGTGAAACCTCCAATTGTGTGTACTCACAAAAAGAGGTTTTGGACTCGTCTTTGTGAATTGCCCAACTCAAAGAAATAATAGAGGAACTGAAGAGAGTTTACTGACGAAGAAAGAATTTTTTGGTGATATATTTTGTATTGTAAGTCATCAAAAATTGATATGTATTTATAGGAGAAGTTAGATCTAAGATCTGAGATCTAAAAGAGGAAACATGTTTTTTCAACAGAAGACATGTAGCAACACAAAACGTGGGAAAAACAAAGAAGAAGTTTAAGTAGCAGAAAACGTGCTTTAATCACAAAAACTGAATCAAGAATTTTAGCAAAACACTTGGGCTACCTGGGTGCACCCGCAAAGCTAAATTGACCGGATTTGCACTCCTTGCGCGAGCGTAATGGGAGCCCACACACATTAAGGTTTTCTGGCCAAAAGTCCAAAATCCAAGCTTGGCCCAACCTAATTCCTTAGCCAACCTCATGTGTGAGGGCCCATCCTTTTTTCCTCAATCATATTACTAAGCCCAACACTAGGATATACTAATATACTCAAGAATGGTTTCCAAAATAAGCAATGTGGGACTTTAGTAATCATTAGAATTTGAAGCATAACTAACAGCTTTGATTCTACGAAGGAAGCGACTTCCTCTGAATTTTCTGTCATCTAAGTCTATGTTACGTGGACTGATGGACTTGGGTACGGGAATTAGATGTTGATAGTGTTTAGGTGTTTGACTTGTCTATTTCTTAATTATAAGCATGTTGTATATTTATATCTGTAAAGTTATCTTGATTCCATTCATCTCTTGTGGAGTATATGTTTGGCTGAAGAAAGACTGGTGCAGTATGCAAGTAGCTAGTACTAGTGGTTGGATATAAATACCATCTCTACAGAGCTCTCTTCCATATTCTAAATCCCCATTCAGCCAAATGTAATATTTGTCCTTTGTTGGTGACGATTGAATATCTGTAAGTTCCATATCAGTTTAGCAGCTTCAGCTTGTGATTAGTTATTTGCAAAACTCTTCACAAAAAAGGCAATGCTAACTACAGTTTACAACAAGGATGAACTAATACAATCTACTGAATCAAAATAACTTCACGCAACCATTAAATTTAAACAAGGAAAACTAACCACCACTTAGACAAAGATAGAAAAACTTGTACATCTAAAAGCTCATACAGTCATACTAAAAGATCCTTCACCTATATTTGTGTACAACTAAGTAGTTCAACTTCACATATTCACATGATACAACACTTTATCACACTTGTATAATATAAGGCAAATTTATCTAAGTCCCACATTGTTTAGAATAGGAAATTCTTAAGGAAGTTTTCCTTATAAAAGGGACTCCCCTTTATTTGTAAAGTAAGTAGTTAACAACCAATCGAAGCAAAGGACTAGGTAGGCCAGGCTTGTTGCACTAAGCTAGGCCCAAGCTGGGCTCAGGTCATAGGGGTCGGTCCAGGTAATGCTTTTAGTCAGGTCGGGTTAGGTCAAATTTTGGCCAAAATAAAGAGGCCTTTTCAAAGCCTAGATCAGGTCAATTCAGATCAGGTCTTGACCAGGCTAAGTTTTGACCAGGCTAGGCCTAAGTTGGACCAAGGCTAGATTACAAGCTTTGAGCTTTTTGTGCATGTCTGTATAAAGCAATGGAAATGAAAATTTGTTTAATAAAATTCAAATTTCAATTTTCAAAATGTGAATAATCATTATGTATAAATTATATTTATGCAAATGAAAAGTTATAAAGTTTTTACATGGAAGGAAATAAAAGTTAGTTTACAAGTTACAAATAAAACCAAAAAGAAAATTTACTAAGGAAAATAATAACAAGCCTTGGCTTCATAAGAAACCATAAGCAATTGGGCCATTGGACAACCCAACCACTAGCACAAGCCAAGTAAGGATACTTGAAGCCAAGTCTAACCAACAAGCCCAAGCCAAGCCCAAACCTTTGCACCTTTGGCCTGAGTCTAGAATTTTCTAAATCAATCACATGGGAGAAGGGGTCAATGAACCCATGTGATGCATTTAAAACTTCCTTTTATGTTGACAAAATTTGAGTGAAGAAGGGTGGCCAAACTTGTGACCATTCATTCCAAATAAAGCCTGTAATGACCTAATTAAGCACTAATCAAGATGAATACTTGAAAATGATGAGGTAAAGCCTAATTAAGCTAGGGAAGGATTAGAAAAAAATGAAAGTGGCGTAGCTTAATTAAGAAACAAATAAAACAGGGTGCAGGTGAAGGAAATTTTGCCAAACTTGCCTATAAATACCTCCACCTCAAGTATCATCCAATATTTTACCAAAATTACAAACCAAAAAGCTAAAAAGGTGAGAAAAGAGAGAGAGAGAGAGAGGGACATTCATAAGAAGTAAAGAAGGAAAAAGAGTTCAAGCAAGGAAGAACAACTAACCAAAGGAAGAAAATAGCCCAAACTAAGAAGGTATAAGCCATAAACCCTTCTCTTATTCAACTTTTCTTATGAAATATCTAAGTATGATAGTAATCATGTATCACACCCATATGTATCTATATATATTAGATCATGGTGATAAATAACTTAAATGATGGAAAAATGGTCAAGGAAAGCAAGAAGACCTAGAAAAGAACTAAACTAGTTTAGGTCAAAAAATGACAAAATCTGACCTAACACTGTAACAAGCATAACTTTTTGTATATTTCGAATTTTTGGGTGATTCTAATTTTGTTAGTAGATATGAAAGTTATCTAAATTTTGGCACTGGTTTGAAGCCTAAATTCCAAGTAGATTATTTATGGTGAATTTTCTACCAAAATAGGGCAGACTGTCGAACAATCTGATTCGGTTTTTATGTGGACTGTTTTGGACACTTAATTCACCTAAAAAATTCTAGACCTCTAGTGTTTGAAAGCTATAGATATAAGGAAGGTCCTGTCAAAAAATGAACAAAATCAGACTTAAAACGATGGAGTTATGACCAAAACAAAAATAGAGAATTTTAAACAAAAATTGCGATAATTAGCATTTCGTAACTCTGATTAGGATGAAATTTTAGGAGTAAGCTCACATAGATATAGGGTAGGTTCTGTCCAAAATTCATAATTTTTGGACGTAAGCTTGAATACTTTTAATTGTTAAGCTTCGAAAAGAAAATAAACAGAAATAAATACTAAAAATAATTGAAAAAAATGAAAAAATGAAAAATGACCTAAAATGAACTTATGAACATAGGCTAGAAGAGGAAAAAAATAATAAAATAGTTAAGAGTGGGTTATTGAAGAAGATAGTAAATAAGGGAAAATGAAAATATTAATATAAAATTGTCGGGAAGCATAAAACATAATATATTAGTAAAAACATGTTAAATAATACATGTAAATATAAGTGAGGGGCAAAAGAGTAATTTTAAGAGTTAAACTATAAAACGAAATTAAGTTGGTACTTGGAAACGAGTAACGATACCCAAACTTATCATACGACGGGAGCTATTGAAGGAATTACTTAAGTAAGTTATTATAAATGATGTAGGGAATCATTCAAAAACGAAAAGCAACTCTAAGGGCAGTACTTTTGTATCAGGCAAGTTCCCTAGTTATGCTAGTCCTTTGAGCTGTTTAAGTTTTTAAACTTGTGTGCAAGTTTCCTGATTAGTGCAAGTACTTTAAATTTTATCAGTTCTCTAGCTTATGCTAGTCTTGGGAATTGTGAAATTTTACTAATCTATTACGAGATTCTCGTTTTATTGCAAGTTTCTACACTCTCGTGCACTTGAATTGCGCCCATTATTGACATTATAGATTATTCTGAAAAGCTTCTTGGACCATATATAAAAGAAGTTTATGTCACTTGTTCAGTTAAATTCAGTTGTTATGTTTTTATCAATTTATTGAGTTGTTATGATCCTTTGAAAATGATCTAATCTAACCCAAATTATTTTGGCACGGATTCCGAAACTAAAACTAAGTATGAATAACCCTGACAAAAGGGATACTTATGTCGGGTAACCGACTTGATGCATTAAGCATATAAAAAAAATATTGTGCATAACATAAGGTATGATAGGCTGATCACCTAAAGTACCTGTGTAGAGTTTTTCAGTATGTGTGACTGTTAAACATTTTGTAGAGTTCATTGTTTTAAAACTGTCTAACATTGTAAAGTTCATGATTCGTACGACTGCTCAGTATGATGTCGAAAATGATTGAGATTAAAAGAATTCTTTTATTTCCTATTTATTCATGTTGTTTCATAAATTTCTGATAATCAATTTGTTGAAGCTCTTTGATAATTATTCATTCTATTTGTAATGTATCCTTCATAAAATTTCTTTATACTTGCTGAGCAAATTAGTTGCTCATCCTTGCAAATTATATTTGCAGTTAAAACAGAAGGTTTATGAGGGTCAAACATTAAAGATAAAGGAAAGAGTAAAGCAGAAGAAGAGAGTTAAAGTTTAAGTGAATAGTATTATATTGTTTAAATAATTAATTAATGACGTAATATGTTGGTACTAATGTACTAGTTTAGATTGTACAAGTAATACCTGGGCATGTATGTATAAGTAATGTAAATAATTAATGTATTGTGTAAATTAGCAAATAATAATAATAATAGCAGCACGTATTGGGGGCGTCACACTATTCACAACTCACAATGGTAGTAGATCTCTTTTTTCATGCTTAGTTTAGTCAAGACATATTTTACCTCAATGTAACATTTATTTGAATATTTTATCCCATATTTTACGAATGAAAAAATAGGATTCCAAACTCATGATTTTATAAATTTATCAAGCTTAAGGTTTAAACAAAAAGTACCTAAACTTTTTCATGCAAGTAAGTATTTTAATATGAAAATTATTTTTTCTATGAAAATTAATTTTTTTTTACATGTTCTGCAAATAGTCTGTTGCCCAAATTTGAGTAGCACCTTGCTGAGGAATGAGTAGTACCTTAGTCAGTATTGATTAGTGTCGGATATTTTTAAATCTGAAAAGTATATAATAAATATATTATATGTTGCAATTAAAACCAACATATGTGTTGTTTAGTTGGCTTGGTTCGAACAAGGAATGTAATGATTCGGGCTCAGAAGCAATTGAATCCGTACATTGATTTAGGTTGAAACAATTGAACAAATGCAATGGTTCAGGATGAAACAATTGAAACAATGCAATGGTTCAAATTGGTATAACCATTGGATGAACCAATACAGTGGTTCAATATTCCTCCTCAAAGGGGTATTTGAAAACCTATAAATAGGTTACAAATCCACCCAAATCAATCACTTCAAATCATTCAAAATCCTTCTCAAGTTTTTAAAAAAAATATTATCCTAGTATTTTTTTTCTTGCTATTATTTTTTTCTTTTTCATTTATAGTTTTGAACTAGTTTTTGTTTCTACACAATAAATTCCAGTACATAGTAATATATGAGTTTCTCATATCTTAGGAGACTAATTCACAGTAACCCTGTGTAGCAAAAGTAAGGGGCAAATATAGTCTTAAGAAAAGAGTGGACGACTATTCGATTCAGGCATTAATATTGTTATTTTATATCATAACTACGAAGCGAGTTAACAATCTTAAAACTATATTTACAATGGAGGACAACAATGCAAAAAGTAGCTAGAATCAAATTAATAAACTCGAGAAGTTTGATGGATTATTCTTTAGACATTAGAAGAGCAAAATGTATTTTTGCTTAGCGGGACTAAAACTTTCTTATGTGCTGAATGAAAAGAAAGCAAAAGAAAAAGAGAATGAAACACCGACAAAAATGAAGACTCAAATAAAATGGAAACAAAACGAGTTTATGTGTAAATGGTACATTTTGAATGCATTATCAAATTCATTGTACGATTTGTACTTAAAGCTAAGTTCATGGAAAAGACGTAAAGAAATTATAGGAGGATCTCAACAAGTATAAAATCGAGGATGCTGAAAATAAAAAATTTCTAGTAAGTTCATTATTTGATTATATAATGGTAGATATCAAATCTATTATGTTACAAGTATATGAATTTCAAATAATTATGAATCAAATTATGTCACAAGGCTACCTTGACAAAGGGTTTCAAGTTTCGACAATCATTTTGATGGGTTAAAATATTTAAGTTTTGATTATAACAAAAATAGTTAATATAAAAAGAGGAAATTAAAAAGAATATTAAAAAATTCTTTTAGAACCTAAGTTAGAATTGTCTCCTTAGGATTTCTGTGCAATTAAATATTACTTGTGCATGCTTAGTAAATACTTTTATCTAATTATGTTTACTTAATATTTTGTTTTACTTTAGTAATTGAACTAAAAATATTTTTAAATTACTTATTTTTCGGCCAAAAGGGGTATTCATTTTTCCAATACATATCTTAAAAGACAAAATAACTTTTGTGTTGGACAAATAAAAAGAAAAAGGTATAAAAACAAACTAATCTCTCTCCCCTTTTCTCTCCCTCTCGGTCATGTATGCATAAAAAGCCAAAAAATTGAAATTGAAACATGTTCTAAAAAATGTGAGTTGGAAAAATACGAAGTACAAAGAAAGATCATAGAAATTAATTCCCTCTCATTCTTTTATCCGATCATGTATGCTTGATAATACAAAAACTGTCTTTACTTCTTAGTTGGCAACAAAATGAAAAAAACAAAGGACAAAAGTACAAACTAATTTTTTCAACTCCTTTCTACCAGATATGTGAGCAATTGGGACAAATTTTAATTTCCTTTTAGCTAGGATAAATATAAGCCACTTGATCAAACGTTTTTAATTTTAATCCTAGCCTTCCATTACAATTGAGTTTGGTTATAAATACCATTCTCTTTACTTCACTCTTCACTTAATCTAGCAAAAAGCAAATATAAGCCCACATATATTCTCTCTACTCTCATCTTTATTCTCTCAAGCTAGATTCAAGTGGGATTCAAGAAAAGTGATCAAAAGGGCAAAGAGCTAAGTGATATTTATATAGCTAACATTCACAAAAATAGCACACAGTTGATTCATTATACTTGTATTATTTTATCACTTTCTTGTTAGTGTTTAATATTATTTTTATTCCTATATTTATATTGAACACTATAAGCACAAAACACTTTCACTTACACTTATTCTTATTTGGCTAAATTTAAGTTGTGCATCATATTGAATATATCTATATAAACTTGAATTTAAAAGATTATATATATTAATCAAATTTTTATACGTAGTCCTTTCATCGAAAATGAGAAACAAGTAATCAACTTTCAAGCTCTGATAACGTACCCTCAAATACTTCGAGTGTGGGATATGTCAATTTAATGTGTTGTGAACTGTAGTCCTTTTAGAGAAAGTGATACAAGACAATTTTATTTTCTCAAGATTGGATAACTAGTTTATCCTTATAATTCTTATACGGAATAAACTGTCTATTTATGTATAAAAGGACAATTAGTATATAATCCTCTCTTTGAGAGTGATTAGCAAAATATATAGACACCTTATTTTAAAGCGTTAATCTCATCCTATAAAAAGTGTAGTATATTAACCAAAATGGTCATCAAATATTAACTGTCATATTTATTGTGATCAATGGTATAACTGTCATTATTTATTTGCAATAATTAATTCATAACTGTTATTAATTATATCTCGCAATATTTTATAGACTAGAACTTAAATTTTGTCTATCTACTTAACTAAGAAGCATTCATTTAAGGCAAACAAAAATTATTTTTTTAAACAAAAGGGTAGAGCTAAGTGTTCTTCTTCTAGTGTGTGTGAGGAATTGAGTGATTTTGGTTCTAAGACTTCGATCTTAGAGAATCCATAAGTTCGGGTTTTTAAGTGAGTGAGGAAAGGAAAAGACACCAAGTTCCAAGACCAGCAAAAGAAGAAATACAAGAAGCTCCGAAAAGGAAATTTTGCATTCTTGAAAAATACTAGGGAATAGTAGTTCTAAGATAGGATCAGAATTGTATAAAGGTTTCTCTACCTAATAAAAGAGTAAAATTTTTATAGTGAAAAAATTTCAAATCCTAGAGAGGATTTTGGGGACTAGATTAGCTCTCTCTCTCCCCCCCTCTCTCTCTCTCTATATATATATATATATTCTGGTAGAAATATATATAGTGAACTAGGATACATCGTTGTATCTCTTGTATGATATTCTTAATCCCTATCTCTTTACTCTACTCATAAATATTTGACAATATTTTCATAAATTTACACAGGAACTTAATAGCATAGATTTAAAGAAAAAGGGCCAAGTTTTTCTTAAAAGCGAATTAATCTATTCAACCTCCCTTCTAGATTAATTCTAACTTAATTTGGACCTAACAATTGGTATCAGAGTAATGTTTTTAACGTGTTTGTTAAGTGTTTACAGATACAACAAAAAGTAGATCCTCCAAATGGCCTATCAAAATGCTACTGATTGCGGGGAAGGACTATCTTTGTCCAAACCACCTCTATTTGATGGCACCAACTTTGCCACCTGAAAAAATCGTTTCAGAATCTATGCTAGATCTCAATGTGTGAAAGTCTGGATAGCTATAGAAAAGAGAGTCACTATCACTATGAAGATCGTTGACGAAAAGCCGATTGAAAAAGAAGTTGATGAATTCACTCTAACTTGAGGAGGAAACCATGAACATTGTTGCCAAAGCAGAAATGGTTCTCACTAGTACACTTGCTGAAAAAGAATACAAGCGAGTTAACAACTACAAGAATGCTAAGGAAATTTGGGACAAACTCATTATTACATACTAAGGCACCAACCATATTAAGGAGACAAGAAAAGACACTCTCATTCAAGAATTTGAGAATTTCAAACTCTTTGAAGGAGAAACTAGCGTCGACATGGAAACTAGATTCACAAGAATTGTGGATGAACTGGAGCAACTTGGCAAATCCTACACCACTAATGAAAAGAATCAAAGAATTCTTAAAGTTCTTCCCTCCAACTGGAAGATAAAGGTCACAACCATCAAAGAAATATATGATCTTAGCATTTATCCTGTAGATAGTCTCATTGCTTTAGAGTTCTTCCTTGAGATCCTCATCTTCAAATTCTTGTTCTGTTAGGCTAGCTTTGAGAGTTATACCTTTCTTTTTAAGATCAAGATCATTTTCGATCTTTTCAGCAGCCATATCTCCTTCATATGCAGATAACTTAAAAAAGTCATTCAAAGTAAACCTTAACGGTACGGGAAATGATTTCTTAAATCTATATATATCAACAAAGTGTTCAACAACTCAAAAGGCAAGCAGTTCTACAAGCCAAACTACAACAAAATGAACATTTCTCAATCTAACACCAATCAATTTAAGAATAGTCAACCACAAGCTAGTTCCATTGAACAACCATTAGTTAAAACTCAAGAAGTGTGCTTTGAATGCAAACAACCTGGACATTACAAAAGGGAGTTTCCCTGATTGCCAAAGGCAGAAGTTTCGTAGTTGAGGGAAGTTGGGGTCTCAGTGAGGATGCGAAAACACTAGAACCTACTGAAAAGGTGGTCAACCTATGCCTCATGATGAAAGATGAAGCATCCACTTCTCGAACTAAGGTATCTTCTAAATTAATCTCTGATTTAAAGACAAATATAGAAGAAGATAATGATTATACACTTGAAGAATTACAAGAATGATACAATGATTTATATGAAAATCATGAAAAATTAAAAGAGGAATGAGAAAAATTAAAAAATGCTAATATAAATTTGGAGGTAGAAAATTGCACTCTAGTCTTAACTAATGAAGACATTGTTCTAAAAAAAATAAAAACTAAGTGAAGAAAATGTTAACTTAAATGTTAAAATTCTTAATCAGAAAATAAAAATTGATGATTGTTGTTTCCTAGAGGCACTGGGAGATCTAGAAGGAAGGGTTGAATAGATCTTTTAAAACTTTTTGTTTTTAAAGATGTATTACCAGATAATTAATTAAACAGATTAATTTAATTATGCACAATAGAATATTAGTTGAAAACCCCCTTCACAGATTTAAAGAAATCTCAGCTCTGAATTTAGTTCTTGTGGAGTTAAGTCATAAATAGATATGAAATATAAATGCAGAAATGTAAGTGCAAAAAAGTAAATGACACGGCAAATTTTAAGTGGTTCGGACTACAAATAACTCCTAGTCCACTCTTCTACTTTATGAGTAAGAAAGTCACTAAGGATGTAGGGGGTGATCACTTAGATCAGATCACTAAGATCTATTACAATGATGAATTACTAAGATTCCTTCAAATCACTCAGACTTAACAAAGGGTCACTAAGACCAGTTTACTAAGAACTCTTCAAGTCACTTAGACATGGTAACAGAAGGTCACTAAGACCAGCGAATCATAAGAGTTGAGGTGATTTCTAAGGTGATACTAAGTGGCGTTAAACTCAGTTTCTGAAGGACTTAGTAGCAGAACAAGTTGTTCTTATTTCGTAGAGTAGAGATTTCTTGAAGTTTGGGCACCAATTCTGCTTGATGTTCATGATTCGTCTTATTTGATTGAATCTTTATGCTCTTTTATAAACGACCTCATGAACTTTTCATTAGAAAGTTTCCACTGTGAATTTTATGCTCCGATCCTAGAAGATCTCTGATGTTGACTTTTAGGGAGGATGTGTCAGCTTACTTTCGGCTCTAAGAGGTCACGTCTGACTGCAGCAGTACCAACCACGTGGGTGATGTCACATCGCCAAACTAGCTATTAGATATAACTCCATCTTATCTTTATTTCAAACTTAGGATGATCGACAAACATCTCAGGTTTTTCACTCTGCAAGGTTCCTCAATGTCAATCTAATATCAGACCTGACATTCTCTACGACTTTGTTTGATCTTAGAGTTTCATAGGGATCATAGAGTATTTGGTTTATTTGACTTTATTTATACTCTACGATATGCTTGCTCTACAAATTGATCTACACTTTGTGATTTGTTCTACGATCTTAGAGCATACTCTGCGATCTTCGATTCTTCTTACGATCTTAGAGCGGACTCTAAGATTTTTCTGCAAACTTTGCGATCTTGATTTAGCTTTACAAACTCCTAGCAGACTCTGCGATCTTGTACTGAATGCTTTCCAATAGCTTTGCTAACTCTATGATCTTCAAAAAACTTTATGATTTCTCAAAGTAACTTTATGATAGTTCAATCAACTATATGATCGATTCAGTCCTATCATTTATACATTTGTTCAGCTCAGTAGATCAACCTAACAAGTTTGATCTTCTATTCTAAGTCCTTGTATATTAATTTCTCATATAAGGACTTCACAAAATCTATTGGTACAAATATATATTAAATTATCTCATCATCATCAAATCAAAATATGTAATTTCTAACAATGATCTAAATAAACAACATAATATTGAGAAGACTACTATGAGATTTAAAATTGATAGTTTTGAGAAAGACAAACATCATTTTATTGAAAATAATGAGAGATTATATGTAGGAACTAAAAAACTTTAAATAGAACTAAATGAATTAAAAAATGAAAAATAAAAAATAACAGAACAAGAAACAGATTCATCTTTAAAGGAAGAAATAGAAAATTTAACCGAGGAAAGAAATGATTTTAAAGCAACAGTAATTAAATTCACTAAAGGAAATGAAAACTTAGATGATATGCTTAATCAACAAAGGTGTGGTTTTAGTCGTGAAGGTTTGGGATACGAGAATGAAAATAAAGAACATGCTAAAAAGGGTTTTTATCATGTTTCAAGTAAAGAAAACATTACTCGTGCTTCCCCACTTAATAAATGTTTTTACTGTAACAGAAGTGGACATTCAGTTCAATTTTATCGACCTAAATATGGAAACTACAAAGGAAAAAATGGTATGGGTTCCAAAATGAACTAATTTTCAAAAAGTTGAACCAATCATTCCAAGTCAATATAAAAATCTAATCAAAGGAGAAAAACAACCTTAAAAATTTTATAACAGGAAGCCACAAGTTCAACATTTTCAACTAAATTCACAATACATGTACCATGCACCTAACATGTATGATTATCCTATTCTTAGATTTTTTTTAAAGTAGGTACAAACACTTTCTACAAGAAGTGGGATACTAACCCCAAAGACCCAATATACAAAATATACAAAAGGGTATCAAAATGTTAATTTGATTTTATTTACAGATATGTCTATCTCCTCAACATAAAAAGAACAACTGGTATTTTGATAGCGGATGCTCGAGATATATGACTATTGATAGTTTTATTCTAAACAATATCAAGAATGGATCTCATGAAAATGTCACATTTGGAGACACTAGTAAAGGTAAAATCACTGGTATTAAAAGTTTCAGAAACGAACACATTACAATATCAGAAGTGTAATTAATTACTGGACTCAGGTATAACCTTTTATCCATTAGTCAACTATGTGATAGCGGTCTTAAGGTAACCTTTAGTCCTACACGTTACTCTATATTTGATCAAGCTGGTAAATTACTTCTCTACCGTCCTAGAGAAAACAACGTGTGTGTTTGTGATTTGAATATATGTGTTTGTCAAGACGATGTGTGCTTAGTTTTCATACATGATGACCCATGGTTATGGCATCGTAGACTATGTCATATTAACATGAAACTACTTAAAAACATATCATCTAAAGAACGGGTTAAAATATTTTTTACATCACTATACTTAAGGTTAACTTATAAATGACTAACTATACTTTTTTTTTCTTACAGTCAACTAACTCAACTATTGTTTTTTACAAAAAATCGAATTTCCGTCATTGGCGTTAAACTTTTTAACAAAAGTTTGACATAGTAGTGCCACATATGCAGTGAATCCTAGCTGGAATATTCTTTTAATAGTCTTTTACACGTCATCTATAACCCATCTAGAAAAACAAACTTATCCACCCAAACTTATAAATATCCGACATGTTAGCCATGTGGGCAACCTTATCCATTCTCATGCTCTGGTCTTACACTTTTTGATCACCACCACAATCCAGAAATCAAATCTCTGTTCCTTTACTCATCTTTCTCCCCTAATTTTGCATTATCACATCTATTACAAAGGCCACCTCTTTTAGTTGCTTCCGTCCATCCCCATTCCTCTATCATTCTCATACACCTTGCCATTATCCAACATGGATCCAACTAACGCTTTCCTAGTCAACGAGCAAACGGTGCTGGGGCATTTTTAACCAACAGCTCGCTACGTAAACATAATATAAAGAAAGTTTTCATAACAGTACATTTCACTATAATAAGTATGGACAAAGGATTGTAATAACTAAATAAATATATACGTATAACTAGAGTGAACATTGAAAGCTTACTGGTTTCTCGGATCATCCTGTGGATAACTCATCATGTAGTATAAATAAATTGCCCATTCCACGTCTTTTAATTGCGTCATCACGAGTTGGCGATCACAAACATATGGACTGGACAATTGCCGACTCGGATTGGCAATCTGGTGACTCCTCCTTACTCTGTATTTACTCGATGAGTTGACAACTTCTATAGGGTCCAACGAGATAAATTCAGTACCAGTCTCATGTCCAGTGGAAGGAGTCATGTCAAAGCCTGCATCAAAGGTTGCCCCCATTTCTTCTTGATGATCTTCATGTTGTTCTCCTATTTGTACATATTCTTCCTCTTTCTCCCCACTTTCCTCTTTTTCTTCTTCTTCCTTTTCTTTTTTTTACATATTTGTGCATATATTTTCCTACGTTACATCTTATTCCTTCCACTTGTCTATAACTTGATGTATTATCGTTGTTGGATATTATAATGTATGATACCTAATATATTTATATGTCTAGGCTATTGTCGTTGCATCTGCAGAAATAGTGAACTGAGCAAACAATATTATTGATAGTAGTCCTGGACAGCAATTCCGTGTCAAATACATATCTCCCCTCTTGATTTTTTGTGAGTTTACTATTTTCCCTCCCAATTCTTTAAAAATCAAAATAACGTTATGTATGCGTGGGATAAATGAATGACCCTATATTTATAATTGAAATACAAGGTTTAAATTTATGAAATTCCGTCCGTGTTTTGTGATCCTTGACAGCCTAAGCTATTGTGTCGTGTTTTGTGATCCTTGACAGGCTAAGCTATTGTATCTTTATACTCGGCGCTTAGAACAATCCAAATTATTAGAAGATGTTGATGGTTTTTTATAATTTGGATCGGCTTAAGTTTAACATTGGTTCGTCCAATATGGTATGTCAACTCTCATTATTAATTTATTATTAGTCTCGATTTCCTTTTACAAAGTATAATCCATATTTTTGATTTCTAAAGGCACTTGGAGATCTAGAAGGGGGTTGAATAGATCATTTTAAAAACTTTCCTTTTAACAGAGTATTACCAACTTATAAATTAAAAAAATTAATTTAAATATGCACAACAAAATAATATTTTAAAAATCCTCTTTCAAAGATTTAGGAAAGTTACAGTTCTAAATTTAGCAATCAAATGTGAAACTAAGTCACAGTGCTAAATCGTAGAGTACTGAAAGTAATGAACTGGAAAGTAAATGCTGAAAGTAAATGAGACAGAGAATTTTAAGTGGTTTGGAGAACAAATATATCTTAGTCCACTCTTCTACTCCATGAGTAGAAAATCCACTAAAGATGGGGTGATCACTAAGATATGTTCACTAAGAATAGCTACAATGATTGAATCACTAAGATTCCTATAAGTCACAAAGACTTAACACAAGTCACTAAGACTTGATTTCAAAGGTCACTAAAACCTAAACAATCACTAAGAGATAAATTGAGTTAGAGGTTCTGCTAAGTGTCTTTAAGTCTAGCAATGAAAGACTTAGCAGTAGAACAAATAGTTTTAGATTCATAGAGTAATGTTCTTGACAGATTGGCAGCAATTTAACTTGTATGATTTGTGTTATCGTTACTGTTGGATTGAATTTGTGTGCCTCTTATAGACGTCCTCGAAATTGTCCCGTTTAAAAGTAGTCGTTTAATCATTTAATGTCCTGATCCTAAAAGGTCTCTAATTATTGACTTTTGGGTGAGTATGTGTCAGCTTACTTTCGGTTGTGGCAAGTCACATCAGACTGCTATAGAGACACTCAAGTGGGTCACTGTCACTTCACCGAAATAGTTGTTTAAACACATTTCGATCTGATCTTCTTTTCAAACTCTAAGATGTTTCTGCAACTATCTTGGGATTTGCACTCTTCGAATCTTGACATTGTCAGTCTATTATCAGATCTGACATACTTTACAATTTTCTTAATCATAAAATTTCATGGGGGTCGTAGAGTATTTGGCTAGATGACTCTACGATTGGCAAGCTCTACGATCTATAAGCTCCGCAATCTCTTTCAAACTCTACGGTCTTCAATAAGCTCTACGATCTCTTAATCGACACTCTACGATCTTCAACTTGTTTTACGATCTCAGGGTAGACAACTCTACGAACTTGATCAGTGTGCTCTATGATCATTCACTAAGCTTTACGGTCGTCTAAACAATCTTACGATTGTTTAATTTTCTATAACTATATATCAAGTTTACTCAACGAAATAGATCAACCTAACAAGTTTGATCTTCTAATCTAAGTCCTTTTACATCAATTTCATTATAAAAAATTTATCAAAGCTATTGAATACAAATATACATTATATCATCAAATCAAATATGCATTTGTCCTAACATATATTTACTTTCAAATTTAATATAGAGGTTGTTGGTTTTATGTAGTTAATTATTCCAGTCGCCGGTAGTGGCGAAGTCAGGAATGGAGTTCAGTGGGGTTAAAATTATTACTAAGCTATAAATAATTTGGCGGGAATTTGGGGGCAGTGTTCCTGAGCCAATTTTTTTTAATACTTTTGTACTTTCGAGTCACATACACATATATATAAAATATTATAGAGAGATATACATATATTGAGAGGATATGAGTCATATGTGGTTAAAATTTGATTGACAAAGTTATAAATTTTCAATTTGACCCCGTATGATAGAAAATGTATAAAATTTTAGTGGGATCAATTTATATATAATACTTAAATTTTTTAAAATTTACCTTACATTATAAAGCAATTATTTTTTTTAGTGGGATCAATTGAGTCCACAATAGTGTATATTGTTTCGTCGGTGCCAGTCGGAAGGGGGACCACTAGTGGTGTTGCGTATGCAACATGCGCGTCAAGAGAGTTGATGTCTTAGACTCACTCTGTGGTGGCCAGCCCCTTATCGAAGCTCGAACCAAGTTGGTTCGACATATGGTACAAATTTTACTTTAAAAAATCTGTTTTGATGGATGTGTTGTTTCAAACGTTTAATGAAAAAAATATGATGTATAAGGTGGGGTGATAAATGTGGTATTAAATGCTCTTGGCCACTCTCGTACTGTGGGAGCATGGGAAATCATAAATGCGCCTATCTATTATCTATTATATATACTAAATTGTAGTTGCCTAACACCGTTTTTTGACAAGTGGCATTCCCAACATTTGACACCTACTATACAGCATTAATTACCATTCATATTCTGCAGAACCATAATATCTCCGGTTTTTGTATTTTTCTAATATTTTAATAATATTATAATATTTTAATAATATTATACACAGACCATATCTTCGGTTTTTCTATTTTTTTAATATTTTAATAATATTATACCTACAACTACGTTTATCTAATAATTATCAAATCACTACATATCTAATAATTCTAATATTATCAAATAACTATAACAACTTAATATTTTTAAATAAAACATATACTAATCCAAACACATTAATATGTTGATTTTATAAATCCTAAATACACTATACCTATATCTTTAACCCAATTACTATTAAATACACATCCCACTAACATATTTCTTTAACCTCATAATTAAACTAATCTATATATTTAAAAATTATTTTTAATTACTTTAATCTTACACAATAAATTAAACAATTTATACTAAAAAAAATATTAGGGTAATATAATTTCTATACTATTTAAATTCCATAATATTCTTAATTTTTTTTAATATCCTAAAATCACTACAAATCTAAACTAATTTATACATATTTGTTACATTTTGTTTTCTTTAACCTAATATTTTTAAAATAATATTCGTTTAATTTCCCCTAAAAGTGCATAAACTGATGCATTGAGGAGTTTGTTTGAGGCAGAACCAAACAATATATATCTTTTATCTTTAACTGCAATTTAAAATTTTAATAATTTCAAACTTTTAAAATAAACACAGATATACATCACTGGTTGCACTTCAAGTACCAAACAATATATATATTTTGTTTGTAACTGCATTTTAAAATTTTATCTAGAAATAATTGGGGTGGATATACACTAATTGGGGTGGATATACACTAATTTAAATATTTTAATAATTTAAGATATACACAGATATATACTAATTTAAAATTTTAAAATTTAAAACTTTTAACTGCATTTTAATATTTTAATAATTTAAAATATACACAGATATACACTAATTTATATAAGTGCATATTAAAATTTTAGTGATTTAAATCTTATTAAAATTTGGAGATTTGAATCCTATTAAAATTAGGAGAACTAATAAATAAAACATAATTTAATCCGTTATTATCACAATTTGTTTTCTTCATCCTACTACTGTTGTATATCAAAAAGTTATAACTTCCACCTATAAAAGTTTATATAATCTTTTATCCGTCATTATCACAACACAAGTATTCTTTTATCACAACACAAGAATTCTTTTAGCCTACTACTGCTATATTTCTTTTCTTTAGCCTACTATTGCTATTTATCCGTGATTAGCACAACACATGTATTTTTTTAGCCTACTACTGCTATATTTCTTTTCTTTAGCCTACTATTACTATTTATCCGTGATTAGCACAACACAGGTATTCTTTTAGCCTACTACTACTATATTTCTTTTGTTTAGCCTACTATTGCTATTTATTCGTGATTACCACAACACATGTATTCTTTTATCCTACTACTGTTATATTTCTTTTTTCTTTAGTCTACTACTGCTATTTATCCGTGATTAGCACAACACAAGTATTCTTTATTCAAATTAAAAAAATAATATTATACTTTTCTACTATACAATAATATTACTTTGCTTCTTTTATTCTTCTTTTTTGTACTACTAACAAATTTTATTAATTTTTTGCTAACACAATAATCTTTTACTTGGAGAAACTCCATTCTAATACACTCACTCCTCCCAAAGATCGAATTTCAAAGAGTGAAAGTGGATAGATTTTTGTGTACTCGAGAAACTCCATAACCCGCTCAGAAGATTAATTTTGCACACATTTAGGTATTTTCACCTTTCATTTTATCTCTCAAACCCTAACATTAACGAGAAACCTTAGTTTTTTAATTTCGATTTTACCATGATATATGTAATTATGTCAACATGAGATATAATATGTAGTGCACGTTGCAAAATTGTCTGATTCATATTTGTCTATATGCAAGGATCGTGTTTCTAAAAATTGGAGAAATCAACCATAAGCCATACATGTCAGAAAACAATGAAAAATATGAATTTACTGTCAACCCGTGGAACAAAACTACCATCTTCTTATTATAATTTAATTTATTAATTGCACATACACATTTATTATTAACAAAATGAATAATCCCGCCGTAACGCGCGGATTTATATCTAGTAATACTCTTAATTTGGACTATAATTTGACGTTTTAGATACGCCTGTGGGATTTTCTTAATAAAATTCATGGAGTTATGGGATAGTCGCTTGATTTCTGCCTTTAAAGCGGTATGATTTAAATAATGATGCCTAAACTAATTTTAATTTTTACTGCAGCCATTTATACATATGTGTAACCTCTACGACATATAATTGTTCCTAAATATTTTAGGATCACATTAGCAAGATTCGGTGCCAATTAGTGGCCCAATGGATACTGAGTGACCTGAATCTTGTTAAGAAAGATATATTGCCCAAAGCGATAGAAGCTATGGAATCAAACCAACTGAAAATTCCAAGGCGGCCAAAGAAGAAGAAGAAAACAAATTGAGGACAGCTAATACTTTGTTATCTACTTATTACTGATACACTTGTTATTGTATAGTTTCATAACTTAGTTTAATTAAATAGCTTCATTGTTATAATACTTTGTTATGCACTTTTTGTACAATTGTTATTATAATAAATGTGCATTTGTTTGGTTTGGCTGATGATAATTACGTATATACATTTTTAATGAGTTATTGAAATTTGGGTGTCTAGTTTTTAGGGGAAATGCTGCCCAAATTTTTTGGGTTTAATTATGAAAAAATTTGCGTTAATTTGTTGCATTATTTCTATATCGTGTTAGAATTGGAAATTGTCAATGTAAAGTCTAACACACACTTGAATCGGAACTTTCACCTGAACCGGGGTAAGGTAGCACCTGACTCAGGTAAAGGTATCTTCTCGAGAATCCGGTGAACCTCGTCGCACCGTAACGCAGAATTCCTCTCAACATTGTCATGTGTAATAGATGCTCCAATAGTGGGAAGGGCTAGAAGTATCTCCACATCCTATAGGTGATAGTGGCCTCACCCACTGGGAAATGAAAGCATGGGTCTCCTTGCGCTACCGCTCAACCAATGCCGTGATTAGTGTGTGGTCAAGCCTAATCTATTAAGAATATCTCTATCCGGCCAACTATCTCACCATAGCCCCCAATATAGTCTCCATGTGTAAAGTGCTACTCATACATGATAATGGTGCTACTCAGACCTTAGTATGAAAATATCTTAACAAACAAAACACACAAAATTTCGCTATTAAGACACTGAAAAAGTTAAATTACAAACAGCAAAGTGATTTCATTTCATACTTGTTTAACATATTTTATGATATCTTACCAATAAAAACATGACGCAGTCATCGATCCCCATACTTTGGGTCATACTCTTTCCCTTTTTTGCATGCATGGTTGCAATTCTTTATCTCCTCAAGCATGAATTTGGGCCAGTTGTATTATTTGGCGTTTACAGCAACTGAGATGGCTGATAACAACCGCATAGAGCATACATCCTTTGTCCCACGACGCAAGGAAGAATGCCTACACACTCATCCGAAAGTGAAGGCTTGACTCTTCACTTATGATGGCTGATGTCAAGTACTTCAGTGAGATGTTGCGGTATTTTGCAATAATCTTCCTCTCCTCTTCAGGCACCTCCGCCGGCAAATTAGCTCCAGCATAAGGGATCCCAAGCACCCTCCCCACATCCTCTTTGCAATAATCTTCATCTCCTCTTCAGGCACCTCCGTCGGCAAATTAGCTCCAGCATAAGGGATCCCAAACACCCTCCCCACATCCTCCAACGTAACCAAGAGATGGGAAAAACCATCCACCCTCAACATCCACGTCCTCGGGTTAAAACGAGAAATCAGACCCACTAAGTACTCCCGTGGTAGAGTTGTGCACTGAAGAGAAATGAGGGATAGAATTTGGGATGAGAAACCTGCGTATGAAAGATGAAATGAAAAATGCCTTCAAATTGGAATAATGTAACGTTGGCAGTTGGAATGGTGAGAATGAGCTCTACTAATTAAACGGTTAAATAATTAACCAATATCACTATTGGTACCGGTGGAATAGGTGGAAAATTAGGGCCTACAATATAGCTACTAGCAATAGCAATATTATTGGACTATCGCTATTCCCAATAGCAATATTATGAAAAAAGCCGCACACAGAAACTTTGTACAAAATGGTACTGATCAGAAAAACCAACTTATTGCCAAGTCAAAACCGGAAAAAATCCCAAATATTGGGCCTTGTCTCTTAAACGCAGAACTTCATTAAAGAACATAATGGTACATCTTATACCAGACCCAAAAAATAAAAGTCAACCAACTCCATCAAGTCTAATATGTGCTTAATACTGTGTTAATGACTTTTAAAAAGGACAGCAGAAAAAAAAAGTGAACCTTCGTCACTTTTGTTAAGTTTTTCGTCTAAAAATGAACTGATTTAAAAAAAAAACTAAATAAGTAAATCTCTTATGATCCTTATTGGACCTTTTATATTATAAACATACCAAAACTAATATAAGCATAAAATAATATTTTGAATGTAAAACTCTAGTTTTCATTCCTTTTCTTTCTTTTCTCATCAATCAAATTTAATTTTCTATTCTTTCCCTTTCCGTTAAAAACTCAGAAACGTAGTGCAAGAGTCTCCCTAGCAAGGAAAATGATCACTATGTACATGATTCGTATAAGCCTTGCAGTGTACAAAAATCAAAACATGCAACCTGCTTTTTTGCATACCATTCAACTAATCAAAAAAACATAAAGAAAAAATTACTACTGCTGATTTTAACTTCGATTATCAGCCCACCAATATGACCTACAAATTTACATATCAAAGCAACTGTTCGACTTCACCAAAAACTATGTTCTAAAACAGTATAAAAAACAGCATCCAAACAAATACTGATGAACTACTCAAAATACCCACCAAATTAATCATATAATATTACGAGTAAAAGAGCAAGCATTAATATCATGTTGTCTAGGTTCTTGGATACAATGCAGCAATGTCAACATACTTCACAGACAAACTAATATATATACCAAAAGTTGAAAAGCAAACCAGGGTGAAAATAAGTGGTTTCACAAATAGTTTTTTCCACAACCGATTGTAGCGGTAAATACAACAAAATTATGCGCCTCTGACGAGAAACAGTAGGCACGTTTTCAGACTTTTGTCTACTCAGATCCCTCATCTGCCTCGACCTAGAAATGGAGCAAAGGAAATAATAAAGTTACTTGGACGATGTTGTAGAACATAAGCTGGATTATAATTTTCATATTGGATATAGAACTGTGAAATGTATGAGCAATTATACTCCATCAGATAAAAATTATGACTTAATCCCTTCATAAACAATATATTCCAACAGGTTTTGAGATGACGAAACTGATCAAACTGCTAAACTGACTAGGATATGAAACTAAAAGAAATATCCAACAGCTCCAGACTAAAACCAGAACTCATTGAAAAGCTATATATCACTATTTCAGACACCTAATACTGTAAAAATTGTTGCAAAAAAATATTGATTCTAAAGAAATGTCTGGTAGGTATTGCACTGATTCCTTGCTATTACACATACAACAAATGTTTTGTAATATATATAAACATTTAGCGTGAATGTAGTTTGTTGTGTGGTGGTAAGAACATCAATATTTAAGACGGCATCAAAGTACTTTCCCTCCGATGCATTTTTGATCTTTAACAAAGGTAAAGGCTTGCTATCTAGCACACGCTACATTGACTTAGATTTTGGGACTGAGTTAAAAGTTATAAATTTCATTATGAATCTTTTCAACACTTTATTCATAGCAATCAAGAAATTTAATAGGTACGAAACCAGCTCAACTAGACTCTACAGTAATATGTACGCAAATGCACACTGGCTCTTTAAAAAGTCACCTAATAACATACTGATGTAGATGTAAAGAAAGTAACACAATGATGGTTATTTTCCACCACGGTTTCCAATAGTTACCTTTTTAAGTATACATGCCTTTGGAACCTAATCCAAGGGTTCACCAATGTAGAATGAACATAGATAGTTTTAGGCACAGTACATGCTTGTGTTAGGGCAGACTCCATGATGTTTACTGAATGTATCATCAGTTATTAGAAAGGACCCTCAATGAATGTGGATGACAGCAATACCAATCAACCAAAACTTAAAAACAGCGAGGAATATTTATTAAAAAAATAAAAAATAAAATAAATAAATCAAAGATTGATCAATTAAATCATATTTGTCACCCGCATTCTATCCATTCAATCTCTTTGATGGTTTTGCATTCAAAACCAACCATTATATTTGTAGAAGACATCCATCTATTTTTATTGGCTTGCATTCAAAGTTTCTAGAAGTTAAACATAAAATATAGCCGATCACCTTAGTTAAGTTTCCTTAGTTTATTTATAGTCTTCTCTAAGTCTATTATCCTCTAGCATTTGATTTAGATCATGCATTTAGCTTGTTTAGAAAATCACATTTATTTCTTCCCAGGAATGTCCGTCATCAATCTGCTCTAAACATACTTTGACCTCTGCCTATCATAGGGACTTAGTCTCATGCACTTGGATTGCATTTTGGCCACTTAAATCATGACCCATGACCAATGACTATCTAACTCTTTTGCTGGTAGATAATACCACAAAATTTATATTTATCCAGACATCATGTCAAAGCTTTTAAAAATATAAACAACCTAGGACAGTTTCAAGGGACCAAATCAAACAACAGAATGTCCCCCTCTTCTTATCTGCCAAATAACACACTTTATAAGCCAAATTAAGAAACCTACACAGATGAGAATTTTCGTAGTCAGGCAACCCAAACATGCAAAAATAATAATAATAATAAAAATGAAGTACCTTAATTTTCTGCAAGTCATTCACAGCTTGTTCCATTGCATAAAGGGTTATTTTCTTCACCTGAAACCAGCATACAAATCAATATATGGGTAATAAAATCTACAAACTTTAGATAATTAAATTATTGTAAAGGAAAGTATAAAATCCTTAATAAATTCAGCTCATACCAATTTGATAAGAGTATAATCTCAAAAAAGTAAGGATACAGATGTTATACCTCCAACTTGTCTTCCTTGGCCCTGTGATTTTGGGGAAGAACCCGAAACTCCTCTGCTAAACGGATGCACTCGTTAACATTTTCAGGTGAAACAAAGTCGAGAGCAACCTTTATACATGACTGCAAAACAGGAAAACACATTGAAAGTAATTTACAAGACGAGAACTTCCATAGATGAAGATTTGAAAATTAGGTAAAAAATTTGTTTAAAAGTTTAAAGCACCCGCATAAAAACAACCTGAAAAGGACATATCCAGATGTGTGAATTTTTTAAGGGAAAACAATCCCGTATCTTATCAGCCATCGCAAGGATGGCCTAAATTTGCAAGACATTTCAACCAAAGATTTTGTATTCTTAGAAACTTGCATCATAAAATTTTGAAACCGAATACTATCAATGGTCACTAAACGAAAAATAACCATTACCAAATTCCATATAAATGCAAATGAACATGAAAGACCATGGCGTTGAGAGCAAATGAATTCCAAGCAGAATCTTCAGCAGAGGAAATACAACTTTTTCTTTTAAATAGAAAAATTATTATATTAGGAGATAATGTCCCAATTGCCCCCTCCCCCCGGAGGGAGGTGTAACACCTCAATCCCACATTGAAAGATATGGAAAAAAATTGTCTGTATATAAAAAATTAAGAATAGTACCTTCAGACATAATCTTTTGGGTGAGCTTATGGTAGGCTAAGATGACCTAAGAAAATACTATTGAGCTAATGATTTAATTCGATTCGGACTTGGAATTTGACCCAAGATTTGTTCCGGACCCCAGATTTAACCCGGGTTGTTTCATATGGTATCAAAGCCGACTCTCGAAAGCTAGGTCATCCGATCAAGTCGCCGAAGGTGGGGACACAAAGGCTGGTGGTATTATCCCACAGTGGAGAAAGGTACGAAGATGGGGACACAAAGCCAGCCCTAACAATTTAAGTTGAGGAGTTTGTAACACCTCAGTCCCATAGTCCCATATCGAAAGATATGGAAAAAATTTGTCTGTATATAAGAAATTAAGTTACTAACAGTAGTAACTTCAGTCATAACCTTTTGGGTGAGCATGTGGTGGGCTAAGATGGCCCAAGAAAATACTATTAGGCTAGTGGTTTAAGCCTTGTTTGGATAGATTTAATTCGATTTGACCCAAGATTTATTCCGGATTCGGGATTTGACCCGAGATGTTTCAGGGGGTATGAAGAATAATGTCACAACTTCTTGGGATGTCATGCAATCAACTTTTGGGTTAAGCCAAGTCTCGTACTCTCATCAAATTATTGTTTTCAGTTGTAAGCTTTTCAATCCAAGTTTACAAAAGGTTATTCTCAAAGTTTCTTCAAGAAAGGCTTTATAATATAAATTTTCTAGGGCAAAATTTTACATTTGGCATATGATACAAGACAAGCAATTTTAATATCAATTTATCGTGATTGTGTTTCGATATCTTGGAACTTCAATTTCTTTAGGAATCTCACTGATTAGGATGGTAATGAGTTCAAGTCAATGATTACTTTTCAATACAAATTTGCCCCTCTTTTGATAAACATATTAGGATAAGACTTATTTTTCTTTCTTTTGATACAAATTTCCTTCTTTCCTAATAAACGAATTTGTGTCCAGATTCAAGGTTGACAAAACTATCTGATGTTATTGATCTTGACGACATGGCTATTGGTAGAAGGCCTCAAAAGAAAAAAATAATACTCCCTCTGTTCCAAAATAAACGTCCTAATTAATTTTGGCACGCTAATTAATAATATTTTTTACCTAAATTGCCCTTCTAAATTACTTATTAATTGAAGTATCCATTCACTTTTCTATGATCCCAACATTAATTATTCCTTCCCAATTCCCACATGAATCAATTCTCTAGATTATTTTTGTCGTTATTCTCATATTCCAATAAGTATATTTCTCTCTCCAAACCCACCCACTAATTACAACTGTTATCTCCATGCATGCAAACCGCCTACATTTGTTGGTATTAATTTCTAGCTACTTTATCATTTTTATTGTTACTCTCACATTCCAATAAATATATTTCTCTCCAAACCCACCCACTAATTACATGTATATTTCTTACATTCCATGCATGCAAACTGATGGGGACTAGGATTTTGGGACAAAGGGTTAATATCACACAAACAATTATCAAGCAAAACTTAATCAATTCTATTCTAATCATTCAAATGTATAAAAATAATGAAGTACATCACTATTTATAATATTCCTAAACAACTTTCCTAACCTAAATAGGACTAATAAAATAACCACAAATTAAATAAGATAACTGCAAAACACCTTTGGGTAACTCGTAACTTTGTATTGGTAATCCATGCAACATCATACGATTCTGGATGAGGCTCAACTTTTAACTCAAGTTTCTTAACTGCTTCCTCAGAGATAACATCCGTACAACTCCCAGTATCAATCACAAGAAAACACACCTGTCCCGCACACATGACTCTCGTCTAAAAAATTCACCCACGATGGATTTAGGATCATCCTTATGTGTCTGGGCAACAAGTAAAGAGCGAGAACACCTAAACATCCTTCCAAATGAGCATCAGCTTCTAAATCTTGCTCATCGGGCTCATATTCGTCGTCTATCGGCTTGCAAACCTCTTCGTTTAAGTCAGCTTTCCCGCATTCTTTGTCAACAATAGCAAGTTGCCTAGAGGGAGAAGAGGCAACATTCATCTTCGAGGAAAGACACTCAAAACACAATGACCAAAACCATGACAGTTATAGCACCTAGACATATGGTTGTTGCTTGCATTTGAAGAACCTGGGGTACGATTAGGCCTACTAGTAGTTAAAGGGCTTGTTGACGATCTTTCCATTGGCCTATTTAAAACATGCTTCACAAAAGTACGCTCCCTTCGAGTTTGGACTTGTATTGGAGGCCTAACAAAATTCCTTTTCAAATTATCCTCTATTTGGGTGGCAACTTGAACAACATCATCTAAAAGTAAGAGTTTACCTGTAGCTACACCACCTGCAATCTCCAAATTCAATCCTCAACGGTACATGGAGATTAAAACTTCTTCAACCCAAGGAAATTCAGACCATGTAACCAAACTGTAGAATATTGAAGTATACTCGGCTACAGATTTACTTCATTGTACCAACTCAATTAACTGCAAATATGCTCGCTGCTTATAATCTGAAGGTCCAAAACGTCGTATCAATGCAACTTTCATATCTTCCCATCTTCTCACAGCTGTATATAAATTTCGCTAATGTTGATCCCACCAAATACGAGTTGTTCCTTTCAACTTCGCTTCAGCAAAGAAAAGTTTTTTTTCACCGGATAACTCATACCAACGAAAGAAGATTTCCAAACTATGAATCCAATCGAAGAATGTCTCAGGACCATTATCGCCATTGAAATCTCCAACATCTAATTTTGCTCCTCTATCCACTGCATTCATCCTAGGATCTGGAACATGAGGATTAACTCACGGATTAGGGTCATGCTGATGTAACCTTAGAGGATTAAGATTCGTGATGGGTTCTTCAAAATTCTTATGAGCATCTTCTTGTCCCTTATCTACACATTCCGTGAGCACATCAACTTTTACTATAAGTGCTGTAATAGAAGCCTGAACATTTGCAGTAAGTGTTGTGATTGAATCTCCAATCCTTTTGAGACGCTCATCTTGTTGTAACATATAATTATCAAGTTTGGCGTTGATTTCTCCGGCATTTACCATGGTTCTATAATTTTACACTCCCAGATCTGGTCTCTTGGCTTTATATTATTAACATGACTTTGGTAAGCAGCAAGCAAAGCAGATGAAAGATCGATGAAGATGGAGATGACTCTGACGACGGGAAGCAACAGTAACGACTTTTCTCTTCTTCTACCTTTCTTTTTGTTTTTCTTTTTTAGTTTGGTGTAGTCGGCAGCTTGCAATCAGTGCTATGGTGAGAGTTATGGTTGGAGTTGGTGATGGTTTTTTGGCTAGGAGTTATTCAGTGATGACAATGATTTTGGGACAGAGGTAGGCACGTAGAAGGTTGTAGTTTTGTGTTAGGCACTTATATCAAAAATGATGGGGACTGGGGTTTTGGGACAAAGGGTTAATATCACACAGACAATTCTCACGCAAAACTTAATCAATTCTAATCATTCAAATGTATCAAAATAATTAAGTACATCACTATTTATAATATTCCTAGACAATTTTCCTAACCTAAATTGGACTCTAATAAGATAACCACAAATTAAATAAGATAACTGCAAATAAAAGAAACTAATTAAAATACAACTTCTATCCCATAGGCTTCCAAAGCCTCTTATATTGTTCTAACCAACTTTCACGGACTCGTCCTACATCACAAACCGTCTACATTTGTTTGTATTTCTAGCTACTTTATCATTTAGTTACAAGTTGTTACAAGCCATATATGAGGTGTCGATAAAGTAGCTATATCTCCATGCATGCAAACCATCTACATTCTTCTAAAAATTCTCTCGATCCATGCTTGCACACCCTTTATATTCTTCTATAACTTCTCCCAACAAAATTATGACGGCAACTAAAAATTTGAATTCCAAAAGGTTTCAAATTATAATCTCACAAGCTCAACGTTGCCTCCAAAATTTTGTTTTTGTTTTTACTAACTTGGCCTCCAAAATTTTATTTTTTTTCATTTCTTTAACTTGAAGAGCTAACTAGAACATTCAAATGAACATGAGTATAAATAAAGTTATTCTCTTCTCACTTTTTGTCAAAGAAAATAAATGAAAAACTTAACAAATGATGAAAGACAAACCATATATGAGATGTTGAAGCAAAGCAAAAATGGGAAGGTTAGTTATGGATCAATGATCAATCTAGCATCCATGTTCGGAAAATCGACTCAAACGATTAGAAGAATTTGGCAACAATCAAAGAGTTTTGCACCTGATAATTTGGTGGATGTATCTTCACAACGTACCAGTCGTGTTGGTCGAAAAAGAGTACAAGTAGATTTCAATCAAGTTTCAAATATTCCTCTTCGAAGGAGGACAAATATTCGCTCATTGTTGGTTGCTATGAATGTACCTACGACCACATTGCATCGAAGGATCGGAGAGGGTGATTTGATAGTTCATTCAAATTCAACCAAGCCTTATTTGTCCGATGAAAACAAGAAAGTAAGGTTACAATTTTGCTTGTCTAAAATAATTGAAGGACCCAACAATCAATTAACTGTTATTGATATGTTCAATTATGTTCATATAGATGAAAAGTGGTTTTATATGACCAAAACATCAAAAAAGTACTACCTTCTTCCTAACGAGACCGAACCATTAAGAACGTGCAAAAGTAAAAAATTCATTCCAAAAATCATGTTCTTAACGGTTGTGCCTCGTCCAAGATTTGATGTAAATGGTAATGAAATTTTTTCCAGAAAAATTGACATTTTTCCTTTTGTTTCTAAAGAAGTTGCTCAAAGAAAAAACAAAAAATAGGAATGCCGATACATTTAGAAACGAAACCCATTTCAATAGACAAAAAAGTGTATAGGACTTGTTTGATTAAAAAGGTTTTGCGGACAATAAGAGAGAAATGGCCAATTTCTAATTCTCGTGAACGCATTATTGTGCAACAAGATAATGCTAAACCTCACATATCCGATGATGACATGGAATTCGTAGAAGCTGCAAGAAAATATGGATTTGATATTCAATTGGTATGTCACCCCCCCAATAGCCCCGATATGAATGTCCTTGATCTTGATTTTTTTAGGGCCATCCAATCCTTACAACATCAAGAAGCTCCAACAACTATTGATGAATTAGTAGTTGTCGTAGAAAAATCTTTTAATCAACTTTCAGCAAGAAGTCTCAAATTATGTGTTTTTATCTTTGCAACAATGTATGATTGAAGTTATGAAGGGGTTTGGCGGAAATAACTACAAGCTGCCGCATATGAACAAAAAAGCCTTGGAAACAGATGGTAATCTTCCTATTTGTCTTCGATGTGATAACAGTATTGTGGAAGAAGCTAAAAACCATCTACAATTGGAGTAAGCAATGGTGTAAGAGTTTGTAATCATGGGTTTTATTTTACTTCTAGTATTGTTTTTGAAAATTTGTAGTATCTCTTTTTTTTGAATGAAGAAGCATTTCCTTTTTTTGAATGTATCTCACTAACTCATGGATCACAAATAAAATAACCAGTCTAGTAGTAGTAGACTGTGAGAACTGAAAAAGAAGGTTAGTGATTAATGAGCGTACATTGAATTTGCATGTTGTATATGTATGGAAAGAGGAATGAAAGAGTAACACAAAAAGAGGGATTAGCATTATGGACCCAATGATAAACCACTAAAACCTTACTCGTTGGGGCTCCGCGTACTGGGAAGGGTATATATTTTATTGTCACCCCAGCTGCCTTATTCTTTTGACTCAAAAAAGCCATCACCAAATAAAATAATCCAATCGTCACTGTTCAATTAGAAAGTTGAAACGATTCAAACCTTTTAGTAAATAACAGAAGGACTATGCAATACTAGATTACTAGCAATAATATTAATTCTCCAATTTTGAGTTACAAGCATAATAAATATCCACCCCAAAAACAGACCTTTCAAAATTATATCACCAAATTACAACACCAAACTAGTTCAAAATGCAACATCAATTTTCTAGATTCATAAGATTATGAACATTTTCCGAAAGTGCATAGCCAACAATTATTTCAATTCTCATTGTGCGATTGGCGTTGTTCCATTGATTGGATCCTATTTTTCAAAAACACAATCTGATTTTGGAGCCCTTCAATTTGTTCTTGCATGACTTTGATATTTTTCGCATAGCAATTGCATCGTATCTTCGACATTCATCTTGTCCAACGTTTCTGGAATTATAGTATCTTCAACATCATTGTCCAACAATTATCGAATCCAAAGATTATGTTCCAAGCTATCTTCGGATGACATAAGTAAAGCAAAAAATTTACAGCTTTAGAAGGTAGAGATTTTGAGAGAAACTATAGATGAAATATGAAGGAGAAAAATTTACATGGTGAATGTAGAAGAAAGTACCAAAAACTAGAATGAATAGAGAAAAAGAGGTGAGAGAGCCATTAAATAGAAATGGTGTAAATCTGATAATATGAGAGAGAAAGTGGTATAACAATACATCACTTTCCAATGTAAACCTTTTATCATTTCTTAAGTTTCCAACAAAAGTTGACTAAAAAGATTATAATAGTATAAGTGGAAAAATAAGATAAATATAGTTATTAATATAGAAATAGGACATTTATTTTGGAACATCCTAAAAAGAAAATTAGGACGTTTATTTTGGAACGGAGGGAGCATAAGAGTGGAACACCCACTTATATCATAAAAATAGGTAATAAAGCCCTTGGTGGATTACATCAACTCCACCAAAGGAAGGGGAAAAAACAATATGATTTGGGATAGACCGGACCAAAAAAAATTGGTGTACAACAATGACGAAGGTGGTCTAGGTGATGGATATGGAGGATGGGGTTTGTGGTGGGAGAGAAGATGGAGAAATTTAGTTGACCATGATACCTAGCTCTGATACCATGTGGAAAGGAATAATAAGAACCACAATCACTCAGACTATGAGATCATGTATATGTATGTAGGATCAATAAGATATGGTAGTTACAATATAATCCCCAAGATTATGCCTACTATTAAAAAGATCCCTATAATTCTGGACAGACTCATGGGTCAACTAGAACTATAATCCCTTAATTTATGCCTCAATCAAGGACAAATAATCCTAGATATAATCAGGATCATCTAGAAACAACTAATAAAAAAGGAAACAAATAAACTGAATATTACAATAGGATACTTCTCTTGACTTGGTCAGCCACCAGGAGATCCTAGTCGTTATTTTTGATTTGTTTTAGTTGACGAAAAGACTACTAAAAATAACTTCCAATATATGTTAAATATATGCACATTAGTTGACGAAAAGACTCCTAAAAATAACAGCCAATATATGCAAACAAAAGTTGACTTATCTTGGAATCTACATGCACATGTACGGATAAACTACCCCAATCTGCTCCTCAACTAGAGTGCCATATTAAAGGGAGCAAGAATCAAATTTTTGGTTCTTGAGAAGAAAAGGGAGATACAAAGGCTAGTTTGATTTGTGGATATCATTAAAGGACGAAGGTTTCTTTGTTTTGCTAACAATCGATCAGAGGTTCTTCTCCACCTAACTTGGTAAACGTAAACACACTAAATTTATATTTAAATATTTATATGCATACGAGTTATTAGTACGTTCTTGGGTTTACAAGGCAAAAAATTGTTTTCCTTTAGAGATTCCATAATAAATGGAAATCCCAAATATTAAACTTGTCATCAAACTTTATAAAATAAAAGACTGGAAGCATTATGCAAAGAGGAAATTAAAACAAACACTTAAGACCCTTGGACAGTCAGGTTATGTGGGAAATGTCGTGTGCGAACTTTTAACATAGAAAGCAATTAACTTCCTCTGCAGTCCCAGTTGTTACATCATGGAATCCAGAAACTAAAATCACCAACACCAATTTTCCATTCTGATTTCAGCAAAATAAATACCATGCACCACCAAACAGTTAGAGAAGGTATGACTCCAATTATTAGTGGATGTGACCTTAATAACAATATCAATAAACTACTTACCTTTAAATTCCTAACTTGATGAGGACAGCCAGCTGGTATAAATACAGCGTCTCCTAGTTTTTGCACAAATGTCCATGGTTCAATTCCTAAACAGCACGCACGATAACATGAAGTCATGATAAAAATCTAGGACAGTTACAACAACCACTTCAAATATATGAAAAGCCAACCATATTCTGCCTTGAGCCGCCTTTTATGCTCCATAGTCAAGTAAAAAGTTTGGTCATGAATAGGGTGAACAACCTGTTAGTAACATCAAAACACACATTTGACAAAAAATTCAAAATGTCAAATAATATAAACAAAATTCATGACATCAGATTTCATAGTACAATGGAAATTGAGGATATGTGATACTATCATGTTGATATAATGTGTGTCTTGCCTCCAATTGTTGATGGCAATAGTTTATTTATTTTTACCCAGAAGATCTTATCCAAAGCACATGCATCTCATTTTTAAGAACTTTTGCATGCATTTAGACTAAGACAATAAATAAATTACATGAAGATGCTTTTCCAACTCTATACTCCTTGATAGTATACTGGTTGGGGCTTATTTATACTCGGAAATCAGGATATGAAAGTGAATTAGATAGTAATTATATGAATATGCTTTTTCTGGTCAGTTTATGATGTACTGTTTCTCCCTTTTTCTTTGCAGTGAATTCATTTGAAAAGTAAAAACTAATTTCCTTAACCAACATATGCTGAACACGAGCATATTTCTTTTGAATGGTCCATCAAAGTGTGGTCAATTTGTTCCTTAAATTTATTATATAAATGATCAATAACTTTAAAACTTCAATACTAACTATCCAAAAATGTACTACTACCATATAGCAGATGCAAATGTGTTTAACGGGTAGAGAGATACTATTAAATCAAACACCTTAATGAAGTTTTTCATATAACAATCAAATAGATTCACTATTGCTAAGATTGTTTGATTTAACTAAAAATATTTTTAATATAATATACTCCAAAACAAGCCTCATGACTCCACATTTAAAATTACTTCTTCAAGACATTTTAGGATTCCTGGATTCACTAAAAAGGTGAATAATATCACAACTATTACCTCTGTCTCATTATAAATGCCATCCACCGACTTTAATGGTCAAATTGACTGTTTTTCAATCTATAGATCAAAGTATTGTTTTACATATATATTCAAACAGACTATGACCATGATAACATATAATCTACTACTATTCTCAAAGTTTGCAATTTTAAAAATCTAAATATATAAGCTCAATTATTAATTTAAAAATGCACTTTAACCATAGAAGTCAATAGAGGACATTGTTCGTGGGACAGAGGTAGGATAATAGGTTAATCCTATACTTGAAAAATAAAACATGACATAAATTGATATTACGGTATTACCTGATCCAGTGGAGAACAATATATATGCCTAAATTCTTTGAAATATTTCCTTAGATATTCTTCCAACTTGAGGGTATCTTGCCTCCTAAAGATGTCCCAAAGAGCACCTCCCTCTGGATGTTCCAACTCCTCTATATTGTTGCCTGAAGATCCAACACCACAACTCCCACCAATTCCATCCACTCCGCTCTTTTTTTCATGAACTCCATCTTGTTGCTTCTCAGCCATTGGGTTCATTACGTGTGCGCTTAATATGTTCCCATTTGTCTTGATATTAAAACCTTTGCTGTCTGTAGTTTCATCAGCACTGGTACCCATCTTTTCACCAATACCATTGTGCGGCTTATTGACAATATGGTTCATTTTCTGGTCATTTACAAAAAGCTCCCTTTGATCCTGGGCAAAGTGACGTTTCTTCAACTGTTCTATTTTGACAAGCTGTTCAGATGTAAGGGTCACTTCTTGAATATGAGTCAACACATTCACCTGTATGCCATGATATTTTAAGATGGATGGAAACAACAAAAAGATTTAACAAATGAAAGAACAGAATTTGACAGCAGAATGCTAAACAAAAGCATTAACTCTTAACTTGGGTACTTTGGCTTGGGAAACGAGGGGGAGAGCATATTGTCAAGTTGTCCTGTCATAACTAAGCTTTTTCACAAAACTTTAACTACAGTGTTACTGTGATATGTGAATATTGAATTCAACAAATGTAATTTCCAAATTCCAAGAAAATTGCAGTGGATGCATCATTATCTTAATAAATATATTAAATAGGTAAATAAAATGAATGTACCACTATAAATGCCATATTCAGTTTTAATACATGATACTCATACAACAGTTTCCTTATTGTTTTTCTTTTACAACAAATGTAGGTCTTTAGATCGTCGAAGATGTTATTATTAAGATCCAATTCCAGTAAAATAGTGATCACCGTTAACTATGTAAAGGTTGGAAGACTGAATAGAATTTTGAGTAGTTTCCTATCAATAATATTCTTCCCTCAAGAAGCAAAGAGAAATTAAAGAACAAGCATACCGCATCAGACATATCACAGTGGAGCTTGGTAACAGAGTCACCACGTCCCAGCTCTTGAGAAACTCCATATGCAATGTACGTTTTTGGACCCATATCTGGCTTCAAGGATTTCTTGGGTAACTTGACAGCAAGATTTAGGTAGCCAGTATGTGGATCTGTATATTCCTTGAAGGGCAAACTACTGAGGAACTCAGCACCATGACGTGGCAAGTGCTCCTCAAATAGACTAGAAGGGGGCCAGTCTTTCAACTTCAGAATTTGGGGCCATCCCTCCTTGTCAAATCGACCCTCAAGATAACCCTTAAAAAAGTTGTGTACATTAATGTCCACCTGCATCAGTTAAAACAAAAGAATCAACACTTCAAGGAAATAATCAAGTAAGATTACCATTTCTGAAATAAACCACACAAAAAAGTAATTTAAAAAAAAAACAAAAACAAAAAATAGAAACAGAAAAACCAGAACACAATTAACTACAATAAAAGTACTAATATGTCTCAGTCCTATTTGCATCTAAGATATAGCTATATATAAATGAAGAAAAGTCAGCTGACATAGCCTGAGTTCCTCATAGGCAGCAGACTAAACGCAAGCTTTCATGGTAGAAACATCATATTGTGACAAGCAGAACGCAAACAAGTTAATGTAGACAGCAGAAAAGGAACACTGATGAACTCAAGTATTACTCAATTTTCCTTAATGCTTATGTCCACAAATGCAGACCTGGGACAGATCCACTTAAAAATTTACTCCCTCCGTCCCATATAAGATGCTTAAGTATACTTTTCACACAATTTAAGAAAAATAAAAATAGAGAGAGAATAACCAAGTTTCCACTCTACGTATAATGGGTCGCACGCAAGTACTCAAAAGATTCTCTCTTTCCTGAAAGTAGTGGAGCCCACTTGAGTATTTTTGAGGATAAAAAGACTTTATATACTAGAATTTTGTATTTGAATTGCGTACTTTAAACATCTTTTCTAGGACAAAAAAAATTGTATTTCAGTCATCTTTTGTGGGACAGAGGGAGTATACAAAAAGTCTAAGAAGACCAAAGCCCCAAAATTGAATCAGATTCCCTGCAACAATAAAATATGAGATGCACTCATAAAACATAGCCTAGGCCAAGAACTTCTTGAACAAAAGTTTAAAAATATCCACTTGATTCTCACCATATCATGTGCTCCATCAGGTGTGGTTCAAGTAGAATAAACACAATACATCTAGAAACCAACATAAAACAAGGAGAAAAGAATGAATAGGACAAGGAGACTAGAAGTAATGAAAAGGATTAACTAAAAGGTTCTAATAGAAAAGGATTAGAGCATCAAGAAACATAAGGTTTTTAAAATATCATTCAAGCGCTCATATTACTGCAGTTGTTCAAGGATGTATATACACATTATGTGAACAGCATGGAGCAGTAGATTACATATTGAAATAGTTTAAAGCCAAAGCTATGTCTAGAATTTGTATAACAAAACGAGTGCTTTAGATGTAGCCAAAAAAATGTTGAAATTTATAAATGATGCGACAATAGAGAAAAAGTGCGTCTTTATCAAATAATAAAATCATAAAGAAAGTTTTTCTTTTCCTTCGACTACGAAAAATGAAATCTCATTGAGATCACATTTCCATCATTTCGTATAGGAAATCTGAAAACTTCATTCCCTTTCTGATTATGCTATCAATTGTCCTCATAAATCCTTCCCAAGTTTATACTAAGTTACTATGTTAAGGTTAAGTTCTCACATTGCATATCTCTTACAAAAGAAAGACAATGACTTCCAATTGACTATCCAAATTTTTGCTTGGAGAAAAAATGCACTGCCTGTTCAATGTCTCCAAACCATAGTCGAGGAGGATTCTCAACCTATTGTTAATTCCTACAAGGAACAATTGAAGAAGAAACCCACTCTTCTCCAAATAATTTTACATTGATAAGATGTACATTTCCCGTAGCAAATATGCATCCTTCTCAAAGAAGATACAAGGGATGAAAGCATACCACCACTAGTCGAATAATTACAACCTCTGTCAAAAATAAGTTGTCCCCCATTCCCTATTTAATGTCTAGAAAGCTTGTCACCGTAGTTTAGGAAAAGGGTAAATTCTAATTCTATACCTATCCCAGTATTTTTATGCCCTGCATGAACATCTATGTTGTCAAATAGAAACAACTAAATTGGAATTGTGAGCATGATATAACTCAATTGTGAAATCATATTAAAAGAAAAAACAACATAAAGTGACATCTAAGATATAACTGACATCGCAAAACAATGAGATGTTGTTAAAGTATAACATCATCAATAGTAGTAATTCATATTCAAGAAGATTATGATTGCTATAAATATCTTGAATTAGAATGATTTAGTAGTAGCAAACCAGCATGACTACTGAACTAGCATAATAAAGTCACGCCCAGTGGATCAGTAATTCTATATAGACAAAGGAAGAAAATCCTATCCAACCAAACAGGACAAAAACAAGCGTACTACAGACGAGAAACTTAACTGACCTCACACCAATCCAAACAATTGAGGGCAACCACATCCAAAAGCGTTGAATGGTTAAGGTTTCTAATCTGTCGGAATGCACGCCACATAACCATTGGTTCCCAGCTTAAGCCACATGCAGTTGCAAGCACGTTACTGACAATCACTGGTTCACCTTTGAACCAATGACATTGAAAATGACCTAAATCTTCAGGTCGAATGTCTACAGCAGTTGGACAATACAGATAGTTGTCATCAGAATCTTTTCGAGATGCAGCTTTCCGTAACTTCTGGTTGTCAGTATCAACTGAATTGTAACAGGAGCACCACTGTTCAGGAGTTCTAGGCACATCAAGTTTGTATGCTTTGGCCAATTCTTCAGCCCTCAATAACAAATTTGGGACCCAATCTTCTTGCAATATACTCCTCAATTCTAAAACGCCTTGACCACAACCACCCATATTTTCTGGGGGGCAAGGGATGCTTCCATTTTCATGGGATTTCCACTCGGATGCTGACTTCATGTGATCCCTATCACTAGTTTCATCTGCTATGCCCATAGTTCCACTACTTGTTGATGGCATAGTAAGACATTCTCCACCATGCAAATACTCCACCCCAGGGTCTATAAAATGCATGATCACTTCCTCCTTACCTCCCTGCAGGCGCCCTTCTCGCATCTCCCGGCAACAAATGAGGCAAAGGTCATAATGACAGCACGGACAGCTTCTGTGGAAGTCAGCAATAGATGTTTTGCAGTTGTTGCTGCATAGAACATTTGACAACATTAACTCCTTCACAAACTAAGGAAAGAGTGTCATGACAGAGATATAGCTTCTGTATACCTACCAATACACACGTTCACCCAACTCACAGTTTGCATCTTGTACTTTAATCTCAGATACAGATAACCCTGCTAGTTTAAACAACAGATAGGAATCAGCAAGAACAGTAGGATTTCTTGGTCATACTTTTCTGCTATATTTTTTAAACAAAAACCAAAAATATTTGACCCCCCCCCCAATGATTTTATTACTCGTTATAAAATTCTTGTACTAATTGGAAGAAACTAAACCTAGACTCGGCATTTATTGAACCATTTCATCTTACTATTTTGACAAGTTAACAGAGATTATGATGATGGGAAATTGGAAATGTAAAACAATATTGTCAACTATGACTATATTACAGCCAAATCAAAACAATACCATTAAGAAAAGCATAGTTAGTATCTGAACTGGTCATTTATCATACCGAAATTACATCTCTTCAACATATCAAAAGGATTAGCATTTTCTCAAAACAAAAAAAAAAACGAGGGAAGGAAAGGCAAGCAAATCCATTTATAATTGATAACAAAATACACTTGCAACCCTTCTTTTGTTCATTATAGAGTATAAACACTAACATTCTTCAACTTTTCCAAGAAAAAAATAAAGATAAACAATTGCCTTTGCAGTCACTTACACCGAACATCAATACTAAATTCTATATGAACATCCACAGTTTAGTTTGGTAAACAAGTTAATTATAACTTTTCAAGCAACGCAATGCATTCAGATAGAACTGTTATGCCCACCCCGCCAAACATGGGAACGAAAGAAAATACCTTGAATTTTAGCTTCAATTTGCTTCTCCATCAGTTGCTCCTCATTGAACTGTTTTATAAACGGGAGAAGCATTGGTATTATATATTTAGAGTACTGAATTTTTTCTTCATCACTGAATTTCAATTTGAACCTTTCCTTGTCCTACAACAACACCCAAAAGGAAATATCGTGATTTTATGTCGATCACAAGACATTTAAAATACATAAACCAATAACTAAAGTGTGAGGAGATGAAGAAACTTACTTTAACCAGTACTTCTAAGCGCAAGCAACTTTTGCAGTTACAATTAACTTGACAAACTGGGCAAGCCTTTGCAAAATCATCCTCTGTCATATTAGGGTACCTACATATCAAAACAACACAAATATATTTATGACAACAGCAACAAAAAGAATAAATAATAAAAAAATAATAATAATAATGATAATTATAACAACAACAGCAACAAGTACAACAACAATAATAATAATAAGCTTCAAGAGGTATATTCACCAGAATTGTTATATAAATACAGAACAATCCAGTGTCCCTGCTTAACCTTGACAAACTCGTCATCTTAAATCAAAAACACACCTTGAGAAGCCAAACTATAGCAACAATTTCATCTCAAAATCAAGATGCAAATCATGACTCCACAAGTACTAATCAGAAAACAAATTAATCTAATATAAACAAATATTAAATCACTAATAATAATAATAATAAGCTTCAAGAGGTATATTCACCAGAATTGTTATATAAATACAGAACAATCCAGTGTCCCTGTTTAACCCTGACAAACTCGTCATCTTAAATCAAAAACACACCTTGAGAAGTCAAACTATAGCAACAGTTTCATCTCAAAATCAAGATGCAAATCATGACTCCACAAGTACTAATCAGAAAACAAATTAATCTAATATAAACAAATATTAAATCACTAATATAAGCAAATATTACATACCATCTAGTCATGCAAGGGACACAATATCTTTTCCATTTGCATTTTGTGCACCTCACAACCCGGCCATTATCATTCCTCTGGCATTGATGACACATATTTGATGTCGACTCAAGTTCTTTCCCCTGTACATAGTTTAAACTAAGCGTCAAGAAAACTTAAACAATTACTGAAATTAAACAAACTTTACGAAAGATTAGTAAACAAAAAGAAGAAACGAATAAATAAATTACATTTTCATCTTTCTTCCTGTAACCAGCCTTTTTTCCCTTTGGTATATCATCAGCCTTAGCAACTCCACGAAGGGCATAACCTTGCCTGCTATTTTTTCTTGTTGGCCTATCTTTCAATTCTTTGTCAAGTTCCTTCTTTTTCTGACCCTTTCGCCTTTTGTTCCTTACAACAGGCTCATCAACTTCATCATAAAATTCATCTGCTTCCTCATAATATCGGTACTTCATATTCCCAGCCCTTTGCCGAGTCTGTCTCTTAATTGCAGAAAACCCCACTTCAATTTCTTTCTCCAAACTTCCTCTATGATCACTAATCATTTTAACTGTCTCCTTTTTCTTCACTGGCTCATCAGTACCAACACCATTTTCCTCTCCTTTTCCGGCCAAGCCACCATTTTCTCTCACATTCTTGATCTCAATCTCCGAATCCTTCTCATTTCCCTTCTTTTTCCGTCCCCTTGGATTTGCACTTTTCTTAACTACAAAACTCTCCCCCCCAATACCATCCAAATTCTCATTTCCCTTCTTTTTCCGTCCCCTTCTTGTAGTCACTTTCTTCTCTGAATCAAGTTCCACCCCATTTCCACCCAAATCACCATTTTCCTGTTTTCCCTGTCCCCCTTGATGAACAGCTTTCTTCACTGAATCCCCATTTCCTCCCAAATTCTCACTTCCCTTCCTTTTTCGTCCCCTTCGTTTAGGCTCTTCCTTTCCTCCAACAAATCCCTCCCCTTTTCCCATCAAATTCCCATCACTATCCCCTCCCAAATCCTCCCCATTTCCATTCTTTTCTTCTCCCCCTTGATTAACCGTTTTCTTTACTGAGACAACTTCATCTCCCTGTCCATTTTCCTTCCTTTTCCGCCCCCTTCGTTTTGGCAGTTCCTTTCCTCCAACAAATTCCCCCCCTTTTTCCCCCAAATCCTCCCCATTTCCCTTCTTTTCCAAATCCTTCAAATTCCCCTGCTTTTTGGGTCTCCCTACTTTCCTCTTCCTCTTCCTCCCAACAGCCACCTTCTTCTTCACCAGCACCGCTTCCCTTCCATCCCCTTTTCCCTCCCCATTTTCAATTCCTATACGATTTTCCAATTCCCCCTTCTGTAAATCAACTGGATTCTCGGGGACCATCTCGTCTTCTTCTCCCCCCGCCTCCGAACGACACCGTTTCATGTCTACACCATTCAGTACGATTTTACCCTCTTGCCCTTCACCCTCAACAATAACTCTATTCTTCGTCCTCTTCATTGATCACAAATCACAACCCACAAGCTGAAATCAAGAACACAGGATTTGATTTCAGAAGCAGAAGAAAATTCAAGAATTTAGGGTTTATAGAATTTCATAAATAAATCTATAAAAAGGGCGAAGCGAGGTTTTTGGTAGGGTTTTAAGGAAACTGTGGGTGGTAAATGGGTTCAAAAATCCCGCCCTTTTCTGTCTCTTCATATTTCGGCGGGTATTTGATCTGAACCGTTGGATCCTGCTTTTGAGTTTCCGAGATTTGGGGTTATATGAATAGCGAGGTAAACCAGGGGGCCATAGGTTGTTTGTTGTCCACTCAGAAGTCACAATAGACCACTGCTGACAGAAGAACACTAGTTACTTAGATTCTGGTGTTGGTACTTTGTAGTTTGTACTTTTGAGTTTTTTTTAATAAAAAAGCCAAAAGAAATATTTTTTAATGTTTCCTGCCCATCACTAGAAATTATGTTAATGTTTATTCTCAAGTATAGTTTATATTTGTGTACACAGCTTTTAGAGAATTTAATATGTTTGAACCATTTGAAATTTTAAAAGCATTCAAAAAATTTGTTCAGTTAAAAATAATTTATTTAATTTACAAATACAACGTGTGAGACGCAAACGTAACGCATTAAAAATAACGTGTTATATTTAGAGGTTTAAACATTACAGACACTAATAAAAGATATCAGTTTATATTAATAATTGTGTTGCAACAACGAATTTACATTCAAAAGTAGAGTTAATTAGTTTAAAAAGAAAAACATAATTATTGTACTTATATTATATGGGATGCAGTGATGCACTACTAGTAATTTTAAAATGATGTATTTTATACTTTTTTAAACTTTAAATTTTTTAATATATGTGAAAAGTGTTCTTTAAATATTTTTTTGAGAATGGATGGAGTATAAATAATCTCGAATGAGTATTGATAAATTTAAAAAAAAAAGGAAATAATAACATAAGGAAACAATTCAAATGCAAAAATGGAGGATTTATTGGAAGGAAGAGTAGTTACAAACTTGAGTATCATACTCTCAGCTCAATTCTCTCTTAATTTCCCGCTCCTCTCAAATTCAAAAGTATAATTCCTAACTGAACTAACCACTATTCCTGCCTTAATTCCAGCTCATAGATAATGCAAGTTGAGAAATTTGTTCCAGCTGTATCACTTTCCAATTTCAGAAGTTAGTTATAACTAACTTTCTGTTTCTGGAAGTTTAGTTATAACTACTCATAACATAATCTTTTCTCTTTTCTTTTTTTTTGTAACATTCTAATCTTAAATTTTGTGCTTGACAAATTTGTATATGGTTTTAAATAATATTTTTTTCTTTACTAATTTTGAAAATAAATATCCAAAAAATATATATGTAGATGTGTTTAGAGTGAAAGAGTCTACAAACACAGAGATATTACCTTATATAACTAGAGTTTATGAATGTAAAGTTGAAACTCGGTGGAAGGAAAGTATAAGAATACATAATTGGTGCATCCCAGAGTCAACTGAATTGATATTTAGTTATCCTCTCCGCAAAACTGAAGTTTGAGTTGGGAGAATGCTAAATGCATATTTAAGTAAGTTTAAAATGAATGTAGAACTCACGTGACTTTTAGACAATTGCAACGTAACTCACTCACTCTCTCTCTCACTATATATATATATATATATATATATAGGACCCGGATCAGGTGCGGGATCCCGCATTTTAACAAAATGCGGGACTTTTTTTTTTTTTTTTTTTTTGCTATTTTTTTTTTAAAACAACTAAAAAAAAATAAATAAATAATTATGGAACTGAAATTTTTACATAATACAGTGTTTTGGGCGTGATTTGGATACATATAACAAAACATGTATGTACAGTTGTGCAGCCTGTACATACATGTTTTGTTATATGTATCCAAATCACGCCCAAAACACTGTATTATGTAAAAATTTCAGTTCCATAATTATTTATTTATTTTTTTTTAGTTGTTTTAAAAAAAAATAGCAAAAAAAAAAATTCCGCATTTTAACAAGGTGCGGGATCCCGCACCTGATCCGCTCACTATATATATATATATATATATATAGTCGGTCTCAGATATCGTCGCCATAGCCTATGGCAACACTTAACAGGGCTATGACGACGGTATATACCGTTGTCATAACCCGATTCATTAACGAATCAGTCCATTTCTAAGACTGACTATACACATATATATATATATATATATAAAGGATAGTGATTCATATCAAACATTAGTTATGGACACTATTCCAACAAACTGATTTAGTACCATCCATAGCAAGATCGAACGACCCATATTACTAGAAATATTTGACTTGCCATTAAAAAGAGTGGCGACAAGGAGAATCCTAATAGTGGCCTGAGTAATTACTGAAATAACCCCACCTTATAATAAATTAATCGTTTGTCGCTGCTCCCTCTAGTGACTAAGGTAAAATGACGCAGTATATAGTTAAAACGACATCGTTCGACCAAGCCGCAAATCTTTCTAGTGGCATATTTTTGACTTCAATCCCATAACAACATATCTGTTTGCCTGAAATCTACATTTGGTAGGAGAAAAATAAGAAGATAAGGTCCAAATGTGAGAAATAAGTACAGTCCACGTCTACCAAAATCAAATTTAGAACTGATACAAGAAGTCAAAATTCAAGTAAGAATATGTTGATTTTTTAAAAAAAATATATGTTTTATGATAGTTTTTGAAGAATTTTATGTTAATAAATTTTCATCATGTGAATTCTAGGAAAAATTAGTAGGTATATATCTTTGTATAAATGGAGTAAAATGTGAATGGAGATCTGATATCTGATTTTAGGGTATTCATGAACATATTTCGCTAGCTTTACTAGCGGCATGTCAAATTACTATTTACCCCTCTCTTATCAAGTCATAAATACGACTCAAAACACTATTAAAAAAATAAAAATACGTGACAAAACTTTGTGATTGTTTTTAAAAACAATCACAAAAGATTGTTTTTGTGATAGACTTTTTGAGCAATCACAAAACAATACTCCTTCCGTTCTATATTACTTGATCATTGTTGACTTTTTAAAATCAATTCAAGAGATTTTTAAACTCAAAATTGACATAGATTCTTTTAATTTTAATTAATACAATGATAAACATTGTAAACTATCTAAAAAGTATTACTCATTGTAAGCTTCATTGTTTCATAATTTATAATGAGTCATCCTAATTTTAAGTTTAAAAATATTTCAAATTGACTTTCAAAAATCAATAATGATCACATAATTTTAAAAGGAGGGAGTAGTACATATGATGGCTCTTAATAATGGCTAATTTTGCCATCCATATATTATAATTGTGATGATCATGTCAATCACCAAATTTTTCACGCAAAATAAAATTTCTTTTTGTGATGCACAACCATCACTTATGAATATACCATTTTCATAATTGCATTTAAGCTATCACCAATATTCTAATGAAAAAAATAATCAAACAACAATTTGTGATAGCCATGACAATCATTAAATATGATAGATTTTTGTGGTGACTATTATTTGCAATTATAAAAAAAGTATTTTGTGATAGAATTTTCAAGTCATCACAAAGCAATAAAATATATGATGACTCTTAATGATGACTAATTTTACCATCATTATAAAGTATTTGTGACTACCATTGCAATCACCAAATCTGAAAGTCCAATAATAATCTAGAAGGGGGGTTGAATAGATTATTACTAATTAAAAAATTATCTTTGGCCTTTTTAAATTTTTAGTTAATTAATTCGCAGTGATAGAAATTAATATGCAAGACAATAAAAATTCAATCACACAATGCACAGAGATTTGTCTGGTTCACAATATACATCCCGGGTATGTTGTTATGTCCAGTCTCAAGCTCTTCTCGAGGACTTGAGATCCTATTACTCCCAGTAATAAATACTCTTTCAACAGGCGGAGAAGCCTTTACAAAGTTTTAAAGACAAACTTACAACTATCCACAACTAACTATTTCGGACATCAAGCTCCCAGCTCCTTCCTCAAACTTAGTTGCACCTTCCCTTTGAGTTCAGTTCTATTATATGATCTGGTCTTGAAACTGTTAGAGTTTATGCCCTAGAGGCCAATTATTTAATGTAATTGCTTAACATTTCTCTTGATATTTGATTGAATAAATGAATTGTTTTATTATGGTTTCATTTACTATGTTATATAAATGTTAACATAATAAAAGTCCTTAGAATAATGATACAAATTATATAGCTTCAAGTATGTGACTTGAACATGAGATTATATAATTACAATAAGTATCATTACTCTTAAATGTCCCTAGTCGAGTATCATTAAGAATGGGACAATAATGATACATTGAGACTAGTATGTGGATTGACTGATGGCCAAATCTCATTGGTCATTAATATATGAGATATTAAGTCAATGCATAGGTACATGTTAGAGAACAATGTATTGGACAGACCCATCATGAGAATTCTACGCGGAGCATTATGCAAAGTGTCATAAGCAATTCTCATAGTGACAATGATGTAATGGTCCTCCGACCTGAAATCACTATATTACTATACGAGAATTTATGTACTTTGATATCATCAAAGGTCACCTTTAATAGGGTGGACGATAAAGGTGATTATTGGGTACATCATGAATCGTGTGAGGAATATGAGTGATCTAGATAAAATTTAACCCTCCTATATATTAGGGGTGATATCCATAGGCCTCTTGATTGAGTAGGACTATGAAATGCATGGCCATGCTCAAATAGTGATTTGTTTCATATAGTCTATTCATTGATCAAGAAAACTTAGATTAAATTATGAAGAGTATGACACATTCCATGGCTCGAGTTTAATCTAGGATGTCAAGGTTAAAAGGATTAAATTACATTGAAACATTAGTCACGAAAAGGTTGCATCGAGTCACCGATCTTATTATTATTTGGGTAGCAGTGATGCATTACTAGATGTCACTCACTGTTTATAATTTTATAATATGATTTTAAAATTATTGCCAATATAATAATAACATATAGGGTCACACACTTAGAACGTAATTAAAAGAGAATTAATTTAAATTGTAAGGATTTAAATATATCAATATGATTGATAGTATTTAAATTACGAATTTAAATTAACAAGATAATTTGTATATATATGTATATTAATTAAGTAAGACTTAATTAAAATATAATATATATATATATAAATTCGGATTTTACTTTTCTAATAGGATTAGGGTTTTGCTTAACCTTTTGGACTCTATATATATCAGATATATCAACAGTCTTGTTTACGTGAAACTAAATAGGAAAACCCTAGCCGTTTTAGAAAAGAGAGTTGAGAGCAACACTTGAGAAAATCCAGATCTTGGCGGCTAGTACCGGAGTTCTCTTTGCTGTAGATCGTGTGACGATTTGTGGGACGTTCGTGTGGATACCGTAGAGACGCAGTTCCGTTGGATTGCGTTGGAGATTCGAAGTCGTTCAGAATTTCATCGTTCCATTCAAGCTCGGATAATCGGTAAAACAAATCTAAACCTCTGAATTAATTTGTTCTTTTCGCATGGATCCTGTTTTAGATTTTCGGAAAATTGTTTTAAAATTTTAAATTCCGCTGCGTTTATGTGTCCAAAACCCTACAGAAATAATAGTCTCTTCTTTACCTCACAAGTTCACTAGAGACCCAACTCCCAGCTGACCTCTCTAAGACTCTGGTCTTGGTCAAAGAATTACTCGTCTTTCTCACAAGTACATAAAATGAACTAACTCTACCACTTTCCCTTTTTACAGAAGTTATGATAAAGATATGCTTCTAGAACAAGTAGATATAATTCAGTACAAGTGTATAAAAGTTTAAATAACTTTTATATTTGATATTTCTTAAATAAGTAGATAACAATTAAATATCAGATATATATAAAAGTTCAAAGACTTTTATATTTGTATGAATGTGCTTCTGTGTAAGCAGATAAATAAATTTAAGCTTGAATCAAATTGGCGTCTGTATAAGCAAATATATAATTTAGTGCATATTTATAAAGGTTTATTTTTCCTTTATAAATAAAGAGTGTGTTTCTATGTTAAACAGATATAACTTTAATTTCATATATAAAAGTTTAAATAACTTTTATAGTGAGTGATATGCTTCTTTTTAAGCAGATATATTCACTGAAATTTGTGATAAAAAAGTTTAAATAACTTTTATATTACGCAACAAGTATTTAAGCACAAATGACTTTATGTGCAAAATACTTGTGATGACAAATATCAAGTATAATATATTAATCAGTTAAATAATACTTGATATAACAAATAAATTTGTTTAACTCGAAAATATATATAATAATATATTTTATCTATTATGTGAATATTAAATAAGGCCACTTAGAACTTCAAACACCGTTCGAATGGTTATTCTTGTTTAAGGAATACCTTCAAATAGCGATATCTAAAACTGACCAAATTTAAAGTTTCACAATTGATATTTATATAAATATTTTCGATAGATCACTTATGATTTTAAATACCGGTCGGAAAGATTTTCGAATTGTTTCAGTATTTAAGTGATGATCTACTTTACGATATTTATATAAATAAATTATATCAATAAACGATCACTTAGAACTTCAAACACCGTTTGAATGATATTCTTGTTTAAGGAATACCCTCAAATAGCGGTATCTACAGTTGATCTCTTAATTGATAAGAATAGATGAAATATAGATATATGTATAAATGTGTATAACAATTTATATTTGTATATCTATAAATATAAACAGATATGAGATAATATAAATAAATCAATTCAATAATTTATCTCAAAATACTTTGACCAATTTTTCTCTTGAATAAAAAATCAGAACTTGTAGAAGAGATGAAAGCTTTTTAGAGAGAGAGTATGTAGGCAAGGAGAGTATAAGTTTTTCTTAATCTTGGAAATTGGCTAATTGAAACTGATGAAAACTTTCCTATTTATAGGAATTTTAGAGCCGATGGCATTCTTGTAATTTTAAAAGTTCAGTTGAAATAGACGACTCAGATTACTTTGAATTTAAAAATTAAGGCTCGGATGAATTTGGACAAAAAGTCCACACGGATTGCCCATTCACTGCCAGCTTTTAAATTTCGCCCATTAGATTCTAATAAGTTGGCTTTACATAAATAAAGCATTTAATGTTACCACATGCCCAAAATGATTTAAACTTCCAGCACATGTATACATGATTCACATATATTCATATATATAGTACACATATATACATAGCATATATGCGGTACACATATATATATATACATATGCACGGACATACAAACATAATTTAAATATTATTCTTTTTACTTCTTTTTGTAGATATAATCTCAAAATGGTTTTTGATAATTTTAGTTAATAAAATAATTTTGAGAATAAATAGGAAATCTCCTTGCCTTAGAAAATGTTACTATATGAATCAATCTTTCTAACACTTGATATTAGATTATTAAGGTCAAGAAAAATATTAATTCAATTTAGGATGAAAAATATTTTTGATCAAAACAGATAAGATAGTTAAAAAATAATTTATATAAATAAATCCTATGGAGAGGATTTTACCCTTTAATTAATCTTTTCCTAATTATAGTTATCATCAAAATATCCCATAAAAGTTGGAGACCTATCAATCTCCCCTTTTTTGACGATGACAATAACTAAAAATATTTTCCATTAAGGCTCCCCCTTAGTTTATGCATATTTTTCAAAAACAATTTGAATTGTAGAAAAATCCATCACTGGCAGTATATAGCAGTTGATATAGCAGTTGTATAAACCCATTCATAAGAATATATCAACAGTAAATAGCAGTAAGTTAAATCCAATCACATGGCAGTATATGTTGTCATGCCCTGTCCTTTAATATTTTTCTTCTCCCCTTTAATAGCAAACATGGAAATACTTTTCAGAAAAGTTAAAGCATCCCGCAGAAAAGTTAGTCTCATATGCCATAAAGTACCATTCTGCAAAAAAAAGTTAGTAGGATGTTCTGTAAAGTAACTTTCAGAAACTAAAGCAAACATACCAGCATACTAGTTAGTATATCATTTGGTACAGTCATCCCAAATAGTTAGTGAAAACAATATATATATATGTAATACATGCCCAAATAGTCAGTCAAAAATCTCCTAGGTTGAGAGGAGAGAACTTTATTTTGATCGGAGGAAGGGAAGTATCTGGAGGAGATGTTGCCATTGGCCCAACATGAGTAGAGCTTGTACTTGAGGTGAAGTGGTATGGGGGGAACAGACAGTTTGTGGCTTTCCAACAGAAAATGTATCATTTCTTTAAGGTGAAGAACTGTTTGTTGTATTTCATCAAATTTAACTATCATGTCTCCGTGATTTTGCAACATAAGTTAATTCATGTTACTTAGAGTTTCCAGTTGAGAAATCATATTGAGATGAGTTTCAATATGATCATGATTGGATTCTTTGAAAACAACTAAAGGTCTTGGAAGAAGTTTTAAATGAGAGATAATATTACTATTTACAATCAGTTGAGATTTATGGGGAAGAAGATCAATACCAAGAAATTTGAAGATAGGGGTCAGAAGGAGACCATAACCCATGCAGTTATAATGAAAGCAATGTTCAAAAGATGTCAAAATAAAGTAAGCTAAGTTGTATGGCATAAACTCATGTAGAACACATCTTATGAGTTCTAAGTCAAAAGGGCATAAACTTCTATCATCCCTAACTGGCATAAAATTCTTTCTTATGATTTTTCCCAGAAATTGAGATTGAGCAGTTAAAAATTCCATACCAACATTAACTGGAAAATCAAAAGCTAATGCACGAACAAATTGTTCAGTTACAGTTGCTAAATTTTACTTTAATGTCATGCGTGCAGTCATAGAAAAACCTATTGGACATGCATATTCATTTAGTCTAGGTAGTTCTAACATGGAATGTCTCAAATGTAAGGCATTAACAAGCAGTTGTTCATCAATTGTAAATTCTATACCTTGAATGCATGTGGTGATACTAACTAACACCAGAGTTGTGTTTGTGAAAGGTCATATGAGAGTAAAACTCAACCATGAGTCCATGATAGATACTTCTATCATTAAAAACTATCAAGGACTCCCATCCTATGCTTATCAATTTTTTCAAAAGATTGGGAAAATCGTTAAAAGTTATTCCCAAACCAGGGTTGAGACTATGTCTTAAAAATGTGTACTTGGTCTGTGCCTGTGGAGTGACTAAGTGTGGAATGCATGTATCGGGATGGACTTCAGAGTACAATGCAAATTTTTTACGTTTTGAAGATGAAGTGTTTTCCATTTTTGTTTTGAAAATAAAACACTTAAACAATAAGAGTACGAAAATAAAAGAATGAGACTCAGATGACAGAACAAAGAGAGACAAAAACAGATGAAGAGAATAAGACTCAGAGATGATTGAAATATGTTTCAACAATCTCAATTTATACAGGTAATACATAGCTAGGTAAGACAATCCAACAATTAATGCAAAGATATGGAAGGTAACTGACTCACATAAAATCAGTAAATGTAAGGAAACACTTGCAAGCAATATCTTTGAACTGTTTAAACCTTTTCCAAGAAATCAAAATATCCAGAAAATAGTGTTTTTAGATTCAAATTACTGTTTAGGGTAATAAATGAAGCCAACTTAGGTAGTTGTGTAAAAAGAGATATTTGTTTCAACATAACCATTGACCAAACATTCTAGTTGCAAAAAAAAAACTGACTTCAGTTTTTCAAAAAGAGAACGAGAATGTTGACAGAGTTTGATAACTAGTCAAGTAAAACCACAGTGAACAACAGTTACCAATTACAATAAGGTTCAATTCGAAGTAGCTAGCCATTTAAGTACATATATGAGGTTATATGAAAAAAATAAGCCCATTCAGGAGAGTCTAGAATATCAAGTTAGAGTATGATGCGATGAAAGAAAAGTCATCAAATACCAGAGATTCTAGAGTATCAGTCCCATCAGAATAATAAAAGAATTATCACACATGAATAAATTTTCCCAACATAGCAGGTTGGACCCAAAGAATAATAAAAAAAATGAACGAGTTAAGAATAAGTATTTCTACCTTATCAGTGGTACATCATTCCTCAAAAGATATATGAAAGACTTGCACAGCTATTCGTAGCATTTCTTTAACAAGATCAATATGCAAAGTGCAATATATATATATATATATATTTCAAAATATGAGATAAGTATAATAAAAATATGAGTTTTTAGAAATATTTATATGAATATACAAAAGTGTTCTAATTTTTTTTTAATTTTTTTTTTGATTTATGTATATATATATATATATAAAATTTAAGAAGATATTTTATATAAATGTAAAAATAAAAAATGATCTGGGAAGAAGGATAAATGATTATATATATATATATATGAAGTATGTATATAAATGAATATATATATATATATACACACACACACGTGTATGAAGGATCTGTGAAGAATATATATATTAAGATGATTTGATGACTATACTAATGGATGCATATATAATATATAAATATATAAATGGATGCATGCAGAAGAATACAAGTGGTGAGAAGTATAAACTATTACAGATGACCACGAAAACGATGCGAAGCGAAACCTTTTTTTTTTATATATAAAAAAAATTGATCATTTGATGACAGATTCAAAAAAATTTGTAACTAATATTGTTAAATCTGAGGATGATGGATTTGTGATGAGGAAGTGAACAAAAAAAAATCTATTTTTGGATAGATCTTAGATCTTGGCCAAAAGTCATTTTGAAAAAACCATTTTGTATAAAACTAATTTATAAAAGTATCATTTAGATGTGGTATAATCATTTAATCGGAACCGATTTATCAAAAACATACTGGAGATCAAAAATTTTGGTTAGGAAGAAGTTAAGGTTTAGATGAACTTAGAGAGAGAAAGAGAGAGAACGACGGAAGAGAGAGAAAGAGAAGAAGAGAAAATGAATGAAAAAGAAATTTTTTTCTATTTATAGCGAGGTTTACCTAGTAAATCTGATGGTTAAAAATTAATCTGGAATTTGATCAACGGTCAAGATAGGTCCGGTGTGTTAAAAACACAAATAGATTAATTTCTTTGATCTAATGGTTGAGGTTCATGTTCATCACTTGATCGAGTGGTGAAGGACAGCAATCCGTGTGCTTGCTCAGATGGCTCGTGATTAGTCCAGATTAATGTACAAGGATTGAAGCTTTTCACCATTAGATTTGATCCAATTCAATCCAACGGATCAGATTAATGCCAAACAAGATATGTTTTTGGAAATTAATTTTAACTAATTAAATATTAAAAATAGATTAATAACTTTTTATAAATATATTTATAATAATATTTACAAAGAGAATATATATAAATATATAAATATAAAATAATATATATTAAATATATATATATAGGTAAATATAAAAAAATGTAACTATTTAAAAGCAATATATATATATATACATAATTTTTTTTAAAGAGAAAATTTTAAATATATAGATATATAAAATGAAATATACATATTGATAATAAACATTTATATGAGTAAATATTATTATTAAAAATAGAAAGTAAAATATATTTAAAATGCATATATAATTATAATGAAATATCTAGCATTCCTAAATCTATACGTAATTTAGAAAATCTTTTAGAACTTAAGGGTTTAGTGAATATATCAGCAATATTTAAATCTGTATCAATGTGCTCTAATTTAATAGTGCCATTATTTACATGATCACGTAAAAAATGATGTCTAACATCTATATGTTTTGATCTAGCATGCAACACAGTATTTTTACTTAAATTTATAGCACTTGTATTTTCACATAATATTGACACACAATTAAATTTTATATTATAATCAGCAAGGGTCTGTTTCATCCACAATATCTGTGCACAACAATGTGCAACAACTATATATTCTGCTTCAGTGGTTGAAATAGATACTGAGTTTTGTTTCTTAGAAAACCAAGAAACTAGTCATCTACCAAGAAACTGACAAGTGTCGCTTGTACTTTTTCGATCAATATGATGACCAGCATAGTCAGAATCTGAGAAACAGACAAGATCAAATGGTTGACCTTTAGGATACCATAGATCTAAGTCTGTGGTTCCTTTTAAATATCGAAATATTCTTTTAACCGCAATCAAATGTGACTCTTTAGGATTTGATTGAAATCTAGCACATTTGCAGACACTGAACATAATATCCGGTCGACTAGCTGTGATATATAGTAGACTTCCAATCATTCCTCTATATTTCTTTGTGTCAACATTTTTTCCATTTTCATCGGCAGTTAATTTATCAGTGGTTGACATAGGAGTGTTAAGAGGTTTTACAGACTCTAAACCAAATTTCTTAATCATTTCTTTGCAATATTTAGATTGAGAAATATGAATACCTTTTTCGCCTTGCTTGATTTGCAATCCTAGGAAGAAATTTAATTCTCCCATCATGCTCATTTCAAATTCCTCACTCATGCTTTCAGAGAAATCATTACACGTAGTAATATTAGTTGAACCAAAAATGATGTCATCAACATAAATTTGAATAATAACAATATCATCATTTTTATACTTAGTAAACAGAGTAGTATCGACGGTACCCCTTTTAAAACTATTTTCTAGTAGAAATTTACTTAAGCGTTCATACCATGCTCTAGGGGCCTGTTTTAAACTATATAAAGCTTTATGCAACTTATACACATATTCAGGATGATCAAAATCTTCAAAACCAGGAAGTTGTTTAACATAAACTTCCTCTTCAATAACACCATTTAAAAAGGCAGATTTGGCATCTATTTGAAACAATTTGAAATCTTTATTGCATGCAAAAGCTAATAACATACGTATAGATTCAATTCTAGCAACAAGAGCATATGTTTCATCATAATCAATACCTTTAAGTTTATTATACCCTTGTGTAACTAATCTTGCCTTGTTGCGGATGATAGTTCCACTTTCATCGAACTTGTTACGAAAAACCCATCGAGTTCTAATATGGAAGTATCTTCGGGTTGTGGAACTAACTCCCAAACTTTGTTTCTAGTGAACTGTTCAAGTTCATCCTGCATAGCTATTATCCAATCTTCGTCCAGTAAAGCATCTTTTATATTTTTAGGCTCAATTTGAGACAAGAAAGATAAATGCCCGACCAAGTTATATGCTTGTGATCTTGTGAGAATTCCTCTGTCAATGTCACCAATCACATTTTCTAAAGGATAATTTTTGATAACATGGAGGTGGTTGAGACTCATCAGAAGTTACATTCATTGATTCCTCAACAACTAGACTTCTTTTGTTAAAAACTCTGTATACTTTACTATTAAGTGAATATCTCAGAAAAATTCCCTCATCAGATTTGGGATCAAACTTTACCAGATGTCCTTTTGTATTTAGAACAAAACATTTACTCCCAAAAATACGAAAATAATTTATTTTTGGAGTTCTTTTATAATAAAGCTCATAGGGAGTTTTGAGCAAAATTGGTCTTAATAGGACTCGGTTAAAATATAATAGGACGTTGTTACTGCTTCAGCCCAAAAATATTTAGGAAGACGATATTCATTTAACATAGTATTAGCCATTTCCCGTAGGGTTCGATTTTTCCTTTCAACCATACCATTTGATTGTGGTGTATAAGGAGCAGAGAAGTTATGACTTATACCGTGCTCATCACAGAACATAGTAAAATCAAAATTATCAAATTCTCTTCGGTGATCAGATCAAATATAAACAATAGGACTTCCTTGTTGATTCTGAATTTTCTTACACAACGCAGAAAAGGAATTTATAGCTTCATTTTTAAATTTCAAAAAATTAACCCATGTAAATCGAGAGTAGTCATCAACCAAAAATAAAATATATACAACACCACTCATGCTATGTTTAGGAATAGGTCCTACTAGGTCCATATGCAAGAGTTCTAAAGGTCGAGAGGTTGATACAGTGAGTTTAGGTTTATGAGATGCATGAATTTGTTTTCCTAACTCACAGGCTTCACAAATATGATCTTTTAAAAACTTCAGTTTTGGAAGACCACGAACATGTTATTTAGAAGAAATGTTATTAATCAGTTTTATATTAATATGTCCTAGTCTTCGATGCCAAAGCCATGGATCATCATTTGCAGACACAAGACAAACATTGTCTAGGTGAGAGTATGCATCTAGGTCACACGTGTACACATTCTGATTTATAGGACATAATAAAACTAATTTACCAGATTGATCAAATGTTGAACAGTTATGAGGACTGAAGGATATTTTAAAACCACTATCACATAGTTGACTAATAGATAGAAGATTATACCTAAGTCCTGTGACTAACTGTATATTGAAAATTGTTATGTGCTTATTACCAACACTTCCAATTCCAATTACTTTACCTTTGTTGCTATCTCCAAAGGTTACTTCACCACAGTCTGTAGCTTGTAGATTCTTCAATTTTGATTTGTCTCCTGTCATATGTCTTGAACAACCGCTATCAAGATACCATCTGTTTTTGCTAGTATTAGCGACAAGACATACCTGCAATGTATATTAATTTTACGAACTGGTACCCTTTAATAAGAAGGGTCCTTTGGGTAAGTTTTTCATTTTGTATAAGGAACATTTGTGTTTTCTTTTACAAAACTGGGTATAGGATAATCAGTCTTTGTAGATACAAGCATTCTATGAGCAGTAGGTTTATGAAATGCATGGTTTACTTTATTTTTATATCCTGAAATTTTTTGATGATAATTTCTGTAAGATCTTTCATTATAGAATTCTTTTCTTGTATTCTTCATAGTAATAGGTGCAGTGTAAGTTTCTTTTGGAACCCAAATCATTTTTCCTTTATTGTTTCCATTTCGAGCATTGCACATGTGAATAGAATGACCATTTCGGTTACAATAAGTGCATTTAGTAAAGGGAGATGTATGATTTTCTTTTTCTTTACTCTTAACATGATAGAGTCCTTTGCCTTTTGTTTTACTAGATTCTCCAATATATCCTAATTCTTCTTTGTTAAAACCACATCTTTGTTGATTAAGCATAACATCAAGATTTGCTTTTCCTTTTGTGAATTTAATGACTATCGTGTTTAAATCATCACGTTCTTTAGTCAACATTTTAATTTGATTTAATAAAGAAGAATCTTCACTTTATTTTTCTAATTCCATTTTTAGAGATGAATTCTCAAGTTTGTGATTTTTAATATCTTCATTTAACACCTGATTTTGTATCTGAGTATCCTCATTAATAACTGCCAGTGTTGAATTTTCAACTTCGAGTTTTTCAATAGAAATAATGAGTGTTGAATTTTCTATCTCAAGATTCTTATTTATGTTTCTTAATTTTTCTAATTCTTCTGTTAGTAATAAATTTTCTGAAGAATCATTTTCTAGTTTTTCTTTTTCTTCTTTTAAACTTTCATTAATAACAATTAAATTTGAATTTTTAATTTCAAGATTTCTGTTGGTCTTAATTAATTTTTCTAATGAAGTTTTTAGTTTAATAAAATCTTCTTTAATAATTTTGTTATCTTCATATAGACAATTGTAAGCTTCTTGTAATTCATGATGTTCTTCATTTATATTATCTAGAGTATGTGTGATAAATAAAGTACTAGGTAATTGATGTTCAGAATTTACCTCAGATCTTGGTGATGAATCATTGTCTGCCATTAAACATAGATTTATAATTTTCTCGGTTTGTTCAGCAGTTTCTTCTTCATCACTTAGATCCCAGCCTTCTTGAGCTACTAGTACTTTGTTGTTGACTAGTTTTGGACAATCCTTTTTAAAATATCCAGGCTGGTTGCATTCAAAACATGTATTTGAATTTTCGTTGGAGCTGGCATTTCTGAAGTTGCTGTTATTATTTGCTTTGAAATTTCCTCCTTGTGCTTTTGGCCTGAAGACTTGTTTCCCTTTGAAGTTGTTAAAGTTGTTGTTTGTCTTCAAAAAGCCTTTGCCATATTTTTTGGCTTTGCTTTGGATTACTCTCCTGAGTTGTCTTGATAACAGGGCAACTTCATTATTATCTAAACTCAGGAGTTCTTCATTTAGCTCCTCATCATCGCTTTCTTGATCTACAAGTAGAGCTTTGAAAGTAATTCCTTTCTTTTTGAGGTCTGTATTTGATCCTGCGTTTTTGACTAGTATGTTGACTTCGTGAGTACGAAGATTTCCAATGAGGCTATCAAGAGGATAGGCAGTTAGATCTTGCATTTCCTTGATGGCTGTAACTTTCATTTTCTATACGGATGGAAGAGCTTTGAGAATTCTTCTGTTTTTCTCATTAGTTGTGTATGCCTTCCCTAGTTGTTCCAACTCATCAATAATTCTGAAAAAACGTGTTTCCATATCAATGATCTTTTCACCTTCTTCCAGCTTGAAACTTTCATACTCTTGGATTAGAGTATATTTTCTAGTTTCTTTGATATGATTGGTTCCTTCATAGGTTACAGTCATTTTTTTCCAGATTTCTTTTGCATTCTTATAGTTGCTAACTCTTTTATACTCTTTTTCAATAAGAGCACTAGTCAATACTTGTTCGGATCTAGAAGCTATATTCATAGCCTCTTCATATTCAGTGGTAAATTCATCAACATCCTTCTCAACGATCTTTTCACCTTCAATTTTTGTGGGAATTTTTACACCTTGTTCTATTGCCATCCAAACTTTGATTCCTTGTGATTTGGCATAGATTTTGAATCTGTTCTTCCAGGTGGCAAAATTTGTGCCATCAAACAGTGGAGGTCTGGACATTAATAGTCCTTCTCCGCAACCAGAAGCATTGTAGGCCATAGATGGATCTACTCTTAGATATGCCTATATTCACTTAACAAACAAGTTAAAGAACACCGCTCTGATACCAATTGAAAGTCCAATAATAATCTAGAAGGGAGGGGGTTAAATAGATTATTACTAATTAAAAAATTATCATTGGTCTTTTTGAATTTTTAGTTAATTAATTCGCAGTGTTAGAAATTAATATGCAAGACAATAAAAATTCAATCACACAATGCACAGAGATTTGTCTGGTTCACAACATACATCCCGGGTATGTTACTACGTCCAGTCTCAAACTCCTCTCTAGGACTTGAGATCCTATTACTCCCAGTAACAAATACTCCCTCAACAGGCGGAGAAGCCTTTACAAAGTTTTAAAGACAAACTTACAACTATCCACAACTAACTATTTCGGACATCAAGCTCCCAGCTCCTTCCTCAAACTTAGTTGCACCTTCCCTTTGAGTTCAGTTCTATTCTATAATCTGGTCTTGAAACAACAGTCTCTTCTTTACCTCACAAGTTCACTAGAGACCCAACTCCCAGCTGACCTCTCTAAGACTCTGGTCTTGGTCAAAGAATTATTCGTCTTTCTCACAAGTACATAAAATAAACTAACTCTACCATTTTCCCTTTTTACAGAAGTTATGATAAAGATATGCTTCTAGAACAAGTAGTTATAATTCAGTACAAGTGTATAAAAGTTTAAATAACTTTTATATTTGACGCTTCTTAAATAAGTAGATAACAATTAAATATCAGATATATATAAAAGTTCAAAGACTTTTATATTTGTATGAATGTGCTTCTGTGTAAGCAGATAAATAAATTTAAGCTTGAATCAAATTGGCTTTTGTATAAGCAAATATATAATTTAGTGCATATTTATAAAGGTTTATTTTTCCTTTATAAATAAAGAGTGTGTTTCTATGTTAAACAGATATAACTTTAATTTTATATATAAAAGTTTAAATAACTTTTATAGTGAGTGATATGCTTCTTTTTAAGCAGATATATTCACTGAAATTTGTGATATAAAAGTTTAAATAACTTTTATATTACGCAACAAGTATTTAAGCACAAATGACTTTATGTGCAAAATACTTGTGATGACAAATATCAAGTATAATATATTAATCAGTTAAATAATACTTGATATAACAAATAAATTTGTTTAACTCGAAAATATATATAATAATATATTTTATCTGTTATGTGAATATTAAATAAGGCCACTTAGAACTTCAAACACCGTTCGAATGGTTATTCTTGTTTAAGGAATACCTTCAAATAGCGGTATCTAAAACTGACCGAATTTAAAGTTTCACAATTGATATTTATATAAATATTTTCAATAGATCACTTATGATTTTAAATACCAGTCGAAAAGATTTCCGAATTATTTCAGTATTTAAGTGATGATCTACTTTACGATATTTATATAAATAAATTATATCAATAAGCGATCACTTAGAACTTTAAACACCGTTTGAATGATATTCTTGTTTAAGGAATACCCTCAAATAACGGTATCTACAGTTGATCTCTTAATTGATAAGAATAGATGAAATATAGATATATGTATAAATGTGTATAACAATTTATATTTGTATATCTACAAATATAAACAGATATGAGATAATATAAATAAATCAATTCAATAATTTATCTCAAAATACTTTGATCAATTTTTCTCTTGAATAAAAAATCAGAACTTGTAGAAGAGATGAATGCTTTTTGAAACTGATGAAAGCTTTCCTATTTATAGAAATTTTAGAGTCGATGGCATTCTTGTAATTTTAAAAGTTCAGTTGAAATAGACGACTCAGATTACTTTGAATTTAAAAATTAAGGCTCGGATGAATTTGGACAAAAAGTCCACACGGATTGCCCATTCACTGCCAGCTTTTAAATTTCGCCCATTAGATTCTAATAAGTTGGCTTTACATAAATAAAGCATTTAATGTTAGCACATGCCCAAAATAATTTAAACTTCCAGCACATGTATACATGATTCACATATATTCATATATATAGTACACATATAGATAGCATATATGCGGTACACATATATATACATATGCACGGACATACAAACATAATTTAAATATTATTCTTTTTACTTCTTTTTGTAGATATAATCTCAAAATGATTTTTGATAACTTTAGTTAATAAAATAATTTTGAGAATAAATAGGAAATCTCCTTGCCTTAGAAAATGTTACTGTATGAATCAATCTTTCTAACACTTGATATTAGATTTTTAAGGTCAAGAAAAATATTAATTCAATTTAGGATGAAAAATATTTTTGGTCAAAACAGATAAGATAGTTAAAAAACTATTTATATAAATAAATCCTATGGAGAGGATTTAACCTTTAATTAATCTTTTCTTAATTATTGTTATCATCAAAATATCCCCTAAAAGTTGGAGACCTATCAAAATCTTATGTGAAACTAATTTTATTAAGTAAGTCAACTTACATGTGTTTCCTTTTATATTTTATTTTAAAATTATAATCATGATTTGTCTTTGCTGTAGTAGTAATACTCGTTATTTAGTTTGTAAATAGGGGGAAGTTGAATCTTATAAGTATAGTTTGATATCCGTAAAAAGAGATTCACGCTCTTACCTTTAATATTGAGATTCACACTCTTACCTTTGATCCCTAAAGTCTTAAGAGTTTTTTTTTGTGATGGTTTTGACAATCACAATAGATTATGTGCTAATGCAATTGCTTTAACCATTACAAAAGAGTAACGTGTTAATGTGATTGGATTAATCATCACAAAAGCATTAAGGCTTTCGTGATGGAGGTATATAAGATGGCCTCGGTAACGACTAAAGTCATCAAAAAAACCTTTCGTGATGATTTTTTGAATTTGTATGATGGATTTGATCCATCATAAAAGGCCATTTTTTTGTAGTGAAAAGGCATAATAGACAAATTCCCCCTAGTTGCCAGAGGGAGTAGCGCCAGGCGATTAATTTATTATAAAGTGGGGTTATTTCAATAATTACTCGGGCTACTACTAGGATTCTCCCTGTCGCCACTCTTTCTAGCGGCAGGTCAAATATTACCAGCAATATGGGCTGTTCGATCTTGCTATATATGGTGCTAGATCAGTTTGCTGGAATAATATCTATAGCAAATGTTTGTTATGGATCACTACCCATATTTAAATATGTATATATATATATATATATATATACATATGTATATTTATATATATATATATATATATATATATATAAATATCATAAACATACGTGTATATATATGTAATATAATTAATTAATAGCACAAAATCGTCTCTCAACCCTAAAATTTAAGAATGATCCTTCAACCTTAAAATTTAGAGAACACTTTAAACCCTGCCTTATAAATAATTAAACTCTCAACCCTAAAACTCTTAGAATTTTTTTTCTCCAATACACCACTTCTTTCTTTCTCTTATTTTTTCCATTTTGGTAAGGCGACATTCTAACATAATTTTGTTTGTTTTGTATTCTTTTTTTTGTAATCAAGTCTATTTTCTTGAATCCTCTTTATACAGGCGAAAAGAAAAGAAAATAGGTAGAAGAAAATTTCTTCTTCAGCTGATTTTCCATCCGTTAATGTTTACTTCTCTCTAACCAAATATATGTATTGGATTTCTTGACATTGGACTTACTTTTGTCCTTTTAACAAACTAATATTGTGTTCTCATGTGTATAAATATGTATGCATATGTATTATATATATACACATACTTAAATAGACAATTTGGTTCGTCCTCCTTATATTTTGGATTATAATTCCCTCCATTACACATATCCTTTAATTTTTCCCAATACACATTTAACGACATAAATATTACAGTTAAAGACAAAATAAAATTCGTCGCAAACCATTAGCGACACAATAAATTACAAACAATTGTGTCGCTGAAAATGTCGTTAAAATCAATATTTATGTCACTACATATGTATTGAAGGATAGGTATAATGGAGGGGATCCTAATCTTTTTTTTTTGTTTGGTTCGTCCTCCTTTTTTTGTTGTTGGATTTGGCTCAGCTCCATTACACATTTGCTCCAATTTTATCCAATACACCAATTATTTAATCTCAATAATTTTGTTAGTAATGATCAAAATATGTCAATAGACACTTGATAATATTAAGATTAATCCTACAAAAAATTAAAATCATAAAAAATATTTTCACCGTTAAAAGTCTAAAGAAATTTTCATCCATTGAAATTTTGATGAAAAATCCACATGTTCATCAAATGATTGAAAAGTGTCGAATTACTTTTATTTTTGAAATTGTTGGAGGTTGTTTGATTTGATGATGACTATCTTGATTATGTAAATAAAACTATGTTTACGTGCTTATGCTTGATCGTCTAAGTGATTATGTGTTTATGTGATTATGAGCTTATGTGTCTGTGTGATTATATCGATTTATGTGAACTATCTGAAATTAGTATGTACACAAGCCAATCATATTTGATATGATGTAGCATATATTTTGTAATCTTATTCATTTATTAATAAAAGTATTAAAGTCATTATACTTTTTTTAACATGGTGCTGTTATTTAATATGTGATAAACCCAATATTTTAAGCAATGCTTTTATAATCATGATGATGATCATGCTAATGAGATCTAAATTCTTAGATAGCCTAAAACTAAAATTGTGACGCCCCCAAAATAGATCCATACAATCCATTTTGAGTCGCCAATAACATTCCACAAAATACAAATACAAATTTTTCTATTTACAACTAATAAGTGTCGTGCAAAATACGATAACACAATACAAATACATCTTAAATTCTCAATACACTTATTGTCACACTAATAGTAAGGTATTGAGACACTTCTATTATCTCAGACCATCACTCCATTCCTCGGCTAGTCCCCGCTACACTCTCTTTTCCTAAGAAGAACAATGGAACAAAAAGGAAAAGGGTGAGCACAAATAGCCCAGTAAGAAATATCATGACTAAGATAATGAAGAATAAAAATTATCTTTAGTCTTCAACAGAATTAAATCAGAGATTTAAAGATATTATAATTGTTCAATAACAACAACTACAGCAGAACGAACAATCCATTAGAAGAGTCAAGCAGATTATAATATCTACCATCTTCTATAAGTTAAAGGATCACCACCAATATTTTATCCCTGTAACACCAATCAATAATTTATTATTCAACAGTCTCTCTTTGCACTACGTGCCAAAGATATTTATTTGTAACATCACCGGTCATGATCATGTCAAACGCCAGTTCTTTTTTGCACTACGGGCCAAAGAGAACTTTCACCATACGCCTTTGTTTGTAACACAAAAAGTCATGATTATACCAATACACAGTTTGGTCAAAATCATGTCACGCCAGTTCATCTTTGCACTACGGGCCAAAGAGAACTAATACCACAATTTAAGTATGAGGATGGGGATGATGACAATGATACAGTGAGATTAAGGATAAGAAAAACTCTATAATTTAATCAGTATCAAAGTTTGACCAAATTGTCAACACAATGACCAAATTGTGGAGTCAAATTCAAGAATGATATTCCAGAAATTATTTCATGCTTCAACTATAACGTATAAAATGAAATAGAAAGATTTAAGTGAAAAGATATTAGATGAAGCACAAACTATTAAGGATATTATACTAATTTTTAGAGATTTTCTCTATTTAAAAATAAGGTTTTGGAAACAAACAAAGATTTCTTATCAGAAATGGAGAATTGTGAAAGAAAAAGATATTCCTTAAAGAGTACAAAAGAAATGATACGTTATACGAGTATAACAGAATATATGAAACTGCAAATGGATTTTCACCCGTCATGCGATAATTCGCGTAGACAGGTTATTTCCACAAAAGATTAATAAGTAATGAATACGACGGGTTATTCACCAGGTATGCGTCAATCCGCACGAACGGGTTATACCCACAGATTAATAAGGAATGAATACAAAGGGTTATTCACCAGGTACGACACTCGTACATACAGGTTATCCCCACAGAATAATAAGGAATGAATACAAAGGGTATTCACCAGGTACGACACTCGTACATACATGTTATTCCCACAGAATAATAAGGAATGAATATAAAAGGATATTCACCAGGCATGCGTCATACCGCACGGACAGGTTATCCCCACAAATTAATACAAAATGAATAACAACCTTTATGAGTATAATATCACTTACGAACATGAAAGAAAATGATATTATATATGAGTATGAAAGAAATGATATTCCCTACCTTCGTTAACTGGATGTTACTTTTTATGAAATTTACTAACTTTGGACAATACTAGTATTCTCACAAATACTCACAATAGCCTAGCACACTAAGAGAACTTAAGAAATTTAGAGAGAGAGAGAGAGAAAGTATAGGCAATGAAGGCGTGAAAATTTCTTAAGCAAACCCTCCCTATTTATAGGAAAATTAAGGTGAGGGCATTTTGATCTTTTCCCCAACTTTTCTTGGTTTATTACGCTTATACCCTTGGCATATTCTTTTAATATCATCCATCCATTTTTTCTTCTATTTATATCATCCATCCATTTTTTCTTCCATTTATATCATCCATCCATTTTTTCTTCCATTTATATCATCCATCCATTTATTCAAAAAGATTAATCCATTATCAAAAGATAATTTCATTATCAAAAAGATAAAACCATTATAAAAATAACTTCATTATCACAATAAATTCCTTTTTCTGTATTATTGAGTTAAATGTATTAATATCACAGATAGCATATACTCGCAATACTGACAACTAGATTATTCCAGGAAAGAGGGGGTCTTCCATAAAAATGACGCGCAATTAAATAACTCCTTTCCTTGACAGAATTTCTAGACATTGTCAATAATGCTAAGATATCCTATCAAATAATATGAGTTACAGTGTCGTGACAAATAATAAAAAAAATTATGCAGATGCTACTGTAATAATTATTGAATCAAGATATTGTGCAATTGTTACTTTATCAATTATTGAATCAATAATATAAAACACTGTGCGACACCGTGTGCTACTGTGGAATACCGTGTGCTACTGTGGAATAACGCGTTTTACTGTTCTTTTTATCACCGGGTATTTCAACAGTTATCGGTTAAAGTTTTACCGCCAATTTCTATCACTTTCTATATTCGATAGTTAACCCGTTGTGGGGCCCACTATCATTGACAATATTGCCATTTCGGCGCCATCGTACGGTACCGAATATAATATTTTCCGACAAAAAGAATATTCCCCGACATACACTATTTATCAGATAATTTGCATGTAACACCCTTAACTATCATTTATAACAATTAAGCACTTCACTATTTAGAAAAATAATCATAAAGAAAATAATAAACTTTTATTTCATAAAGTCGGGATCTTACAATCTCCCCTCCTTATGAAATTTCGTCCCCAAAATTGACGTACGTACCTGACATTTCGAAAAGGTGAGGATACTTTACTCTCATTTCAGATTCTAACTCCCAGGTCATATCCTCTATATCATGGTTTCTCCATAAAACTTTGACTTGAGGTATAACCTTTGAGCGTAGAATCTGCTCCTTCTTATCTAAGACCTTGACAGGTATCTCCTCATACGTTAAATCCTCTGCTATCTCGTTTGGTTCTAATTCAATAACGTGGTTTGGATCTTTCACATATTTACGTAGCATGGATATGTGAAAAATATTATGAACACGAGTAGGGCTGCAAACGATCCGAACCGAACCGAACTTTGTCGAACTCGAACCGAACTCGAACACTATGAGTCGAACTCGAACATGTTCGATTAACATAATCGAACCAACACCCATGTGCGAGTTCGAATCGATAGATGTTCGCGAACAGTTCGCGAACATAGTCGAACATGGTCATGTTCGCGAACATAATCGAACAGGGTCATGTTCACGAACATCATTCTGTTCGCGATCATGACCATGTTCGCGAACATCACTCTGTTCGCGAAAGTCATTTTGTTCGCGAACATGACCATGTTCGCGAACATCACTCTGTTCGCGAACGTCATTTTGTTCGCGAACATGACCGTGTTCGCGAACATCACTTTGTTCGCGAACATGACCATGTTCGCGAACATCATCATGAATATTTGAAATTTTGAATGATTGAATCAACGAACTGAAGCAAAAATTAGGCCAAATGTTTTAATCAACATTTATCCAAAATAAAAAAATGATTACTTAAAAGAAGTTAAAAGTTAAAAGTTAGCAAGTACTTATAAATTCTTAATTTGCAAATATCAAAAATCAAATATTAATATCCAAAAAGTCTTTCAAATCTTTGAGTATGAATTTTCAAAATCGATAGGAAATATTTTTAATTCAAAAGGAATGCAATAAATTAATAATTAACTTTTGAATACAATAAATTTGAGAATTACTTTATAACAAATTTATAATTTTCATAATTATATTATTTAAAAGTTAAAATTAATAAATTAACTACGAGATCAAATGCTTAAAGCCATTAAGAGACATCGTTTTATTTTTTAAAAAAAAACTTTTTTGCTTGTTTTAATTTAAATTAATAACTCATTTTAATTTCATTCAAACGACGATGTGACATATTATTTAATTAATTAATTGGATTATTAAACACCATTTTTTCCACTAAATATGATTACTTAATTGCATAAATCAAAGTTAGTCAATCGCTCTCTCTCATTCTCATATATATACCATAAGTCTGTAACACTAAAAAAATCAAAAAATTGTGAAATCAAGTTTGCACTTTTAATTATATAGTTAATAATTGATATAATATTATTAACTATATAATTATTAACTTTATTTATGTGATTTATGACATGAGTTATAATTTATTAAATTATTAGTGATGTAAATTGTAATAATTCAACAATCATTGTTAAAAAAATTATAAAAATATTAAAATTATTTTAATTAAATTAGAGGTGAAGAAGTACACATTATTATTTATTAATTATTTAATAAAAATGTATACTTACAATCAATTATCAAAAAATAAAATAAAAAGATGTTTTAAGTAATAAAATAAGAAAATTACTACAAATTTAACAATTATTGATAAGACAAATTTAGAATTTAATACACCCATATTCCTTTTTAAATGTCATTTTAGAGAAGTGTTTTTGTTTCTTAATATTTGTTATTTAAGAATTTCAATTAAGCATTAATTGTTTAATTTTCAATACCCCAAGTACTAAAATTAATTTTGTTTCTCTCACTACTTTCTATCCAATAAGTAACACTTTCTTATTCCAATCCAAAGATAATATTAATATTTAGAGTTATTTTTAATTAAAAACATAATATTAATTGTTTTTCTTAACATGTGTGTCCATTAATTTTAAAAAAACAAAAAACATAAGAGACTGAGGGACCGAGGGAGTATGAAATAACTAACTATTTTTATTTAGAATACAATAAATCTTGAGAATTACTTTATAAATAACTATAAGTTTATAATTTTCATAATTATATTGTTTAAAACTATATAAATTAACTACGATTCTAAGATAAAAGACGCAAAACTATTTAAAGACTTTGTTTTATTTTTTTTATATAAAAAATTGCTTATTATAATTTAAATTAATAACTCATTTTAATTTCATATTTTCATGCAAACAATAGTACGGTACTATAAGTAATTGTACAATGACTATTACTATATTAGTGAAGTTTCGATATACTGATGACTTGAATTTTCTATTCTCTATCTCGATTTGACAATTTCAATAAGTCATGTAAATCAGAAATGTAAGCAACTGTATTGTATTGTATCATTCTTTAATTAATATCAAATTGTCATTGTATCATGATTAATTACTTTATTTATGTGATTTATGGCATGGGTTATACTTTATTAAATTATTAGAGATGTAAATTGTAATAATCCAACAATTATTGTTAAATTTTTATAAAAGTATTAAAATTATTTTAATTAAAATAGAGATGAAGAGGTACACATTATTATTTAATAAAAATGTTTACTTTATTACTTAGAATCAATTATTAAAAACACAAGACATGCGAACGGTTCGGTTCGTTTGCAGCTCTAAACACGAGACATGCTCGGCGGTAAGGCGAGTCTGTAAGCCACAGTTCTTACTCGATCGAGGATTTCAAATGGATCGATAAATTGAGGGTTGAGCTATCCTCTCTTTTCGAATCTTGTATCTTCTTTCCATGGAGTAACACATAAGAATACATCGTCTCCGATTTTGAATTCATTGTCCCTTCGATGAAGATCATCATAACTCTTTTGTCGATCTTGTACTGCTTATATACGTTATCATCTTCACGTGGGTTCGTGGAGTCTTTAACTCTATATTCATCCTTTGTAAGTCATCCAAAATGGGCCTTTACGTTGTCAGCATCGTACTCGTACTTGCATACGTTCTTCTACGCAATGCGTCAGCTACTACGTTCGCCTTTCCAGGATAATATTGAATGGTATGGTCGTAATCCTTCAACAGCTCGAGCCACGTCGTTGTCACATGTTGAGTTCCTTTTAGGTGAAGAAATGTTTGAGGCTTTTATGATCTGCATAGATTTCTATTTACTCCCGTCTTTCTTTTTTACGAATAAAATAGGAGCACCCCAAGGCGATGTATTAGAATGTATGAAATCGGTATCTAACAACTCTTATAGTTGGGTTTTTAACTCCAGAAGTTTAATAGGAGCCAAACGTATGGAGTCTTGGAAATGGGTTTTGTATTGGGTTCAAGGTCGATACAAAATTCGATTTTGCGGTCTAGGGTAGGCCAAGAAGTTCTTCGGGAAATACGTCAGGAAACTTAATAACAATAGAAATATCATTCAAATCTGACGTATTTTTGTTTAAATCAGTTACATGGGCTAAGGAAGCTTGACATCCGTTTTTCAATAAAGGAATGACTTTGTGACAAGAAATGACGGTTATTGATTTCAACGGTTTGGTTGCTTGAATTCGCATAATAGGTTGATTAGGAAAATGAAAACTAATGACCGACTTGAATCAAACAAGATTTATAAATAGTGGATGTAATGAAGGTTCCTCTAACGGAGTTTCAACAGATGAGTCAAAATCCAATTTCTCAGGGGTCAAGTTTAAATGTTGAGCACAAGCAGATGAACTAAAAGAGTGGGTAGAACCAGTATCTAATTAGGTATAGATTCGCAAGAGTTTACGATTAGCTCACCGGTTATGACGTTATCTGGTTGTAGTATTTCTTTCTCCCGCTCCACTAATTGAGCCCTATCCACGACATCCGAATATAGACAAATTTTATGAGAAACGAGATACTTACGAATTTCTGGTTTCAAACCTCGTAGAAATATTCGTGTCATCCGTTCCTCAGTATCCACCAAATGGGATGCAAAACGCGATAGCTCGGCGAACTTGGCTTCGTACTGTGACACCGTCATATTGTTCTGTTCTAGTTTGATGAATTATACCTCCTTCATATGACGAATACTTTCCGAGAAATACTTCTCGTTAAATAATTCCTAGAACTCGACCCAAGACATTTCGAGTGCCGAATGATGGGTACGTTTCACAGATTCCCACCAATGATCTGATCCTCCTCGTAACATAAAGGTGGCAAAAGGAACCTTTTGGTCGTCTGTGCAACGCAGTACATCAAATATCTTTGTTAATTGTTTAAGCCATGCTTCTGCCTTGAGTGGATCTGGCTTGCCGAAAAATTCAGGTGGTCTCAATTCTTTGAACTGCTTGGCAGTGACCATCCGTACATTATCAGCATTTCTGCCAATATTGTAGACATTAGCTCTTCTCGCCTGGTTCTGCATGTATTGCATGAAATTCCTAAAAATTTCATCATTCATCCTGTTGTTAGCATCATGATTAGCATCATGATGTTCTGAGTTTGCACCCATATTATTTGTGGCTTCCTAATTTTCAGCCACACTTGTCTCATAGTGAATCTCTTGGTTTTCAGATGCCATTCTAAAATGTGATCACAAAACAAGGATTAGTTAAAGAAATAGACATGCAACATCTAGTCACTATAACCCAACCAATTACTTAAAAAAATAAAATAGCTTAGGTAGGACACACTAGCGAAGGATTTACTCGTCTCTCCCCTCCTAGTTCTAATCCCAGATCTCTACCAGAGATCATATCCTTAAGCTCTGATACCAACTGTGACGCCCCCAAAATAGGTCCATACAACCCATTTTGAGTCGCCAATAACATTCCACAAAATACAAATACAAATACGAATTTTTCCATTTACAACTAATAAGTGTCGTGCAAAATACGACAACACAATACAAATACATCTTAAATTCTCAATACACTTATTGTCACACTAATAGTAAGGTATTTGTGACGCCCCCAAATCCGGGTATCTCAAACCCGAATCCGGTGCTACACGGTACATCCCATTCCATACAACATAATAGACATGAATGTAATTACTATATTATTACAACACGTCTTACTCTCAATCCCAGGTTCTATTACCATAACATCATACCAAATACATAATAAGTCTTAGTATTACAACATTACTAATACAAATAAACTACGACGTCGTCTAGACGTTCATCTTGCCCTTTCCCTTGTCCTTACCGGAACCTTCGCCCCGCTCGGATTTAGCTGCAATGTTTAATATAAAGCAAGAATGAGCATTCACTTGCCCAGCAAGTATAACAGTTGAATAACAACAATATCATCAATCATATCATTTCTTTTCGACAACTGAACAATAGTTGTGAAATATTCTGAATAAACAAGAATAATACTTTGCTTTCGTTTTAAAAAAAATATATTTTTGAAACGACATTGAGTGGTCATAAGACCTTGAACTTTCTTTTGCTTTCTTGAAAAGGTACACAACATTATAACTGCAAACCGTCTTACTTACGAGCACTTCTAGGTGATCAGCCTATTGTACTCTGTGTTGATCAACACTCTAGCTGGAAACGACTATATGCGTTTATTTAGGTGCTCGATGCCTTGTCAGAATAACTGACTAAAAACTGCCCCTAATATTAGGGTTGTTCATCTCATTCATGTCTCGGAATCCTAACCAAAACAATTCGGTTGGATAGCTCTACTAAATCATCAATAACATTTCAAGGATTTATTATCAAATCAATAAAATATCTCAATATCTGTCTAGCCGAAACAAATGGCATCGACGTTCTCTATAACAGTTCATATATATGTGAACTTGAAAGCTTCAACAATTTATGTCATAACATAGCTCGATTACTTGTGCAAATACTGAAAAATTTACATAAGTAAGGAATTCACACAACCATATATGTATTGCGTAAATCGAAACTTCAAACATCGCATGAGAGTCAAGAGAATATAATCAAATGAATCAAATAAACTTGCACAATATACGTTTATTGTATAAGATACGAAACTTGCATTCAATACTGAAAATGAATGAAGCTAGAGAACTTGCCCAACACAAAGGTTAGACAAGGGTTTAGGAAACTTGCCTTAAGCGCTTGCTACTACTTGACGTTAATCGTCCTTCAAATATGTCCTACGCATTTAAACATATATTCACATACCAATTAGTCTCACAATAGACACCAAACATTGGCTTACATTAATCAAGACATTATAATCATTACGAACATTGATTGCCACTACGACTACCCAAACAGGGGTCTCGCTCCCCGGTGAGCGAGCGGCTGCCCAGCTCGCCGGTGAGCTGGCGGGGGAGTAGGGAGCAGCGCCCCCTGAAAGCCAAACGAAAAATGCTACTATGCTTTTCATTTCATTTAAGAAAATCTCACGTGACTTAGTTATTTCATGCTTGGGGTCATTCAACTATTACACTAACATACCATACATATGTCTTGGGGTATTTATAACATGTTGGGTCTATGTAAACATGCATCGCATCAATAACACAAAGCAGCAAGACAGTTCACCTCTGCAGACCGGCGCAACTGCGCAGGTCTTGTACTTGGGAGTGGCGCAGCTGCGCCACTCTAATCCAGGGACTTCCAGCTCTGCAACCCAGCGCAGCTGCACAGGTGCGATGCTTGGGAGTGGCGCAGCTACGCCACTCTGCATCCAGGGACTTTCAAGTTCTGCTACTGCAGAACCCAAAAATCCAAACCAATGATTCCGTCCCATTTGCTTCTTAGCCATTAAACAACAAGTCTATATGACTCAAAACATACTTTTACAACTGAGCTATGCATCATAACATCATTTAATCAATTAATCATCTCTAATTCTCATGTTCCTCAGAGAAATCATTCTCTTAGACATTAAACCAAATAGTTGGTGGGCATGAGTTGAAAACTCACATTGGAGTAGAGTTTGATTATACTCTAGTCCAGATTTCCCACTGAAATCATTACTCAAACCTTCTTGGCATATACCAACAATACACAACCAATGTACATAACCAAACCAAGATGATTACAACTTCATTATTAACAAAATATGAATAACAGTCCACTAATGTCCATTTCAGTCCATTTCTTGATTCCTTATGCAAAGGTTTGCTTCTCATTCATTGTTCCACTTTTACACATTATTAACAAGCTTTATACAGAGCTAACAACATATACACACGTTTATGAACAACCAAGCAATTTCAGCAACATTACTCCAACAAGCAATCATAGCAAAACTAGAAACTTGGAAAGAAAGTGGAAATGAGCTAAGCTCTATCTTGCATACCTCTTGAGCTACTTCTAAGGATGCTAAATGGACTCAAAACCAGCTGCTACCACAATTCCTCTTCTTCCTCAAATCACCCGAACACACTCTTCTCACTATTTTCTCTCAAGTTTCAGTTATCTTACCAAGCAACAAGTGAAAGGAATGGAGGCTAAGCAATGAGAGAGTATATATAGAAGAAGTGATCAGAGCTTCATGGATGGGTTGTGGGCTGAGCATGCCAAACACGGCAGCTCCTAATGCTCGGGTAGGAGAGCTTCGGCTCCTCCAAGGTGTGGTCAGCCATTGGGCTTTCCCCCTCCCTTCTCCCGAGTTGTTCTTCCTCTACCAAATGCAACGTTGTTTCTCCCCAAAAGCTCCACGTTCTTCCTCCTCTTCTCCTCTCTTGATCACTCTTCTCCCGTACTCTTCTGCTCCAATTCTCAGCTGATTGTTATAACCCATTTCCCCTCATGGGTCATGGATGGTTGGTTTGGTTCATGGACTAAGTCCATGGGTTTTGGGCTTCCAATAATAATCTATTGGGCTTATAATTTAATACCAATTGGGCTTCTAACAAATAATCAATTGGGCTAAAATAAAATTCCACCCTTGGATTATTAATCCCTCTCATTAACGCTTTGGCGAAATTATGAAAAGTCATAAAATCGAAAAAGACGTCTTTGGCGTAAATAGCGCTTTAGTGCTATTTCTCTAATGATTTAATCATCTCCAATAAAAATAATAACAATAAAAATTATCACCTACACATCATATGTAGTAATAAAATATTCAAACACATAACACGGAATAATATTAATAAAAGTTCAATTTATTCAATAAAATTCGTAGGCTCGCGTTACAAAGCTACCCACGATCCGCGATCGTTACAGTATTGAGACACTTCTATTATCTCGGACCATCACTCCATTCCCCGGCTAGTCCCCGCTACACTCTCTTTTCCTGAGAAGAATAATGGAACAAAAAGGAAAAGGGTGAGCACAAATAGCCCAGTAAGAAATATCATGACTAAGATAATGAAGAATAAAAATTATCTTTAGTCTTCAACAGAATTAAATCAGAGATTTAAAGATATTATAATTGTTCAATAACAACAACTGCAGCGGAACGAACAATCCATTAGAAGAGTCAAGTAGATTATAATATCTACCATTTTCTATAAGTTAAAGGATCACCACCAATATTTTATCCCTGTAACACCAATCAACAATTTATTATTCAACAACCTCTCTTTGCACTACGTGCCAAAGATATTTATTTATAATATCACCGGTCATGATCATGTCAAACGCCAGTTCATTTTTGCACTACGGGCCAAAGAGAACTTTCACCATACGCCTTTGTTTGTAACACAAAAAGTCATGATTATACCAATACACAGTTTGGTCAAAATCATGTGAGAGTTAATATGTCATAAAATTATATGTATCAAGCATATATTTAGAAAAACTTACATTGCCCCTAACATCTTTCTCAATTCCCTTAGCAGTGTCAACCTCTTTCTCCTTGCCGTTGGCAGTGCCAATTACCTTGTTTTTTCCCCTTCCAATGGCATTAGCCTATAAAAAAACAGTTCAGACACATAGTTAATATGTCATACAATTAGCATACTAAACACTTTAGAAATAGAGTTAATAGTCTCAATGACCATGTGTTTGTCCTTTTTGTGTCCAGGTAGAGTTAATAGTCTACGTCATTCTTTCCACCCCTTTTTCAATACATCATAACACACATAAAACCTTTTAAATCTAGGCACATCTTCTGGATTCAATCGAGTTGTCTTAATATCAACTGTATTATTTTTGTTACTCTTTACTATCTCACCACCAAAGTCCCACACCCTTGCATAATGGTCCTTCATCACTTGTTGAATCCCTTGCAATGCTAACTGTCTAACCCTCATACACTTAACCTCTGTAACATCCAACTTTAGTTTCACTTTTATTTCTTCTTGCATTTCTCTTAGTTTCCAGCTAGGATTCCTCCTAATCCTATTGCCATAGTACTCAGCCAAGTACTTAACTGTAGCCAGCTTGTTTTTGAAGTTCCTGCAGCAATTGTGACTGTCCAAAATAGATTTCACTTGCCATGTATCACAACCTTGTATGTAGCCCACAGTTTCTAAGGACATCCTTTCTCACACCTCACTTGACATCTTTGCGAGTCATTAACTGAATACCACAACTTCCTCCCACTAGCAATAGAGTAGTCTCTTATGGCATCTTTAAACTCTCTAATGCTGCAAAATGTCATGTACTGCTCGAACTTAATCAACTTCTTTTTTATCTTAGGGTTGTAAGCCTCAACTGTTTTCTCTTTTTTCGTACTAGGGAGAGGCCCTACATAGCACACATCCTCTTCTTCTTCACTGCTCTGAGATAGTGACCTTAGAACATCACTATTTTCATACTCACTATACCATTCTGCATCATCTGAATCACTGTCTGCACTTGTTCGTTCACTATCTTCTTTGTCATTGCCACTACCAATTTCTTTTCCCACAGTTTCAGGTTCCTTTCCCTCATTTTCAGTTTCCTTTCTCACACCCTCTGCATCTGTCTCATTTCCTCCTATCTCTACTTGATCTCCTCCTTCCTCTGTCTCACTACCTCCTTCCTCTCCCTCAGTTCCATCTTCCTCATCCCCATCTACATTCTTTGTCATATCCTTCTTAAATTTAATACATTTCCTCCTAGCCTCTACCAATTCATCATCACTGCACTCTTCATCATTGATGTCCTCATCAGTACTATTCTCTTGGTCAGAACTATCATCCTCAACTACCCTCTTGGACCTCCTTTTACCCCTCCTTGTCACACTCTCATTTTTTTAGTTTGTTTTCGATCTGTAATATTTTCAACTGGCACATTGTCCTCATTATCACCATCATTATCCAACAAAGCATCCCCCTCACCCTCACCCTGACCCACACCCACACCCCCACCCTCACCCTCACCCACATTTTCAACCACATTATCAGCCACATTTTCAACCACATTATCAGCCACAGTTTCATCCACAATAGAAGCCACATTATCACATATGGAGGTTTGATCAGTCTTATATGGTAATACATGGTCTACATAGACATCAATTACACCATATGGCAAGCAGATATTAACCATATCTCTTATACTAGCATCATCATAAACAAGTCTAACCCCATTTTTAATATCTACTCCATCATTTTTAAAATAAACACTTGATTTGGGATGATACCTAAGTTCAGTAGCTAACTCATTAATAGCACCCATACAAATAAAATCAGTATCCAAGCGTGGCATATGATAAACATTACCTCCCACATACTCACATAAAGGAGCATATATGAACTTCCCACCATAGTGTACATTAAATTGAACAACAATATCCATCTGTAAACAATTAATAAATAAATCACATGCAAAACAGAGCATAAGTAATAAACTTTTGAAAGAATGAAAATAAATATATAGCATACATGTGGGGACAAAAGGGGAGCAAAATTTAGTAAAGAAGGATTTTATAAATCTTAAAACAAGAATCAGTCAAGAAAAAGACAAAGAAGAACAATGAATAATACATGCACAATCTAGGGTTTATAAACAAAAGGACAACACGACAACAAGCCCCAAAAAATAAATTCCCTGTCAGTCAGATAAGGGGACAAAAGGGGACCATCAGAAAGTGACATACCTGTCGACCGTTACTTGATATCGAGCATCAAACGAGTTTTAACCAACGTGAATCACACCAAGATTCACCAAATAATCGATTTTGTTTAGAAACAGACTTCAATCGAACAACTTTTCGTTCTTTGCTTAGCTTTTCAATTGATCGATAACTTTGGAAGGGTTAGCTTAGGGCTCACTTGGTTTAAACGATCAGAGTTGGAACAAATGACGATTCACTTGGCTTCTAATAGACATGTGGGTCCATCAACTAGTATTTGGGTGGGAGATTTTACCTCCATATTCACATAATGTTGACCACATGGATTGATCCGTGCCACATCAGAAAATATTTACACGTCTGCAGCTTATTTGTTCTTTTCCGTCTATAGTCATCCCATTTAACGGAAAATTCAAACTTTTGTAAGTAAATAACAGTTCAGTGAGTTGAATGTAAGAAAAAATAGTTCAGTTATCCATTTGTAAGTTGACCTAAATTTCAGTGACCAAAAAAGCATTTAACCCTATTTAACCCTCCTAAACTATTTAGGATTAGGTTAATTATCTTAATTAAACTCTTTTAATTAATTAAACTCTTAATCCAATTAGGAATTTATGAGAGTACGTTTATTAATTAATTGTCAAACCCTTTTAGGAATTAAATAATAATAATAATAATAATAATAATAATAATAATAATAATAATAATAAGAAGAAGAAGAAGAAGAATCCTCTTATTAGTTTATATTTAATATTTTCAAAATATTAAATAATAAATATTAAGGTATTTAATTTATTCTATCTCCATAGACTAAATTAAATACACTTAACTTATTATTACAATTATGTCATTTACTTCTTAAATAAATATTTTTGTTTTGCGGTGTGACCGTTTAGGTTCTCCATATTAAACTGGTTGTGAATAAATAAATTAGAACAATTCTAATCTTATTTAAATAAATAAATTAAACTATTTAATTCATTTAAATAAATAACATTTATTCTACAATAAGGGTTATCAACGACTTTCCAGATAATATAGATTTCAACATTAATCACAAAAGAACCTTTCAGTGCATAGTTACCGTACAATTTAATTTTTCTACCATACAATGTCTCAATTAAATACAAGATATAGAATTACTGTCAAGTCTTATTTTATTTAATTATATGTATTTCGATTCCCAAATGCACAACTCTAAATAATGCAAATTAAAAACTCCTTTCTAATTTCATTATGTCTTGCCAAGGACTACTGAGTTGTCATTTATCGAATCATATAGGACATTCACATCTTTTACTAGATATGGTACATTCTGTGTTGATCATTCACATATCTCCATGTACAACTTATTATACCCAATTATACCCTTTGATATACCTTAAAGGTCTTAATGGATATGTCAAAGTATAACTCATCATACGCAAGATACTATGATGATCTCAAGTCCAATGATCACTTGTACTACTATCACTAGAGGAATTCCTATTGACAGACGAGTAAAACTCCATTAAGTATTCCTTAGTGAGCCACGTTGAGTGAACTTATTCTCTAATAAGCACCTACATACTTGATTTAGTGTCTTCACATAAATGATTATGAGATCAATCATCCTCTTCTTAAGAGCAAGCAACGTATGTACTAATCTATCCGGATTCACTAATCATTTTTTTAATAATCCAACGATTAGGAACGATTTTTGTAAGATCCCGACTTTATGAAATAAAAGTTTATTATTTTCTTTATGATTATTTTTCTAAATAGTGAAGTGTTTAATTGTTATAAATGATAGTTAAGGGTGTTACATGCAAATTATCTGATAAACAGTGTATGTCGGGGGAATATTCCTTTTGTCGGGAAATATTCTTTTTGTCAGAAAATATTATATTCGGTACCATACGACGGCGCCGAAATGGCAATATTGTCAATGATAGTGGGCCCCACAACGGGTTAACTGTCGAATATAGAAAGTGATAGAAATTGGCGGCAAAACTTTAACCGATAACTGTTGAAATACCCGGTGATAAAAAGAACAGTAAAACGCGTTATTCCACAGTAGCACACGGTATTCCACAGTAGCACACGGTGTCGCACAGTGTTTTATATTATTGATTCAATAATTGATAAAGTAACAATTGCACAATATCTTGATTCAATAATTGTTACAGTAGTATCTGCATAATATTTTTTATTATTTGTCACGACACTGTAACTCATATTATTTGATAGGATATCTTAGCATTATTGACAATGTCTAGAAATTCTGTCAAGGAAAGGGGTTATTTAATTGCGCGTCATTTTTATGGAAGGCCCCCTCTTTCTTGGGAATAATCTAGTTGTCAGTATTGCGAGTATATGCTATCTGTGATATTAATACATTTAACTCAATAATACAGAAAAAGGAATTTATTGTGATAATGGAGTTATTTTTATAATGGTTTTATCTTTTTGATAATGAAATTATCTTTTGATAATGGATTAATCTTTTTGAATAAATGGATGGATGATATAAATGGAAGAAAAAATGGATGGATGATATAAATGGAAGAAAAAATGGATGGATGATATTAAAAGAATATGCCAAGGGTATAAGCGTAATAAATCAAGAAAAGTTAGGGAAAAGACCAAAATGCCCTCACCTTGATTTTCCTCTAAATAGGGAGAGTTTGCTTAAGAAATTTTCACGCCTTCATTGCCTATACTTCCTCTCTCTCTCTAAATTTCTTAAGTTCTCTTAGTGTGCTAGGCTATTGTGAGTATTTATGAGAATACTAGTATTGTCCAAAGTTAGTAAATTTCATAGAAAGTAACATCCAGTTAACGAAGGTAGGAAATATCATTTCTTTCATACTCATATATAATATCATTTGCTTTCATGTTCGTAAGTGATATTATACTCATAAAGGTTGTTATTCATTTTGTATTAATTTGTGGGGATAACCTGTCCGTGCGGTATGACGCATGCCTGGTGAATATCCTTTTATATTCATTCCTTATTATTCTGTGGGAATAACCTGTATGTACGAGTGTCGTACCTGGTGAATACCCTTTGTATTCATTCCTTATTATTCTGTGGGGATAACCTGTATGTATTAGTGTCGTACCTGGTGAATAACCCTTTGTATTCATTCCTTATTAATCTGTGGGTATAACCCGTTCGTGCGGATTGACGCATACCTGGTGAATAACCCGTCGTATTCATTACTTATTAATCTTTTGTGGAAATAACCTGTCTACGCGAATTATCGAATGACGGGTGAAAATCCATTTGCAGTTTCATATATTCTGTTATACTCGTATAACATATCATTTCTTTTGTACTCTTTCAGGGATATCTTTTTCTTTCACAATTCTCCATTTATGATAAGAAATCTTTGTTTGTTTCCAAAACCTTATTTTTAAATGGAGAAAATCCCTGAAAATTAGTAGAATATCCTTAATAGTTTGTGCTTCATCTAATATCTTTTCACTTGAATCTTTCTATTTCATTTTATACGTTATAGTTGAAGCATGAAATAATTTTTGGAATATCATTCTTGAATTTGACTCCACAATTTGGTCATCGTGTTGACAATTTGGTCAAACTTTGATACTGATTAAATTATAGAGTTTTTCTTATCCTTAATCTCACTGTATCATTGTCATCATCCTCATCCTCATACTTAAATTGTGGTATTAGTTCTCTTTGGCCCGTAGTGCAAAGATGAACTGGCTGTTTCTCAACTGTTATTTTATAGGCACATGGCATTGGAAAGGGAAAAGATAAGTTCATTTACACTGCCAAAGGCAAAGAGATAGTGGTTGACTGTGTTCAAGAAAAGGAAAAATGTATATTTGTAAGTATCATTTCACTCATTCAAAAACTTTATTAATTTCATTAATGGTAACTACATATATTTGTTTTGGAGGTTATTGTAAGTATATATATTTGTTGTTCTGAACATTAGATGCCAACTCCAAGACTTGTAAGGAAGAAGCAGTCTTCACAATCATCTGTCCAAGGATGCACTCCACCTGCTTCTATACTACCAACCCAGATGAATACAAGGAAAAGGCAAACAAGAAGTGAAACTTCACAGAATTCAACATGCAGGCCATTTAAAGCACCAAGGAAGAAGGGTGGAAGGACTACCACATAGTAGAATTTAGGTTGTTTTATTTAACTAGTAGTTCATAGGAGGGTAGTTTATGTGGCATTTGGTATAACTATGTTTTGGTATAGCTTATTCTGGTATAGGCAGATGAATATTTGTAACCTTTTGGTATAGCTTCTGATTTGGTGTAGCTTGAGCACTGGTATAACTTGAATACTTTTGGGGCAGGATAAATATGGTATATCTTGGTACAATTTTTGGATTACTGTGACAAACAATACAAGGATTATGTGAATTGTATTGGTACTATGGAAGTTATGTTATAACAAGGATGATTTGCTTTTTGGGGCTATGATTTCAGTTTCATACATTTATTTATTGATATTTATTGTTAGTTGATATTTTTGGGTTTAGGAATCATAACTGGTTGCATTAATACACGAGGTCATTTATGTTATAACAAGGATGCAAATGCAGGTTTTGGGTTTGTGCGTGATAAATGGAACTTGTCTCTGTTTTTTGACATTCTATTTTCATTTCAAATACACAACTCACAAAGTCCAACAATAACTAGTGAATGCATAGTTTTGTGTTTGTGAATGATAAATGGTACTTCTGTGTGAATGATAAATGATAATATGCACTGTCTTACACCATTCTTAGCTCACAAATACCAAACTTCCATCGTTGCAATAAAAGAACATCAACCATCCAAATACAACAAAAGAGCAAAATGCTCTGTTTTTCCATTTCATTCATTAAAATCATAACCAAACTTCCATAATTACAATAAAAAAACAATCATAACCTTCAAACACCAAACTTCCATAGTTACAATAAAAAAAACATCAACCATCCATCCCAAAAAATTACATTCATGTTGCCGAATGGTGTTTTACACCACTATTACTAAAAAAATTAAAAACATCAACCATAAACAAATTAGAACAATCCACATCCTTTTGAGATTTTTTATTTTTTGGGCATTTTCCCTCTTCAATTCTTTGATCACACTTGATTCATTTCCATTCTCAAAGAAATTCAGCCTTTGTATTTCGTCGTTCGCAGAGCAATGTTCATCCCTCAATTTTTTAATCACTTCCCTTGATCTTTCAGTGAATGGAGGATCACACCACTTGAAAATCCACAATACTTATTTTTATCCTTGTCAACAGAACAATTAAACAAGATTTGTGAGGGAAAATTAGCTACAACTAACGAATCTTGTTAGGGAAAATTAGCTTAAACCAACGAATCTTGTGAGGGAAAATATATTGCAAATTAAAATACCTTGTATCTGCTACAACCAACGAATCTTCTACTTGGATCTAGGGTTCCTTTTTTCTAAGCTTCCCACATGGGTGCAACGATTCCACAGCGGCAAAGGATTGGAGAAGAAAACGAGGACTCGCGCTCAGAATCTGAAGATTTACTCACCGATTTCCTTTTGTAAGAAATGTCTACTCCACTTGAGGTACTCATCTTAAGAAACGCAGCAACGGATTGTTACAATTGAAGAAGTAGTCGACTGAATGTAACGACCACCATGAACCCTTAATTTCCTCCCCTTCTGAGTTTTGTACGTTATTTATCAGCAATAATTTGTTGGGTGGATCAGATCTTTGTTGGGTAGGTTTGTTTGTCATGGGTGGGCTATATCTTAGGTGTTAAAATCATTTACAACTTGGCTCCAGCTTGGATTAAGTGGGACATGCCGCTATACACGTCACTCTCCCGTTAAAATAATTAACGCCTGTTAGGAAAATTCAAACTTTTGTAAGTAAATAACAGTTCAGTGAGTTGAATGTAAGAAAAAATAGTTCAGTTATCCATTTGTACGTTGACCTAAAGTTCAGTGACCAAAAAAGCATTTAACCCGAGTTAAATAAGAGGGGTCTTGTTATGGATTAGGGTTACACACTCTTACATTAGAATTGTGGAGAGTACTTGCAATTTCTATAGAGATGAAAAATAGGGTTTTGTCAACACCCATCTTTTTGAACAAGTATTATTCCTTGGTGGATTACCTCTAGAGGCCATACACTTGGGTGGCTAACGTTGATCAAATGAAGGAATCTAATCGGTGGAATTTAAGGAGAACGTGAAGGAATTGGAGGTGAACTTGTACCCGAGGAAGCTTTGATTCATGAGGGTATAATTATTTATATTTGTCTCGTTCGTTTAATTGATAATTGAACACAAGGAAAGATCATGGTGATGGTTTGTATGAAAAATTTTAAAAAATATTTTTATTGTGCTTCCGCTCTATTTATGTAATTTGATTGCATGTTTGTGTTATATAAAACCTAACACTACCTGATTGCGTGCTTACATGATCATATGTGTATGTGACTTGTTAGTAAACTGATACATTATTGAATATTGTGAACTAAATAGTTTGATGATATTCAACTGATGAAATGATTAAAGATCTTTTGGTTCTGAATATTGTAAAGTCCTTACAAAAGAAATACATGTACAAGGACTTAGAGTATAAAAATTAAGAATGTTAGGTTGAACTTATCATAGAATTGTTCTGCATGTTTGTAATGTGAATGATGTAAGCAGAGTAATCTAGATATTCAAAGATTGAATGACCTATGTATACTTGTATAACAAGTCTTGTAAAGTCCTTCAAAGAATTATGTATACAAGGACTTAGACTAGAAAGATCAAGAATGTTAGGTTGATCTTATTGAACAAATCTGATGTATAGCTATTAGGAATCTTATGTTCATAAAGTCACTCTGCCAGTTCATAATGTCAAGATGGATCACAGAAGTTATCTTATGATGTTAATGCATCAGCCAAGATTGCAGAGCCTTTGCACCTATCATAAAGTTCACTTCAACTCTTAAAGACAAATTAGTAAAGTGAACTGGATCGTAAAGTCAAGCAAAGCTCACCAAGCGAAAACTGAAGTAGAGTGCTTTAGGGAATTGTAAAGTAAAAGTTAAATCATAAAGCAACTCTGAGATCATTTAGTACAAACAAGATTGTAAAGTTACTTGCAAAATCGTAATAATGAAGATAGAAGAACAGAGAGAAGTCAACAAAGTCTTCCTTTGCAAATCATAGAACAACATATCGCAGAGATTATGCTCCTGACATAAAGATCACCTCATTTCTCAAAGTACAGACCAGGTTATAAGGTGACAGAAGAATAGCTAAACAAGTCGAAGATTGCTGGAGCAAAGACTGAGCGTAGAACAATTCAATCAACCGTTGAAATAACTCAAGGATCATTCAGTAAAGTAAAGGGTTGCTGGACAATGAATGGTTCATAGATTACTCTGCGCATTCATAATGTAAAGCCAACATTGCAGAGTAACCTGGAAGATCGTAGAACCATCAAGATAAAGAAGTAATTATGTATACAAAGAGCTGATCGTAGAACTAAACAAGAAGAGAATCGTAAAACTCTTTTACACATAAAGAAGATAAGATAAAAAATAAGCAAGTAAAGATACTCTGCCTGGTCGTAAAGGATAAGTAAGTTCACCGAGTCACTCAGAGATCGTAGAGCAGCAGTTTACATCATAAAGCTTCACATTAAAGAGACAGTAAGATCGTAAAAAATGTCTTCAACATCGTAGAGCTGTTAAGTCTGCCTGAGGTTCGCAATGTACTTATTCGTAGAGCAGATAGTTGAGCTCAACTTTATGATTCTTACTACTCTATCAAGACAACAAGATCGTAGAGTAGAGTTAGATCTGACAAGAGATCTGACAAAGGAACGTTGCAAAACAGAAGATCCTACGGTGTCCAGCCATATATCCTTGATGGAAAGCAAAGATGTGTATAACGACTAGTCTACAGAAAGCAACCTGTCAAATGAACAAGTAAAGTTGCAGGTTGATGTGACAGGTCATGGGCCAGAAAAAGTAGGCTGACACAAAAGCTCTAGAAAGTCAACATCAAGGATATCAAATAATCTGCACATTAAATGCTTCCAACAGACACTTTCCAACAGAAAAATTAGCAACAAACTATAAAAGTGCACCAATTTCAGAAAATCAAAGATGTTGGAGAGGTGGTGGACGGATATAGAAAATTGTAGAGTGAAAGATTAAGAAAGAATATGCAGAAGTACACTCTACGATCCACCAAAAACACTAAGAGCTGAAAAGAAGAAGACGTAGAGAAGATTAACTCTACTACGTGAGAAGTGTTCAAAGCTGCTAAGCACAAGAAGAAAAGGAGTATCAATGCTAACTTGACATCAATCATGAGAAGCTACTGAGTACCAAAAGGAATGAGCTTTATAGTTATCTCAGAAGCCCATCATGAGCAGCTGTCAAGTACCAAGGATAAGAAGGAACTGAATTGCTAAGCTTAACAACACAACAGATGATCACAAGAAGATGTTGAGTACCTGAAGAAGCTGAGCATCATTGCAACACTCAATCACATCTTAAGGACGATCATATCAAGTTGTTGAGTACCTGAAGACAACAAAGCTTAAATAGCACCTCAACAACACCTCCAACATCTATCAACAACAAACCAACATCCTGAGACTTAGTGGCTCGAAGAAATCCTAGGGATTCATAGGGCAAGAATGTCCTTGTCTGAGGGACTAAATATTCAAGTCTACTGAACTTGAAGAGGACAAGAGTGTCCTTGTCCGAGGGACTAAATATCCAAGTCTGCTGGGCTTGAAGAGGGAAAGAGTGTCCAGGTCGAGGTGACCAAATTCTTAGTGGATTTCCTACTTGTGAAGTAGAAGAGTGGAGTAAGAGTTGTTTAGTCTCCGAACCACTTTAAACTCTCTTGTGTCATTTACTTTATGTATTTTACATTCTGTCATTTACTTTTTGATATATATCTGTTGTGATTATTGTATGTGATAATGGTTAACTTCAACATGAATTAAATTCAGAACAGAGATCTTAACTATTCTTTAAGGGGAATTTTTCAAACTAATATTTCGCTATGCAAAGTTAAGCTTTATTAAATGAACTATTTGGTAATACTTCTTTAATTAACAGAAAAGTTTTAGTGATATATTCAACCCCCCTTCGAGATCTCTATTATACCTCTGGGAAATAACAAAAATAATTATGCTATTCAATAAAATAAATTAGTTGACCGGTATCGATTTCAATTATACTATTTATAACTATAAAAATATGGTGCATTGGATGAAATTTGAGAAAAAATGTAATGGAGGAGTTCCAAATCCTTTTTTGTTCGACCTTGTCTTTTTTACATTAACTCAACTTTTATTATTTATAAGTTCAAATCAGAAATTGAAATTTGTATCGTACTTGTATAAGGAAAAAAAGAAATAGGAATATAGTTTTATAAGAAAATAATCAAAATAAGTTCATCTTATCTAATGTTAATTTGTTACTTTTATACAAAAATTGGAATTAATACCATAGTTTTATAAGAAAACATGAATTTGTAATATAGTTTTATAAGAAAATAACCAAAATAAGATCATCTTACCTAATATTAATTGATTTCTTTTATTCAAATATTTATACACAATAATACACGTTTAAGTAAAATTATATTACCAGTTAGATAATATAGTTTGAGAAGAAAAGAAAATTATTATAAAAATCATCTATCTAACTTAAATTTGTTACTATTATTAAAATATAAAACTAATTATAATTTTGAGTATAAAAAGGATTTAATCATTATTTAGATAATATAATAATAATAATTATTAAAATAAAAATATAATATACTAATTGACCATATGATTCAAATAAAAATTAATTACTCTATCCAATAAGTATTGCTAAAAATAAAATTCAAAACATCAATAATATTATAACTGTGCAACAAGACCATTCATTCAATTCAACCGAGTCAAAAAAAAATATAGTTTACAAGGAAACAATCATAAGATCATCTTACGTAATATTAATTTATTACCATTATTAAATAAGATTTTATTATAACTTAGATAGTATAGTTTGAGAAGAAAAAAATTCAAATAGATCGTCTGACCTAACTTGAGTTTAATTTGTTAGTTTGTTACTCTTTATTAAATTTAAATATGAATGTGATTATATTCAAGTATAAGTAAAATCTTATTATAAGTTAAATAATATAATTTTAGAAGGAAATTTTTTTATTACTAGTACCATTTTACCTACTAAATCCAATATAATATATTTATAAAAAATTTAGTAAAATATTTACAATATCATAACTTTATAATAAGACCATGTGCTTTGCACATAGCGTAGATGCTAGAAGTATTATATCTCTACTTTTAACTAAATAGACAATTTTGTTCGATTCTCCTCTTCTTCTTTTTTTTGGCAAAACTTACTTTTCCTACGGTATCACTTCTCTTACTTTAAGTCAAAAATTGCTTTTCCTATATTAAGTCAAAAACTAACCCATCTACAATATAATTATCGTGGAATCAAATTTATTAGTGATAAAACACCTTGATAATCATCAATCTACCTGTGAACTTGGTATGTTATATGTCTCAATCTATTGGATTATTCTTACAATAACTTGTTATGGTACAATATTTAATGAGTTCATCACCACCTACAATAACTTGTATGGTACAGTATTTAATGAGTTCATCACCACCATTGTTCAGTTTATTGTTAAAAATAAAATATAGCATTTATATAGTATATAATTGAGTTTTATTGTTAAATAAAATATTTTATTATAGTATATTGAAGTGCTTGCAGGCTACTCGCACGAAAGGAATATCAAAATATTTTGAATTGATGGTAAAAAAAAGTTCATGTTTAATGCATAAATATTAGTACAAAATTATCTTTATTTAAAAATAGGAAATCTCGACATAGGTAGCTCAAAAAACATTAAAAAAAAATCTAAATCATAAAAATATATGTACAAAAAATTAACTTAAAGAATAAAAATATAAGAAAAAAGCAAAAAAAAATATCATTAAAAATAAATAATTAATAAATAAATTTTAAAAAGTCCAAAATATTAACATGTAAAAAAATGGCATGTTAAGTCAAAACTAATATTATTCTATTCAAAATATTATATAAAAAAACATTAATAAAAAACAATATAAGATTAAGAATCAATAATATGAACTCCTGCTTTGCATGGGTATACTCTAGTATAAGTAAAGGTGAAAATGAAAGGTTAAAACTTATGGGAGAAAAGTCCTCTTTACGAAGAATTTTTTGACAACTTGAATTGCGGGTCTTTATTAGAAAGTTCCTTGTGCATAAAGCTCACCTACGTTTATTTAGGTTGAAAAATTATGATTTTGCGGGCATCTTGTATTGCCAAATAGCTCAAGCATTACTTTCTACATCTCATTAGTATAAAACATACATAAAAGAGCTATTTCCTATTATACTATATATTTTCATATACGAAGATTGGGATTAATCATATATTAAATTAATCATAATACTATATACTGTATATATAGTTTGGTAGATGTTTTTTCTAAATGTGAAAAAGAAAAATTCATTCTAATAAGTCACGATAACTAATACGTGGATGCAATAGTAATTTTTTTTTTTATAATTTGTTATGAATCTTAATTATATGAAATATACCTACGTAAAGATGTGCAAATGCATAAACTAGGGGTATGCAACAATACCTTTTCTTTATATTTGCTGAAAATTGGTGATGTGATAAATTTTTATTGTTTGGTTTGATATTGAGACAATTAATGCTATTCTTGAAAGTAATGATAATCCGGTGCAAAACTTCAATCACGTAAGATCCCTATGAAATAATGTTACGTTTAGATTGAAAGAATGAAGGTGGGTGTTAACGCCAAATTTTGTACGCCTGTTGAAATCACCGAAACAACGGGTAACCGAGCAAAAAACGTTATCAATGGAGAACCAAAAATATTGCTGGAATAATTGATATTTGATGAAGGGTATTGTAGTATCGGATTTGTAATGCCCGTGAAATTTTAAACGTCGTTATTAATTAAATATATAAATTTAATTTTTAATGAGTTAGTTTGTGTGCTTATTTGAACCTTTGTGTACATTGGTAGCCTACGTGACGAGGTGATGAATTGATTTAAGTTGAATAAAGGGAGTCACTAATAGTATAGTTAAATTAATGAACAAGCCCTAAGGTTTAATATCAATTAAATTGATAAAGTAATTACTAATTAATCATGCAAGTAAATTGAATATAGTTAGTATATTGAATTGAGTAAATTAATTAATAAAAGTATTAATTAATGAGAATATTGTCACATTGAATAATAAAAATTTAATAGTCCAATTAGTAATCAATTACTAATTGGTTAACTTATTTAATTAAGGAACTAAGACAAATTATTTATTTGGTCATGGATGTAGTAAGTAATAGTGTGACAAATCAATTAATCAATCATTGGGTTAAATTAAATGACCCAATATGGTATTAAATAGATTTGGATTTTATTAGTCTAATCATTTAAATTGGAAGCCCAATGGTATTTAATGTGTGGTCCAAAACATAGCCACTTGATAAATTAAAGGTGTAACATTAATTTATTATTTAAAAGCAACTAGTGGGACAACATTTTTGGGACAAATTTCCCCTCCTTGCCGTGCAACTAAAGAGAAAGAGAGGTAATTGCTTTTCAAAGTCCTAATTTAATTAAGTAACTAGTTGTCTTGGAAGTTGAAATTGTAGACTTGATATAGTAGCTACCTATGATGTCAAGTAGCTACCTATGGTATCACATAGCTTCCTAAGGTGTCAACTAGCCACCCTAGTGACACAAGTCTTTCACTAGCTTCATGATGGCAAATATAGGTGTTCTTGCTTTTTATTTAGTTAATAGGCTAAAGAGTGGTCATTTGTATCTTCATTTTTCTAAAACCTTGAGAGAGTGTTAGAGAGAGTTTGGTGAAAGGCAAGAACAAATTTTGAGAGATTAAAGAGAAGGTGGTATCCAAACCTTGAAGAAGAAGGAGAAGATCTTGGTTGTTTATGTCATCTCCATTTACAACCTACTTTGGGAAGAAGAGAAGAATAACCATTAAATCTAGGTATGGATCTTCATCTCTTTCAAACCCTAGTGATTTGTGTTGGGGTTTTAAATGTTTATTTCTTGATGCCCATGAAAGGAATGAAGTATGTATGGATCTAGGTTTCATTTTGTTGGATCTACATTATTTTAAAAGAATGCTTAACTCATGATTTAAACCTAGGTACTAAGAAATAATGATTTAATATGTTTTATTAATAATATGTTAAGTTCAAGTTTTAAATGCCTAGAATCTTGCTACATATATTTATATAGGATATCATATAGTTTAAATATGTAATGGTATGGGTTTAGGAAGAAAAGTCTAGCAAAAAGCTTGAAATAATTTTTACCGACGGTTAGAACGTGACTTGTTCGAAGAAATTGCACATTTTGAAATCTATAAATTATTTTTGGGACTTTAAATTTTCTGGTAATATATGGATAAGTTAAGAACAAAACCTAGTTGGAATCATTTAAAAAGAAGTTAAAACGAGCGAGTTATGGATTTTTAACCAAAACACCCCGTTGATGGAAAACATGTATGAACAGTCCACTTTCGGGCTGATTTCAGTGTACAAAACTTGTCCAAATTTACATTTTGATGATGGAATCTTGTAGTTCGGAAAGATACGAGTCCAACGAGTCCGACTGGACCTCAATCGGAGTTGTAGATCTCAAGTTATTCAAGTTTTCGCCAAGGACCCTAAATCTGGAAAAAAAAAAGTCCGAAAATACCAAAACCCCCTGCCGGTTCACTATTCACCGAACCGGCGCAATTTTCCGGCGACCGGTTCGGCACTATTCCGGCCGGTTCCGGCGACCCCGTTTGGACCCAAATTTTTTTAAAATCATGTAGAATATTATCATATTTATTTGGTAATTTTTCAGTGTACTTAAGTGATGTTTAGTTTAATTAGTGATTAAAACCTATTTAAATCATTTAAAAATTATTAAATGATAAAGGTTAATACTACTAATTGATTATTAAACTAATTAAATATTTTTTTAGTGTAATTAACTATTTAATTATTATTTAATCAATATTAAGTAATAATTAAATAGAATTAGTGATAATATATTAACTATTTACTATTTAATTAAGATTAAATAATAAATGGGGTTAAATAATTAATCTATTATTATTTGATTAATATCAAATAATTATTAAATAGTGTTTAAATTAATAAACTAATTATTTATTATTTAAATAAGATTAAGTAATAAATAATGATAATTACTCATTTAAATGTTATTCAATTAACATAAAAGTTAATAAATTAATTATTTATTATTTAATAATAAATAATAAATAGGGATAATAATTAATTATTATTCAATGTTAATTAAATAATAATTAAGAAAAATAAAGTTAATAAATTTATTATTTAATTAAGATTAAATAATAAATAAGGGGTAATAATTATTTAATTATTATTTAATTAATATTAAATAGTAATTAAATACCAATACAATTAAATTAATCATTATTTAATTAATATTAAATAATAATAGACTAATAAATTAATTATTTATTATCATAAATAATAAATAAGGATTATTAACTAATAATTAAAGACAAATACGACTAATAATTTGATTATTCAAATAATATGTAAATATAATTAGTTATTATTTATTATTAAATAATAACTAAAGGTAATTAATTAATTACTATTTAACTAATATTAAATAGTAATTAAATGAAGATAGAATTAATAAAATAAAGAAAGTTTAAATAACACATTAATTAAACAATTATAATTAATTGTTTAAGGGTTTAATAAGTGTTTAGCACTTAAGAAAAATATTGTTAATTAATTAAATCATCAACCTAAAGATCAATTAAGTGTCTTATATGATTAATGATAGTTTATTAACTTATGTGTGCTATGTGATTTGCTCATTTGCTAAATAAATAGCATAAGTAAGCGTATCGATATACAACTACGCAATGCTAATTGATAGATCGACTTTATCCAATGATAGGTCACTCAAGATCAATTAATTTAAGCTAAATTTATCTGTAGCTGAGCAATCAGGCAAGTTCTTCCTTACTCAACTTTTACATTGAGCAAATTTTTAAACCTTATGCACTATTTCTAATTCGTGCAAAAAGGTATATATATATTGTTGCAAGTTATTCTTTAAGCTTGAGTTTTTATCTCCAAGCATGCCTTAAGTGGTCTAATTACTTTCAAAATTATTCCACATCTGTATATTTATTGACATTCGCACTCGTGCATTTGAAATTCGTATATTTAAATTCAGGAATTTATAAACCATTCATGGTTAAGTCTGAACCCTTGTTCGGTCAGACAAATATGTGAGAATTTATAAAAGCTATCTGAACCAATCAATGGTAAGGATTCTTAGACTGTATGAACACCCCTTTATTTATAGGGGAGTACCCCACGTACCGTATATAAGGTACAAATAGCAGAATTAAATGTTATGCATATACATAGGGTACGCGAGGCTGATCCCCTCAAGTACGTTATTCTGTAGCCAGTAACCAGAGGGTCAACCAGCTATTGACTCCTTTGGAAGTTATCGTTCAAAGTCTATTTGACTATCAATTGTTCTAAAAGCAATTATTGTTCTTGCTTCTGATTTTTCTAATGTTGAAATTCCTTAATATCCCTTCATCATGATATATCCTTATTATCATACTTTAAACTTGCTGGGCAAACTCGTTGCTCATTCTTGCTATATCATGATCTCATTGCAGCTAAACCCGAGACGTCAGGGAAGAACAAAGGGAAGGAAAAGATGAAGTGATAGACTTCATGTAGCAGGAAATAAAATTATGTGTAGTCAATTACTGTAATGTAATTTAATCCCTGATAGTTATTAGGGTACGGATTGTGTATGTGTTTAAGGTTATTTGTATTCTGGGACTAGTAACACCTTGTAATGAACAACGTATGTTTATTTTATTCCGCATTTTAGTTACCATATGTTGTTAGAGGTGAATGTTTGTATTGGATCGTGATGACCGGATCCGGGTATTGGAGACCCGAATTTGGGGGCGTCACAGGTTGGTATCAGAGCTATAGGTTATAACCCTTAGGAGAAAGAGTCCTTAGGCTATAACCTGAGAGAATATAAAGGAATAGAAGGGGATAGAACTCATATAGAGTTATTTTTGGGTAGAAATTTATTATGATCTTAAAATTGAGGATTTGGATCATACGTTGGTGTTATTAAGCTTGTGGATAATTTAAGGAATGTGTATTGATGAGATAATATGGTAAAGTGAAGACCATTATGTATGGACGATCCATTGTAAGCTGGAGTTATAGATATTCGAGGTAATTAGATTAATCATTTGATGCTATTGATCAATTCTGTGGCTATTGATCGATTTTTGTTGCTATTCATTAGATAAGATATTGGAGTGATGTGGTATGGAGTTTCTTTGTGATGAAGAGAGGGTACCTTAGAATCTGTTGGGTTAAGGTTTGCAAGAAGGAAATGATTGATTCAATAAATAATAAATATATCGATATTTTGAAGTGTTAGTTAAGTTATTAAGCTTTATGGTGGAATGCCAGGTGAGACAAAGGTAATGGACTCATATAGAGTTGTTAAGCAAACGTTGAGAGTATTGAGATGAATGATGTTATATGCACAAAAAAAAAACTTTAAGAGATGACTGATGGCAATTTAGATTGTTTTGATGATTAGAAAGGAGAGACAACGGAGAGATTATAAGAAATGAACCAAGGGTAGATTTAGTGTCTGATCTGGAAAAAGTATCTAGAGATGGAACTGAATGATGAGATAATAGAAATCCCTAAGGAGGATCAATTGGAGCCCGATATAAGGAATATGTGGAGGAAATGAAAGAAAGAAAGGTTAAGTCTGAGAGTTATAAGACCTTTGTGAGTCATAATGAATGAAGAATAGTATTCAATGTATATGTACTAGTATATCTATGCATGTAAGAAATGTGAATCTCAGTTTTTGTATAGCTAGCAGTATATCTGTTGTAAGTCCCAACTTTGTGTAAGTTGTGGAGTAGTTATGTGAATCCCATCTTGTTGTTAGTAACAGAGGGATAAGTGGATATCAAGAATGCTATATGATGTAAGTAGTACGAGGTACTAAGATGAGCTTATTAGTATTTACTAAAGGTGTCTTGAGTTGATATGATGATGATACATCCCCACTTTTCAGATCTAGGGGAATGCAGTTCTTATTAATCCCATCTTTTGTGTCTTAATGGGATAGTTAACATTTATAAGAATATGCCGGAATTATAAGTGTTTGACACACTAAGGGGTGTATGAATATAAATGTGGTATTATTATTACATGATTGATTGTGATCGATTTGTGCCTTGACTCTTAAATGATAACATCAGTAGAATTTTGCACGATGTGTAAAACATGAAGGATTTATGTAAGGTTTTGTTTAGAACAAACAATGCCGTCAAGGAGACAACCCCGATACACGAGGGTGGAAGAGTCAGTGAATAACGAGGAGGGTCAGATTGACCCCAGGAGGACCTTTGCGAACTTGTTAGAGGAAACGATGCAAGGCAGACCAGCCATTGCGGTTGTTTGGCCATGAAATCACATGGCGAACTTAACGGGTTTCAAATTACTAGGACCACCGGAGTTTCGTGGGAATATGGATTCGAGTGAAGCCCAGACATGGGTAAAAAAAAATGGGGAAAGTTTTCAAGGTCGCAAGAGTGACCGAGGAACAGAAGACTTCGTTTGCCACTTTCATGAGGAAGGGTGAGTCAAATTACTGGTGGAAGGCGAATAGAAGCCGAGTTGGGGAAGGCGCGACTGCGTAGAATCGTTTTAAGGAGCTGTTTTTCAAAAAAAAAATTACTTTCTAGAAAGCACGCAGGCAAGTATGGAGATAAAGTTCTTGGATCTGAAGCAAGATGATATGTCAGTAGCAGAGTACGCAACGAAGTTTAACAAACTAGCTAGGTTTGATCCACACCAAGTGGACACCGGAGCTAGGCGAGCGAAGAGATTTGATCAAGGGTTGAAGCCCTGGGCGTATAGTAAGGTTGTGGTTTTACAGATCAACACATTCCCTACGTTACTTAAGGAAGCAATCGTTGCCGAGGAGGAAATGAAGCGTTGACAAAGCACAACCAAGATCAGAAAAGCCATGATGGTCACAAGGAAGGATGTCGTAGGGTCCAAGGATGTGGTGTCAGGTATCATTCCAATCAATGATATAAATGCTTATGTGTTATTCGATTCGGGTGCTACCTGCTCTTTTGTTTCTGAAGAATTTGCTAAACGGTTAGACTTACCTCGTGAAAAGTTGGAATACCCTATGAACGTAGAAGTAGCAAACAAGGAAATTATCCCCGTAGAATGCATTCATAGGAATTGTTGTGCCGAGTTGCGAGGATTTAAGCTCAGCGTGGATTTGATACCGATTCGTTTGGGGGAGTTCGATGTGATCCTTGGAATGGATTGGTTATCGATTCACGGAGCAGTCATCGACTGTAAGAAGAAGTGTGTACACCTGAAGACTTCTAATAAGTTGAAGGTAGTATTCTATGGTAGTAAATCGCCGTGACAATCTTGTTGTCTAACGATGATGCAAGCTAAGAGATTTCTGAGGAAGGGTTGTATAGGTTATTTGGCTCACGTGGTTGATACTAGTCAAGTCGAGGGAGAACCGAGTCAGATACCTGTCGTAAGGGAATTCACAGATGTCTTCCCAGATGAAATTCCGGGATTGCCGCCGGATAGGGAGGTAGAATTTGTAATTAACTTGGTACCGGGAACCGCACCAATATCGAAGCCGCCATATCGAATGGCACCTGTAGAGATGAAAGAGTTGATGGTGCAACTATAGGAACTATTAGATAAAGGTTATATCAGACCGAGCGTGTCCTCGTGGGGAGCGCCAGTTCTGTTTGTAAAGAAGAAAGATGGTTCTATGCGACTTTGTATCGACTACCGGGAGTTGAACAAAGTTACGATTAAGAATAGGTATCCGCTTCCTAGGATTGACGATCTGTTTGATCAACTTAAGGGAGCGAAATACTTTTCAAAAATCGACCTAAGAACAGGCTATCATCAGCTGAAGGTGAGGCCGGAAGATATCCCGAAGACTGCATTCAGGACTCGTTATGGGCACTTCGAGTTTCTGGTAATGTTATTTGGATTGACGAATGCACCAGCAGCATTCATGGATATGATGAACAGAGTGTTCAAGCAGTACTTGGACAAGTTCGTAGTCGTATTTATTGATGACATCTTGGTGTATTCAGAGACAGAGGAGGAACATGCTGAACATTTGAAGATTGTATTGGAAGCTCTCAAGAAGGAGAAGTTGTATGCAAAGTTTTCTAAATGTGAGTTTTGGTTACAGAGGGTACAATTTCTGGGTCACGTCATCGACAAGAATGGTGTTTCGGTGGACCCAGCAAAAGTAGAAGCCGTTATCAACTGGGAACAGCTGAAGACGCCAACAGAGATCAGGAGTTTCTTAGGATTAGCGGGATACTATCGAAGGTTCATACAAGATTTTTCGAAGATAGCATCGCCATTGACCAATCTCACCAGGAAAATAGTTAAGTTCATTTGGTCGGAGAAATGTGAGGAAAGTTTTATGGAGCTGAAGAAGAGACTTAGTCAAGCACCGGTGTTGACCTTACCCGACAACACTGGGGGTTTCGTAGTGTACAGCGATGCGTCACACAAGGGTCTTGATTGTGTGCTAATGCAACACGGCAAGGTCATTGCGTACGCTTCACATCAGTTAAAGGACTATGAGAAGGGATACCCGACTCATGACCTGGAGATAGCAGCAATAGTATTCGCTTTGAAAATATGGAGGCACTATCTATATGGAGAGAGGTGTGAGGTATATATAGATCACAAGAGTCTGAAATACATCTTCACTCAGAAGGAGCTGAACATGAGGCAGCGCCGATGACTAGAATTGATCAAGGATTACGACTGTGAGATTCGGTACCATCCGGGCAAAGCAAATGTAGTGGCAGATGCTTTGAGTAGGAAAGGCAGGGAGAAATTGATAAAGCTGACAACTCAGGTAGAGTTAATAAAGGAGTTTGAACGTCTGGAATTGGAGATTCAGTATCCGATGGAGACGGACGAGAAATTGTTTATAGTAACAGTGAGCCCGACCCTATTGGATCAAATCAAGGAGGCTCAAGAAAAGGATGAGGATTGTGATTCAATAAAGAAGCGAATTGCCGAAGGCGAGGAGCTTAAGTATAAGATTGACAGCATAGGGTTGCTAAGGTTTGAAGGGAGAGTCTGGGTACCGTTGGATCCGGAGTTAAGGGAAGAAATCCTTCAGGAAGCTCATAGTACGAGGTACTCAGTACATCCCAGAAGCACGAAAATGTATCGGGATTTGCGGCAGTATTTTTGGTGGCCGAATATGAAACGAGAAGTGGCAGAGTGCGTCAGCCGATGTCTGACATGTCAGCGAATTAAAGCAGAGCACCAGCGACCAAGCGGACTGCTTCAACCATTGGAGATTCCGGAGTGGAAGTGGGAGCACATCACAATGGACTTTGTGGTGGGTCTGCCACCGACACAGAAGGGTTTAGACGCCATATGGGTAATTGTGGATCGTCTAACCAAGTCTGCTCATTTCCTACCAATCAAAATACGGTATAAGCTGGAGCAGTTAGCAAAACCTTACGTCAAGGAGATTGTATCGCGTCATGGAGTGCCAGTATCTATTGTATCGGACAAAGATCTGCGCTTCACGTCAAATTTTTGGAGAAGTCTGCAGGTAAGAATGGGAACACAATTGGGGTTGAGTACAATGTATCATCCTCAAACTGACGGCCAGAGCGAGCGAACGATCCAGACCTTAGAAGATATGCTTCGGGCGGTCGTGATGGATTTAAAGGGCAGCTGGGATGACCATTTGCCACTGGTGGAGTTCGCTTACAATAATAGCTATCATGCTAGTATCGGCATGCCACCGTACGAAGCGCTATATGGAAGGAAATGCCAAACCCCGATGTGTTGGGACGAGGTTGGAGAGCGAAGACTGCTGGGACCTGAGATGGTGCAGCAGACTTCAGATACAGTACAACTGGTCAGAAATCGTCTGGTAGCAGCTCAAGGTCGCCAGAAGAAATATACTGACTTACATCGTCAGAAGAGGGACTTTGAAGTCGGTAGCTTGTGTTTTTGAAGGTATCTCCCTGGAAGGGGAAGATCCGTTTTGGGAAGAAGGGCAAATTGAGCCCTAGGTTCATAGGATCGTTCGAGATTTTGGCGTTACCTCCTGAACTTGAGCACATTCACAATGTGTTTCATGTGTCAATGTTGTGACCGTATAAACCAGACTACAAGCACGTTATCGCTTATGAACCAATCCAAGTCGAGAAGGACTTATTGTACGAGGAAGTTCCCGTCCAGATACTCGATAGGAAGGAACAGGAACTAAGGAATAAGATCATCTATTCCGTTAAGGTTTTCTGGAGGAATCACGCAGTCGAAGAAGTTACGTGGGAACTCGAAGAGAAGATGAAAGCAAATTACCCGTTTCTATTCGAGTAACCCTATTTTCCAATTCCGAGGACGGAATTTTTATAAGGGGGGAGGGATGTAATGCCCGTGAAATTTTAAACGTCGTTATTAATTAAATATATAAATTTAATTTTTAATGAGTTAGTTTGTGTGCTTATTTGAACCTTTGTGTACATTGGTAGCCTACGTGACGAGGTGATGAATTGATTTAAGTTGAATAAAGGGAGTCACTAATAGTATAGTTAAATTAATGAACAAGCCCTAAGGTTTAATATCAATTAAATTGATAAAGTAATTACTAATTAATCATGCAAGTAAATTGAATATAGTTAGTATATTGAATTGAGTAAATTAATTAATAAAAGTATTAATTAATGAGAATATTGTCACATTGAATAATAAAAATTTAATAGTCCAATTAGTAATCAATTACTAATTGGTTAACTTATTTAATTAAGGAACTAAGACAAATTATTTATTTGGTCATGGATGTAGTAAGTAATAGTGTGACAAATCAATTAATCAATCATTGGGTTAAATTAAATGACCCAATATGGTATTAAATAGATTTGGATTTTATTAGCCTAATCATTTAAATTGGAAGCCCAATGGTATTTAATGTGTGGTCCAAAACATAGCCACTTGATAAATTAAAGGTGTAACATTAATTTATTATTTAAAGCAACTAGTGGGACAACATTTTTGGGACAAATTTCCCCTCCTTGCCGTGCAACTAAAGAGAAAGAGAGGTAATTGCTTTTCAAAGTCCTAATTTAATTAAGTAACTAGTTGTCTTGGAAGTTGAAATTGTAGACTTGATATAGTAGCTACCTATGATGTCAAGTAGCTACCTATGGTATCACATAGCTTCCTAAGGTGTCAACTAGCCACCCTAGTGACACAAGTCTTTCACTAGCTTCATGATGGCAAGTATAGGTGTTCTTGCTTTTTATTTAGTTAATAGGCTAAAGAGTGGTCATTTGTATCTTCATTTTTCTAAAACCTTGAGAGAGTGTTAGAGAGAGTTTGGTGAAAGGCAAGAACAAATTTTGAGAGATTAAAGAGAAGGTGGTATCCAAACCTTGAAGAAGAAGGAGAAGATCTTGGTTGTTTATGTCATCTCCATTTACAACCTACTTTGGGAAGAAGAGAAGAATAACCATTAAATCTAGGTATGGATCTTCATCTCTTTCAAACCCTAGTGATTTGTGTTGGGGTTTTAAATGTTTATTTCTTGATGCCCATGAAAGGAATGAAGTATGTATGGATCTAGGTTTCATTTTGTTGGATCTACATTATTTTAAAAGAATGCTTAACTCATGATTTAAACCTAGGTACTAAGAAATAATGATTTAATATGTTTTATTAATAATATGTTAAGTTCAAGTTTTAAATGCCTAGAATCTTGCTACATATATTTATATAGGATATCATATAGTTTAAATATGTAATGGTATGGGTTTAGGAAGAAAAGTCTAGCAAAAAGTTTGAAATAATTTTTACCGACGGTTAGAACGTGACTTGTTCGAAGAAATTGCACATTTTGAAATCTATAAATTATTTTTGGGACTTTAAATTTTCTGGTAATATATGGATAAGTTAAGAACAAAACCTAGTTGGAATCATTTAAAAAGAAGTTAAAACGAGTGAGTTATGGATTTTTAACCAAAACACCCCGTTGATGGAAAACATGTATGAACAGTCCACTTTCGGGCTGATTTCAGTGTACAAAACTTGTCCAAATTTACATTTTGATGATGGAATCTTGTAGTTCGGAAAGATACGAGTCCAACGAGTCCGACTGGACCTCAATCGGAGTTGTAGATCTCAAGTTATTCAAGTTTTCGCCAAGGACCCTAAATCTGGAAAAAAAAAAGTCCGAAAATACCAAAACCCCCTGCCGGTTCACTATTCACCGAACCGGCGCAATTTTCCGGCGACCGGTTCGGCACTATTCCGGCCGGTTCCGGCGACCCCGTTTGGACCCAAATTTTTTTAAAATCATGTAGAATATTATCATATTTATTTGGTAATTTTTCAGTGTACTTAAGTGATGTTTAGTTTAATTAGTGATTAAAACCTATTTAAATCATTTAAAAATTATTAAATGATAAAGGTTAATACTACTAATTGATTATTAAACTAATTAAATATTTTTTTAGTGTAATTAACTATTTAATTATTATTTAATCAATATTAAGTAATAATTAAATAGAATTAGTGATAATATATTAACTATTTACTATTTAATTAAGATTAAATAATAAATGGGGTTAAATAATTAATCTATTATTATTTGATTAATATCAAATAATTATTAAATAGTGTTTAAATTAATAAACTAATTATTTATTATTTAAATAAGATTAAGTAATAAATAATGATAATTACTCATTTAAATGTTATTCAATTAACATAAAAGTTAATAAATTAATTATTTATTATTTAATAATAAATAATAAATAGGGATAATAATTAATTATTATTCAATGTTAATTAAATAATAATTAAGAAAAATAAAGTTAATAAATTTATTATTTAATTAAGATTAAATAATAAATAAGGGGTAATAATTATTTAATTATTATTTAATTAATATTAAATAGTAATTAAATACCAATACAATTAAATTAATCATTATTTAATTAATATTAAATAATAATAGACTAATAAATTAATTATTTATTATCATAAATAATAAATAAGGATTATTAACTAATAATTAAAGACAAATACGACTAATAATTTGATTATTCAAATAATATGTAAATATAATTAGTTATTATTTATTATTAAATAATAACTAAAGGTAATTAATTAATTACTATTTAACTAATATTAAATAGTAATTAAATGAAGATAGAATTAATAAAATAAAGAAAGTTTAAATAACACATTAATTAAACAATTATAATTAATTGTTTAAGGGTTTAATAAGTGTTTAGCACTTAAGAAAAATATTGTTAATTAATTAAATCATCAACCTAAAGATTAATTAAGTGTCTTATATGATTAATGATAGTTTATTAACTTATGTGTGCTATGTGATTTGCTCATTTGCTAAATAAATAGCATAAGTAAGCGTATCGATATACAACTACGCAATGCTAATTGATAGATCGACTTTATCCAATGATAGGTCACTCAAGATCAATTAATTTAAGCTAAATTTATCTGTAGCTGAGCAATCAGGCAAGTTCTTCCTTACTCAACTTTTACATTGAGCAAATTTTTAAACCTTATGCACTATTTCTAATTCGTGCAAAAAGGTATATATATATTGTTGCAAGTTATTCTTTAAGCTTGAGTTTTTATCTCCAAGCATGCCTTAAGTGGTCTAATTACTTTCAAAATTATTCCACATCTGTATATTTATTGACATTCGCACTCGTGCATTTGAAATTCGTATATTTAAATTCAGGAATTTATAAACCATTCATGGTTAAGTCTGAACCCTTGTTCGGTCAGACAAATATGTGAGAATTTATAAAAGCTATCTGAACCAATCAATGGTAAGGATTCTTAGACTGTATGAACACCCCTTTATTTATAGGGGAGTACCCCACGTACCGTATATAAGGTACAAATAGCAGAATTAAATGTTATGCATATACATAGGGTACGCGAGGCTGATCCCCTCAAGTACGTTATTCTGTAGCCAGTAACCAGAGGGTCAACCAGCTATTGACTCCTTTGGAAGTTATCGTTCAAAGTCTATTTGACTATCAATTGTTCTAAAAGCAATTATTGTTCTTGCTTCTGATTTTTCTAATGTTGAAATTCCTTAATATCCCTTCATCATGATATATCCTTATTGTCATACTTTAAACTTGCTGGGCAAACTCGTTGCTCATTCTTGCTATATCATGATCTCATTGCAGCTAAACCCGAGACGTCAGGGAAGAACAAAGGGAAGGAAAAGATGAAGTGATAGACTTCATGTAGCAGGAAATAAAATTATGTGTAGTCAATTACTGTAATGTAATTTAATCCCTGATAGTTATTAGGGTACGGATTGTGTATGTGTTTAAGGTTATTTGTATTCTGGGACTAGTAACACCTTGTAATGAACAACGTATGTTTATTTTATTCCGCATTTTAGTTACCATATGTTGTTAGAGGTGAATGTTTGTATTGGATCGTGATGACCGGATCCGGGTATTGGAGACCCGAATTTGGGGGCGTCACAGGATTTATAAAATACTCTTAAATAAATACACACAATGAGACCTCATTAAATGAGAATTTAATAACACAAGAATTTTACGTGTAAACCCAATTGGGAAAAAATCACGGGGAGAAATCTCAGAAATTCACTATAAAAATATTGTACAAATTAGAGAAAATAATATTAGTAATTATTTTCTCTCTTCCTCACTTTTTTTTATAACTCAATTGAGCTATTTTTCTCTCCACTTTTGAAATTTTTAGACTAATTCCTTTGCTCCTCTCGGATATTTTCTCTCTACTACTACTTGCTATTACTAAACTTGAATTGTGAATTGGTGTCCAGAGAGGTGAAAGGCGAGTGCCTTTTATAGGCAAACAAAAGTATGTCAATGAAGGAAAATTGAGGCAGCATACCATCTTTGAAAATTTAGGCAACTATTAGGTAAAAAGGAATGGCATATGGGCGGCTGACAAATTATATCCTAACATTGCCACCCACTCTCCTGTTATAAAAATTTATAATAGGAGAGTAATACATCAGGATCAACTAGGTATATAACATTCGATATAGATTTATTTGGGTCAAATACATTTTTGATATATGTAGAACCCGTATTCAATTAGGCAAGAGAGACTATTGGTGTGAATTATATGAGAATGAATTTGACATTGTTATAAGCGTTCGTTTTGCTCGCATAGTTTCCTCTGTTATATGGATTGTTTTGTTAAGTTTTGTCTCCTTTCCTTGATAGGCACGATCTTCTCGACATTCCCAATCACTAACCTTATAACTTCAGATAAATATTGATCTTCTTCTTTCTGTTATGTCCGTTAGTGCCTTATCACACCGAAAGAATGAAAATAACCAACCTTATGACCACCGAAAATAATAAAATAATCAACCTTATCACCGCTGAAATGTAGATAGTCCATCCCGAAGAACGTTGTCCGTTCGGGAGAACGTTTGTCCGTCCCAAAGAAAGTTGTTCGTTCGAGAGAACGTTTGTCTGTCCCGAAGAACGTTGTCCGTTCGAGAGAATGTTTGTCCGTCCCAAAGAATGTTGTCTGTTCGGGAGAACGTTTTTCCGTCTCGAAGAACGTTGTCCGTTCAAGAGAACGTTTGTCCATCTCGAAGAACGTTATCTGTTTGAGCAGGCCTTATCCAAATCGGTGTAAGCAATGCACATCCTCAAATTCCCATTCTGGACGTTTTTCTCAATCAGATTCTTTAGTTGCCAACATTCCTCTGTAGAGTGTCCGACATTCTGATGGTAATTGCAGTATTGGGTCAGATCTCCTCTCCTCGGATGACTACTGGCTGGGCACTGTTCAAAGTATGGCTTGTCTCGGATTTTCTCCAAAATCCTGCCCCGATCAATATTAAGAGGAGTGTAAATTTTATTGACATTTTGGTTCGGGAATGGAGGTCGACCGGTTCCCGAACTTTCGTTGTTGAACTCTCTCTTTGGTTGTGTCTCGAACCTGGAATTATAACTCCTATCCCGATCCATTGGCTTTTCCGGTGTATGCGTCTGCAGCTTCAGGTTCCTCATAGCCTCATCGATCGCAATGAATCTTTCAGTCCTTTCATATACATCAGAAAGATCCTTCAAAGGATTGAACATCACATCTTTCATTAGTTTCTTGTTCCGCCCCATATCCAATCCTGTTGTGAAAAATCCCAGTGCTTGTATCATGTTTAGATCAGTGATCGTTCCTACTGCATCTCGGAACCTCTGCACATACTGGCTTAGCGACTCGCCAGGTTTCTGCCTGATCTGCATTAATGACACAGTTAATTTCCCCCTCCGCTTATTACTTCCGAATCGTTCATGAAACTTGTCGCACAACTCTTTCCATGAATTGATACAATTCGGGGGCAAAGACATGAACCACTGTTTCGCTGATTTTTTGAGTGTCGTTACGAAGATTCGACACATGCCCGCCTCCAAATGATTGTAGTAGTCCATGACACTTTGGTATGAATGAGTGTGATCATAAGGGTCTTCTGTGCCATCGTACATCTCTAGTGGCGGTAACTTCTTTTTGGGATCAACTCTTTCTTGAGTAATGGCAAGAGAAAAAGGAGACTTCGGATCCACCACCCTTAGTTCTGCCCTTGTTGTATCTAGTCTCTGCTCCAGTTCTGCTAGCCTATTTAATATGGCTTTGGGAATGGTTGCCTGTGGGATTACTTGTTGTTCTTCTTGATGTTGTTCCACCCTTGCATGGACATGATGCCTCATATCAATTGGAGATCGAGTTCGTCTCCGGTAGTGTTGGTCAAGTGGTCCGGCCCGCCTTTTGTTATTTTGCGTCATACGACCTTGAGGATGGTATTGAGTTGGTGAACTGGGTTGCCTTGTGTCACCTGAGCGTCGTTCGGATCGGCTAGGTCTCGTTATATCATCTTGGTGCGTCGTTCGGGGTCGATTATGGGGAGTCACTCCCCGTTCTCTGCCTACCACTGTAGCAACTGTTTCTCTCTATCTCCTTAGATCAGTCAGATGTGCATCCCACTCCTGTTGTCGGTGGCGTAAAAACTCCAACTCCGTCTCTGCTTCCTTGATCATTCGTAGTCTGATTCGGTCTTGCTGGCTAGGTTGACTTGATCCCCTGTCCTCATCCTCCAAAACAAGTGTCTGTTGATTTGTCCTCCTCCTATGCAGATCCTGATCCAGAATGGCTGTTGGTGTAAAAAGTTGTCTCCGTACAGGATCTGACCGTGTTATGATGGGGCCAAACCGTGCTGCGTTGGGGCCAAGTCTGTCTCTAACTGAGCTTCTGTGTGAATCTCCATTATTCTCCATATCAATAATTTTCTAGACAAAGATGGTGATTTGGAATCAAATACCAATCAAGGCCCTCCTTCTAGCGCCAATGTTAACGCCAAATTTTGTACGCCTGTTGAAATCACCGAAACAACGGGTAACCGAGCAAAAAACGTTATCAATGGAGAACCAAAAATATTGCTGGAATAATTGATATTTGATGAAGGGTATTGTAGTATCGGGTTTATAAAATACTCTTAAATAAATACACACAATGAGACCTCATTAAATGAGAATTTAATAACACAAGAATTTTACGTGTAAACCCAATTGGGAAAAAATCACGGGGAGAAATCTCAGAAATTCACTATAAAAATATTGTACAAATTAGAGAAAATAATATTAGTAATTATTTTCTCTCTTCCTCACTTTTTTTTATAACTCAATTGAGCTATTTTTCTCTCCACTTTTGAAATTTTTAGACTAATTCCTTTGCTCCTCTCGGATATTTTCTCTCTACTACTACTTGCTATTACTAAACTTGAATTGTGAATTGGTGTCCAGAGAGGTGAAAGGCGAGTGCCTTTTATAGGCAAACAAAAGTATGCCAATGAAGGAAAATTGAGGCAGCATACCATCTTTGAAAATTTAGGCAACTATTAGGTAAAAAGGAATGGCATATGGGCGGCTGACAAATTATATCCTAACAGTGGGAATGAAATGAAAAAAATTGTGTTTGATTGTTCTATTGAAATAGAATGAACTATTCTCATTTTTGCCAAATTTGTAAATTTTATTCTTTGGGGAAGTGTATGAAATAACTCATACCAGTCGGAATGAAATGAATCATTTCACTCTCCATTCCATTCCCTTCTCTATTTTATTCTTTCACTCATTCTATTTCTTCAATCCAACCGTAACAGGAAAGTCCTATAGCATGATTTGTACATTATGATTGTGAGTTTGATATGACTCCCAATAAGCTGTTTGGTTTTGTATGATTGTAAATTTGATTGGGATAAATTCATCTTTTTTCTTATGATATATATAGATCGTGGAGAATGTGAACTCAATTATTTACATTAGATATATTTTGTGCACTATCTTTTGTTTCTATTATTTTTTGAAGTTACAACTCGTGTTATTAGTTTTCTTTAGTTTTTGAAAACAATCCCTAGATTCTAATCCTACTATATGTTGACAAAGTTCGTTACTTAGGAAAAGATACTGCCCTTGGAGGTTTCAATTTATGTACATATCAATGGCTTGGATAACCTTTACTTATGGTTTAAATTTGATACATATAAGCAGTTGGTTGTAAATCGGCTCAAGCCAACGAATAGAATTAGTTGGCAATTGCCTTATTAAATTAAATTAAATTAGACTCAACTTAACTGATATACAAGTATATTATATTTGATTCTTATTTGGGAGGACTGAAAAGAAAAAGAGTTCTCCCAGAGAGAGAATGTAATCATGTGTATAATGGGATTCTATGTGGTGCAAATTGATGAAATTACTTTCTTCTTTAAAGATTTTCTTTTTTATTACATTTTGAAGTTCTTATAATGACTAAGGTTGTGTTTGTTTAGGTCTTATTGTCTCTTAATAGATTAGCCTCTGATTCGGTCAGAGATTAAACTTGTTTGATAAAAAAAAATTTACCTCTTAATGTCTCTAAATCGTTAAGGTTGAAAATTAAATCTAAATTATTCAGAGGTGGGTCTGAATGAAAGTTGTTTTTTTTGGACCAAAATAACCTCTTCAATATTACAAAATTCCTTTTGTATCCCTAATTACTGTTACCAACCCCCACCTGATATGCGCCATGGGATCTCAGATTGGAAGTATCGAGGAGTGGCTGAAGGTTCTTGGTTTATCAATTGAAGGCGTGCGAGAGGAGATGCAACAAAATTTTCACACAGTGATGATTTCGTTCAATAACCTCGTGAAGGATAAAGTTCTTAGAACTAAAACTGAAAACGGAGGAGAACAATTCTGGTGGATCTGGCTTGGAATCTGGTAAGGAACCTTTATCATTTTCTGAGTTGCCTAAGAATTTCAAAGTAGAATTTCTTCGTTTTGATGGCTTGGATCCGAGGTTATAGATTAGGAAGTGTAATAAGTTTCTCAACTTTAGTCCTATGACTGAGGAGAATCAGATTTATATGGAAGGTAAGGTTAATATCTGGTTTCAAGGATTACAGGAGGAGTAAGGTCCAATGAATTGCTCATCTTCTTCCTTCATTAGTGGTGTATGTATGTACAAATCTGATTTGGTGTTGTTACTGGGTTAGGAAGAGAGAAGGAAAGGTTAAAATGGTAAAACACTATTATTCAGACATTTTGAAAAAAATAATTATCAAACAACATTTTTTCATTTAGATACAATTTTAAACAGATGCTCTATATTATTCAGATGTCTAAACTATTCAGATCTTAACATTCAGTTTTATCAAACACCACCTAAGATGCATGTTGTTTATTTTTTTCATAATTTATGAGCATGTATTCTCTTTTTTTAATCGACAATTTTATTTTTTTTCCTTTATGTTTTAAACTCTATATCTCCAATTGTCTGTTGGGGAATATATATATATATATATATATATATATGAAATTGTAAGCTTAATTACTAGAAAGAAATTCTCAATTCCTCCTGATTAAGGTATTGATTATTGACATTAAAATATCATATTTATGCTAAAATCTCATATGCAAAATTTTTGACCCAAACAAAGTATTCAAAGACACAAAACATTTGATATTTTATACTCCCTCCGTCCCAAATTAATTGCTTTTCTAGGACTTTTTTAAGTCAAATTAACTATTTTTAAAATTAATAATTAAGCATATATAAATATATTTCTAAAATTATAAAAATTGAAATTAGTAATAAATTGTATATACTTTCTTTTGGTTATAATATCTTCACTTATATGTTAGCAAAAATAGTAAAAAAAATTAGTTTTAAAAATAGTCAATTTGACTTTAAAAAGTCCTAGAAATGCAATTAATTTGGGACGGAGGGAATATTGATCTAGAGTTACAATTTTCTTGATGATGAGTTGCAAGGGTACTACAAATTTAACAACCCGTACTTTGCACGAACTTGTGAGCTAGTATATATTAAATGATTCTGTTCGTGAGCTAGTAGGTGATGCAACAATTTCCCCTCAACATATAAATACTCACTCTATACTATAAAAACAAAATGAACTGATTTATAAATTTTATAATTTATAAAAATATTTTTGTTTCCTATATTATTCTTGAATGTATTAAATATTTAATCTATAATGATGACATAAAAATTTTTTTTATAAAAAAAACCCCTTCATCTAGACGGGTGATAATTGGGCTTAACATTAAGCTGTTGAGGACAGCACATTAATTTTCCATGCGTATTTATCAAAAATTATTTGGAGTTGAGTTCAACTGAGAATTACAATAATTTATAGAAGATGAAAAAAAAGAAAAAAAAGAAGAAGCTAGTTTAACCTGTCTTTATGTAGACACTCCACTCGTTTTTAAAAAAAGAGTTTCATTTAATTTTTTTTAATCAATTTATGAAATTTTAAAATTTAAAATTAATGTGAATTTTTTTTATGCCGAGCAATATAGTACTAGTTAATATTATAAAATACTTAAAACTACATTATTTCCATAAAAAACCTACCAAAACTCGAGGGATAGTATATCTATTTAATTAATTTAATTTTATCCTTATTATATAAGTAGATTTTAGTGTTACACCCTCCGTCCCTTAATATAGGACGTTTTAGAGTTTCTTATTTGTCCCTAATTATTTGACGTTTGTTATAATCTAAGAGAATTGGTCCTAATTTTTTCAAAATTACCCCTCAGTACTCTGCCTAATTTTTTGATCTTTATTTACAATTGCCGATACTTTTAACTCTTTATCTCTCCTTATCCCAACAAAACTCTTCCACTTTTTTTCTTTCCCCTCTCTCTCTTGTTTATCGTGTCTTCTCAGTAGTCTCTTCCTCTCCTCAAATTAATTATTGATGTTAAGAAATTTTATTTTTTCAAAGAATTTTTTCCTCAATATATACAAATTCTTCAAAGAATCTTTTGGAGATCTTCTCAGATAGAGTTTGTTTAGTCACAAACACCATGGATTGCAAAGTGCATGGCACCATTTTTTATCGTGTTTAAAATGAAAAATATGAAAATGAAGTTTCAAGTACGGTAAATTGTGATGGAGAGAGAGTGAAGAGGATTTCTAAACTAAAGAATTGGATAAGTTGTTTTATGGAGAGGGAGAGAGAGACCAATGAGAAACAAAATACTGAGAGAAACAGAATACTACTCATTGTTTTAGGAGTAAATGAGACTAATGAGTTTTTTTAGGAGAGAATTATGGGAAAATGTGTGAGAAAGGGTGTGAGATAACTATGATAAGATGAAGATTTAAGGGTATTATAGACAATTGATACTATATTTATTGTTATACAATTATTATCTTAATTCTTGTGTACAACTCTAAAACGTCCTATATTAAGGGACGAATGGAGTATTATGTTAAATGTAAGTATGTCAATCCTCCTTTGTCTTTGTCATTGTCGTTTCGTTGTAAGAAGCTTTTCTATCGTCATTTTCTTCGTTAACGGCGACCCCGATCACATATCACCCTGTCTCATTCATCAAATTAACAAATGTTAATTTTTCTCTTCAATTTTATGTCTGATTACATGTTGTTTTCGATCCATTTTAGGATTTTTGAATACGAATATAATACCCGTTTTTTTTATAATAATAATATAATAATAATAATTAGATAATAGAAGTGTAACTGATAATTATTTATACATATCTAAAACCTATAAGGATTAAGATAAGTCATTTAAGTTATAACAATCTTTTAATTTTAAAAGGACTTTTCTACTTGGTAACCTATTCTACAAAGGAATTAAATATATTTAAACAAATAGAAGAACGAAAAAAAAAAAACTATTTGGCTTTGGAGTACTGCAGAACAGAGAAGAAGAAAAGAAGAAAAGGTTAACTTTTCATCTCAATTTCTGCCATTGCTAGTCACTTGTTAATTATGCAAACGAATAAAGTTTAAATTTTTCTGATTTCCTAACCTTTTTTTTTTTAGCCAATAAAGCTGCAACGATATATATTAATCGACTTAGCGGAGAAAATTTATAGCTTGTATGTCATATAGGAAATCAGGAAGTAGATTTTATTAATTATTATTTTATAATTGTTCAAGCATGATGTAACATATTAAACAAATAAAAAGAAAGAAACGAATATATTGTTAATCCAAAGTGGCTGAATTTTGTTTATTCAAAAGTCATGATCTTTTGGTTAGTACAGGGGAGTTAGGTAGGTGATAACTAATAATAGTAAAGGATTTGTTTGTATTTCTTTATTATTATATATATGTATATGTATAAGTTTGCATCAAGCAGTTGTGAACTTATGTTTATTCTTTTAACCGAAAAGTTTTGCAACCAATAAATTATTTTATACCTTTAGTAGTGTAGATGGACAGTGTTACTTATTATCAAACAAATTTGGTACTAACAACTTTAAAATTTTAATGTTAAATGAGTTAAACAGTAATAAAACTTGGGATAAATTTAAAAAAAGAAAATAACAGTATGTGTTTAGTTGCATGATTATTAATGAAATAAATTTTTATGGTAATAAGGTTTTGTATGGGGATTGTTTGATAATTGGGACACTAAGCTTTTAATTGACTCAAGTGCAAGGTAAGTGGCTTTCTGAACTATTTAGTGTTTTTAAAATTATTGTTTACTTTTGTATATGTTTAGTAATTACTCGGATGCCTAAATGTATGGTTTTAAAATTCGTTATGTTTTATTTAAGGCTTCCATTTAAATTAGATGTTATGTTCTTTTATTTCAAAATTTGGATCAAGTATTTATTTTTTTGAACTGTGAAATGAGATTATATGATTTTGAACTATGGAAAAGTATTGTTTAGAATATTGATAATATTGAGAAAAGGTTTTTGAAATCCTCAGTCCGACTATGTATAGAACCCGTTAGTGTTTACGTTTAGTTCCGGAGCTAATATAGGACCTCACACCTTTTAGATGCCCTTCGGGGAGCGTGCATTTTTATAGATACCTTAGTAGGGTGCGTGAACATTGACACTATCGAACTTTTGGGCCGTGTTACAGGGCTATTGTAACCTTAGTCGCTAGGGCTATGGATTAAAAAAATATATTGTATATATTGAAATCATTTTTGAATTGTTTTAGTTTTGAAAGCATTTATACTATTGTTATTGAACAAAAAGATATTTTGAAAAAGTATTTTTTTGCAAATTGTACTTGATTCGGCTAGATAGGGAGGATTGCTACTTGCTGAGCTTCATCGCTCACCCCTTATAAATTTTTACAGGTTTCATTGTTGAGAGCTGAGTGATGCACTTTGGATAGCTGAAGATTTGTTTAAATGTCATTTCCTTTAATGTTGAATTTTGATAGAAACTATTAGTTTTGAGGAGCTGCGTCTCCATTTTACGTTTTTGATATTTGATAGTATTTCACTTTGAAATGGATTTAAAAGATGTTTATTGTTGGGTTTACTTTAAAATTTTGTTGAATTATTTTGTTTGGGCTGCGCTATTGATATTGTTGCCTTACGGGACTTTGGGCTTGCGGCGTGTAGCACTTCGGGCCTATAACGGGTTTGGGGTGTTACAACGAATATGAATGAAAAAGTAAAATACTTACTTTGTCCATAAAAAGAGTGTCATTTGCATAATTTTATAAACTTTCAAGGATATATTTTTCTTCTATTCTTATTATTAGATATAATGAGTGATTTATTTAGAAGTAGTGACATGATAGTGAAAGGACTTTTTTTGTGGAACAATATATATGAGGACTGATCCATAGCCAACATTGTAAGGATAAGGTTATCCTTACAACAGATCTCAGTCGTTCATCCGCGGGTCGAACGGTAAAGAAGACCTCCCATCCGCAGTTTAATATGTAGGTGTCTACAGTTTAATACTGCGGATAAGATGATTGTCCAAATACTCCTCGTCAATCTACAATTTAATCATGTGGATGTTAGGTATGACATTTGTTAATTCTTGAAGACAACGCCGTTTTAGGTCATACGACCCGTCCGTAGAACTAAAATGCTAACATTGAGTCTATTAACGATATAATCTAAACAACACCGTTTTGGGTGAACTACCAGTCCACAAAACTAAACTGCGGACTCCAAGTGTAATATTCAATATCGATTGGACGACTTTCTTCCTTCTTCACAGATCTAGACTATCTCTGCGATTTTGAGACTTTAACAACAACCAAATCAAGTAGCAATACAAGCATTTCTTCCTTCCATCTTTGCTAAATCAAAGTCATATACTCATTTATATTCGTCATATATCTTCATATATATATGCATATATTCTTCTTTGTTGAATACACTCCAAGTAATTGTATACAAAGATTTATTGATTACAAATATTTGTTGCATACATCAATGAATGATTTTTGGTAATTTTTATTATTGTTTACTTACATTTATTATGTTTCAATATATTGGTTTGATTTAGGGTTCTTTTGCTTTCAGTATTGTATGGTTGTAATAATAATAATATCAATTTTTTTTGTTAATATATAACTTTTGTTTTTTTTTGTTTTAGTTTGAAAAAATGGATTTCATTCCCGATCCGATCGATAATACATTGTTGTGGGATCAAGCTAACCGTATTTCTATAATTGTATGGAATAATCTCCATTTTACGCGTTCCTTAAGAACTGACGAGAGTAGATGCTCTTTGGATGTGTGGGTTTTAAATGATGCCCAAAAACAACTATTATAGCAATGAGATTTTGAGGTATTCGCAAACACGAATGTTTGTAATCAATTAAATGTTTCATTGATAGAAATATTGGTGGAGTGAGACAAACACATTTCACTTTCCCACGGGTGAGATGACAATTACCTTAGAAGATATTTTTTTTCCATTTTAGGATTGTCGATTATTGGTACACCTATTATATGTACATTAATTAAAAATCCAATACAATTTTTAGAACAAAGTGAATTTACGAGATAGCTTATCACCGAGGGGGGATTATTTTGTCATGGTTGGGTACTAGATTTTTTACTTTCAAAAGATGCAAACACGAAAATGGTGGTTACCTATACCAAAGCTTATGTATTGTTTGTTATTGGGAAGATATTATTTCCTACATCAAACCGGGATGTGGTGCATGCGAGATATCTTCTATTTCTCGAAGATGTTGGTAAAGTTCTTACTGCACATGGGGAGCGGCAGTTTTGGCATGTTTATATAAAAGTTTACACAAAATCACCCGAATCAACACAAAGAACATCGGTGGTTGTTTAACCCTTCTTTAGGTATCTTATTGCCCGCACTTATATTTATATTCATATTGTCATTTCATAAACTAGTTGTAATTATTTAACATACTAATTTATCACACGGGTTTGGGCTTATGAACGCCTCTCTATCAGTAGGCCTAATTATGCAAAGGGCCTCGAGCAGCGGTGGCCCCGTGCAAGAGCGTGGACCTATCGAAAAAATAAAAACACACCACAAGACAATAGAAGACTATACCCCCATCACAATCAAATTTTTTATAGAATTTGATTTGATGACGGCTGCAATGATACGGTGGATGCCATATGCGAGGTTTGATCATTTCGTGGCACAAGAGTATCAAATAGCTTGGTATGCTGGTGCATCACGTATTCCCCTAATTTGGCTATATGTTATAGAATGTCAAATGTAAGATCAGGTATTGAGACAAGTTGAAAAATTACAAGATATTCCCGAGGCCCCGATAAATATGATCGAACTGAGGCGGGAGTGCGAGAAGGGATCTGCGTAATCAATTATATTGAGGAGCGGGGAGATTATATTGCCACGTGGTACGCATGGCAAGACATTCTTTTGGACTTTATGGTGGCAACCAGACAGTCTGTTACTTTGGTTGCTTATCTGAAGTGGTATCGACAAATGACATGTACTAGAATTAGCCAACCACAACTTGTCCCAGATGAGACATACACTCCACATAGCGTATTTGATCAGTATGATGCTATGAACCTTGTAAGTGTTAAGGTTAATAATTTTGTTTAAAACTTTACCGACACATTTTTACGATTATCTAATCATATGTATATTGTCATTATAGATTGATTCAGCTCGAGCATTCGTGCGGAATATCTTGCGAGTATTACCCATACATAGCCCTCACCGTGTATACGAGGAGTGGTATGCAAGGTCGGTACTTTTTAATGAAGTAAACTGGGGGGTTTTTGAAGATCCCAATGACACCATCCCTAACGTACCACCAGATCAATTCACCCAAGATATGCCCTTCTCTGATTGTGATCCATTCAGTCAAGGATCCCCCTATCGGCCCGAGCTCCCATTTGTAGTTGAGGAGGAACCCAAAATACAGTTAACACCTCATCCCCCCTTACATATATCAGCCGAGTCATACTGGTGATTTTGAAAGGATGGGACAAATTTAGGCTATGTAGTTGACTCCAATACTCGAAGAAATATCAATTACTGAATAACATTTTGAGCCTATATATAGTGGGGTGGATGGCGTATATAATATTCTTCCTTTGTGGCTACGGGTGGACCGGTCGTCTATGTTTAAAAAGGAACCTCTCAAACCATTAAAGGTACAGAAGGTGGACTAGCTTAATTCCAATTGGTTTTTGGATATGGTGGACCAATCACAAATTTCTCATATAGGTCCCGATGATGAGTACAGATTGGAGCATAAGGAAGTAATATTGATTAGGCCAAGGGACCTTATATGGGATCAGACGATTGACGCGTATCTCAGTTTGTTAAAGTTACGCGAAGAACGTCTACGACGAGGCCGATACGAGCGGGACAAGTTTTATTTCATGCCTTGTTGTTTTTTCCAACTACTGCCATGATGGTTCAATTCTTACACCAACTTGTCGGTGTCACAAAAGAATAAATTTGACATTTTCGACGTGTCTCAGTTTTTTTTCAACTAAGGACAACAATCAAATTTGTCGGATTGTGATTTTGCATTTTTTTTGATTAACTACAAGAGCGAACATTATTTTTTATTCATCGTAGATATTAAACAATAGAGGGTTGTACTCATAGATTCTTTGTGCGATGATGAACCAAGTCACAGAATCAATACTCGATATCAACTAGAGATAGAATATGTGGTACGTCTGCACTTTTGACTATTTAATTTTTTAAATACATTTATGTTATCGTGTTCTACTAATATAATATTATGTTTGTTTAATGTACAACATGATTTCGTTGCGAACGCCCTCCGGATTCAGCGTCCAGATAAAAAAAATTCAAAGAAAAAAACGGCATTTGCATTCAAGGCCAAACGACTTAAATAAAAGAATGATTATGATTGTGGAGTCTACGTGATGAAGTACGTTGACTATGTTGTGCAAGACATGTATTTAGGGGAGGTGAACTGGTCTGAGAAAGATGCCTCATTATTTAAATATAGAATTGGCCATGAATTACGTAAACATAGGGTTAAAGACATGAATTTTACTATTATGAACTCTAGAGTTACGGATATATCTTAATTTATACATTGTATATTCAGAATTAATTTTATGTTGTCGTATATAATATTGGACTTACAGTTTGTGATCAATGAATTTTGTGGTTGTTGGTTTTGTTTGTGATATGACATTTACAGTTTGTGTTTTAAATAGATTGTAGTTGTTGCTTTTGTTTGTGATGATTCACGTACAGGTTGTGTTTGTACGTTATTTAAGCACCAAAGCAATTTTTTGTAGTAAATTATCATCTGCAGTTTAATACTGCGGAGCCAACTGAATCCATATAGGGAACTTAAAAAAATTACCATCCGCAGTTTAATATTGCGAAACCAGCTGAATCCATACAGGGAACTTAAAAAAAATTACCATCCTCAATTTAATACTGCGAAGCCTACTGAATCCATACAGGGAACTTAAAAAAAATTACCATCTGCAGTTTAATATTGCGGAGCCTGCTCAATCTATACAGGGAACTTAAAATTACGATCCGCAGTTTAATATTACAGAGCATGCTGAATCCATACAGGGAACTTCTAAAAAAAATTACCATCCGCAGTTTAATACTGCGAAGCCTAGTGAACTTAAGAACCAAAAAATACCAACTTGGTCACAAGTTGGATATGGTGGGCCAATCACAACATGAATTTATTAAAATACAGTTAAATACAACCACAACTTGAATTTGAACATGTATTTCGTTTATCATGGTTCAATAAATACAGCCAGAAGATGAAAGTAATAAAATATTATTGAGAGAAATGAAATTATGAAGATTCAGGCTTTTTCAATCCTAAAGCTTTATAGGTTTCGCTTATCATGGCTTGTAAATATTTCACATATTGCACATTTTCGAAATAGCTTCTGTCCTGCGATTTATTCGACAACACTTTTCAATCGTGCTACTTTTTTACAACCTTTTGTCTAGGAACAAATTGGATCAAAAACAGGATTACTAAGCTCAGCATCATCATCACGCAATTCCATAATGTCATTGGCCTCGATAATATGTTGCACATTGTCATCCCGCCTTATATTGACATATTTGGCGGGGATTTTGGCCACAATTGTTTCCTCACAATCAAACATTTCATCAACATATCTACTGGCTTCTTTAGAACATGAAGTATCCAACACAACCCAGAAATCATTTGCACAAATGACTATACCGACCGATTTGTGTCTCAACATAATTTGTGACCGAGGTTAGAACATACGGGGCGACACCGTCGATTTTATTAGCATCTTGAGTCCATCGCTTGTGTATTAATTCTTTGCGAATCTGAAAAAAGTTCGTTGAAGTTAGTAGCCTGAGAATGTGACAACATATAGTACCAGCATGTTCAAACATTTTGCAATTACATTTCGTCATCCCGGTATCTATATGATGCACAACTGTGAAAAACCTACAACAAGATTCAAGAACCATGACTTTGAACACCAAGTAGCTTTTTGAATTAGGAGTTAATATCTGATATCTCATGTACCTTTTTAGAAGTCAACTTGTGCGATTTTGTCAGTTCAATTTGAAAATGTTGAAACATTTCTTTGGTATATATTTTAGCTGCATGCATATCTACCGAATCTCCAAGAACAAATTTTCTAGCACGATTGACTGTAATATAATCTTTTTGTTTCTCTCTGATGTACTGTTTCTCAACAGCTTTTTGGGACTTTTAAAGCAAAATCTTTAATCCCTGTACGACTATTTACATATTCATCAAAAAAATCATTCATACTTTTACTCCTGCAGTGGTAGTCATTCTCGCTGCAAAGTAATTTTGTGAATACACCCAATCCATTTCTCTTTTAATTCATACAAAAATTTTAACCATTCGTGATTATGCAGATAATAGTTTTCCATCAACAATTTCCACATGTCCTCAAATTCTTGAATACTCAAAGACTTAAAGACACAATAGTGAAAATCTGTCATAAAAGTCGGATGCGAAGAATAGACATGACCATGTTTTTCATGATATTTTTTGCTAATGTGCCACGTACACAATGCATGGTGTGCATTAGGAAAAACATTAGCAATCACATTCGATATAGCACGATTTTGATTAGTGACAATGGTTATGAGATTTTTGAAATTCATTATTTCAAGTCATTGCTCAAAACACCATACAAATGTATCCTCAGTCTCATTGCTCAATAGTGCACACCCAAACAATACAGAATGATAATGATGATTTACACCCGTGAAAGGAGCAAATGATATAGAATATTTGTTTGTTCGATATGTGGTATCAAAATTAACAACGTCACCAAAATTTTGATAAACAAGTATTAACCAATAATCTACCCACATAATATATCCTATACCATTATCTACACCTGGTTTGACACTAAAATAAAATCTACTTGGGCTGTTACGTTACAACTTTCTCAAGTAATCTATTGTAGCTTGTGCATCATTCACATCCATCGTATCACGTCTAATATCTCAAATTATATTTCACACATCCGTTTCAAAGAACTCAACATTACTCATACTTCCTCCCAATGAGCTAAGAACATTCATCATCCTACTTGGATCAATCCCAACATTATAAAGGGTTTCAATCAAATCCCTAGCAACTCTTGAAATATCTTTGTGTGCTTGAATTTGTGAAACTTTGCTTGGAATTGATGAGTGAGTTTTATACCTATTATTTAGACACTTTTGGACTTAGTATTTTGCTATCTTTTAAGTAATTTTAGTACATTTTATTTGTTTTTTGTGTTATTTTGTAGGAAAGTACAGAGTAAGGGCATTTCTGGAAATTCTGGCAAATGGATGGCAATTTGGTAATTCTAAAAACTTGCAGTGCCGGGGCGCTCGAATATGAACTAAACCCAGCGCTGGGGTGCAGGAAGCTCAGTCGAATTTTTAATTCAACTTGGGTCATGTTGTGGATTCCTAGTAGGGTTTGGATGTTAAAGAGCCCTGTTTTGCACGAGAATTAATAGTAGTTTTGGAAAAAGAATTGTATTATAGTAGTTTATTAAAATTAGGATACTATGTATGTAATTTTAATTAGGATTGTAATTCTTTTAGGGTTAGAAAATTAGGAGGCCTATAAATACATGTTAAAGGGCTACTAGATTAATTAATTCTTTTATCGCGACGACTAGAATTCAGGAATGGAGATCTAGTGCAAAAACACTTGTTAATACCAATGGAGGCATGGAATTGAAGGATGCTTGGAGATGAGAATCTTTTCAAGAGTTTTTTTTCTCTAACTTTTCTTTGATACTTGTATTACCCATGAATGTTAATTAATATTTGGAAAAGTTTAATTTATTTGTTATGAATTGAACTTCTATTTGTTTAAATTAAATTGGCTTGATATGAAATTAATGTTTGGAAAATATTAGATATAATTCCTCGCGGGTTCAACAGTCTCTTATCACATTATTACTTGTTGACCGTGTATACTTGTATGTATTTATTGATTGCTAAATCAACTAACAAGTTTTTGGCGCCGTTGCCGGGGAATTATTTTTCTAATATTGTTTTCAATCAAGTTGATCTTAATTTAAACTTTTATTTATTTATTTATTTTTAATTGTCTGCACGTGTTTTTTGATTGTGATAAATAGGCTGACAAGACTGTAAGTAAATGCAGCTCTTGTGCAAGACTTGGCGTAAGCTGGGGCCTTACAGTTCTGTTTATCGTTATCGATTGCGAATTGAATTGACAAGACTATAAGTAAATGCAACTCTTGTGCAAGACTTGGTGTAAGTTGGGGCCTTACAGTTCGATTTTGTAGGACACATTTATTTGTTAATCTAAAAAAAATTACAAAAATAAGAAAATTATAAATATATATATATATATATATAAAATATTATCATTTATTTATAATAATTGCATGTTAGCTTAATTATTTCAGGCACCACGTAACGACTAACAAGCGAACCAACGCCGTGGGTGCAGCCATGAGCAAAAATGGATACAAATATTTGATTGCCTCAAGGAAGTCTTTTTGTTTTAATATTTTCTATTTATTCTGACATTGAGGACAATGTAAACTTTAAGCTTGGGGATACTTGAGATCTTAGTTTATTATTTTTGCATATATTTTTGCATAGTTTGCATTTTAGTTTGCGTTGTAATAATTTAAAAAAAAACTTGTTCCATTTGTGCATGTTAGTTTAGTATTGCATCTCAGTTAGTTTATTTGTCATATTTAGTTGCATGTTAATTATATGTGTTAGGTTGCATATTACATCTAGTTATTATGTGGAGTCATAGTAGTTGCATGAGTTGGGCAATGAATTGATTATTGTTAGTATGGTCGATGATAAGAATGGATAATATGTTGTTTTGACTCGAATGGGAATTGATAAACAGTGTGTAGTTGTAGTTTTGATGAGCTAGTTGGTTTTAACTTACTTGAGATTTGTTTTGGTTTAATGAGCACATATTCACCTGTTTTGATTAATTATGATTCGAAAATGATTTATATGGTTAATTGCTTTGGGGAATTTCATGGAAACTTTATAAAATTTGCTGATGTATCATTGAAAGTGAAATCTAGATAATCATTTAAGTTTGGGGGAATTCCTTAAGTATTGAAAAGAAAATAAAAATAAAAAATGATGGAAAATATGAAATAGGAGTATGTGGTGAGATGAGATAGAGCGTAAAACGCACTCACTCATAAACACATGCGATGATATGGAGACACATTTGTTCAACAAGTGTTGAAAAAAAAAGAAAAGAAAAAGAAAAGGATTATTATGTGCTTATTGTTTGAAATAATCTTGGTACCCTTGGCTTGACTATTTTATCTGGGACATCTGGATTTGATATATCTAGTAAAGTTGTGAAGTTGAAATTAAAATTCTCCGTTCAGTAATTGATTATGTAGGTTATCTGGGTTATGATTGGTTGGAGCAGGTAATTCATATACACACGAGGGTTAAAAGCATGTGTAAACTGATGAATTCGTCGAAACTGTAATCATGACTTTGTTTTGATGTTCTTCTTGAGTATTGTTGCTAATCTTTGAGTCCATGCACTGGATATTATGATTGATTCATTGTTTGATTCGGAGGTAGAATAATTAGATGCATATAGTTTTTGTTTGTGTTTTGCTTGAGGACAAGTAAATAATTAAGTTTGGGGGTATTTGATGAGTAGGTTTATGTTGTTCGATTTGTATATGAACAATTTACGCGCAAGTATACGCGGTCAACAAGTAATAAAGAGTAAGTAAAGTATCGATCCCACGAGGAATTATTACTAGTGTTTTCCAAGTACTAACCTTTTATCATCTCAATCTTATTCAAACAAATGATAGTTGTTTTTGTTGTTTTGTATTAATGAAGATAACAAATAATTAAACAACTATGGAAAGCATTAAGATAATGAAATCAAATATTAACAAGTCTAAGATTGCAATTTCCCCCAACACTTCACTTGAATATCCTAACTCTCTCTTTTCAACTAGTTAAATCACAAGAATTGTTATCCGAGAATTTACAAGTATATACAAGCCTCTCTCGATGGTCAAATACGTATTTCCCAATGCGGTGTATAAATATCTCTATTCTACACACTAGCAAGAATCCAATATCAAGAATAATCAACAAGACACGTGTCACCAAATCTCATTAATCACCCTATCAATTATCAACTTTCGCAATAGAAGTCATTAAGCATGATTCTCAAATGGATACATGTGGTATTTAAGTATATGTCTATCCTAGATACAATCAAATTATCCATTCATGAAGGTAATAAATAAAACACACGTCACTTAATTTCATAAATTACCCATAGGAATATCTAATTTTCACATGATATCATAACAAGGTCTCAACCTATACTTCCTCTCTCAATTCCATATAACTTCCCAAGGTAATTACTAGCTAGGCAATTAATCCATAAAGCATAAATTATGATACCCAATTCACAAATGAATAACCAATATCCAAGAGAGAGCATTCAATTCAAACTACATATTAGGTTCCATTGAAATCTTAGAAAATTAGTTCTAGTTCATGGTAACTACAAATAACATCAAATTTGATCTATACATCATGATGGAATTACAAATTAAGAAGAGAATACTAGAGATAGAATGATAAAACCCCTTAGGAAGATATTCAATGGTTGCTTGATGGGTTGATTCTTGTTCTCTAGCTTTCCTTCAAGATTTGATACTCCTTGCTCTTTTTGTTCCTTGGACTTTGCTGAAAATTGCCTTGTATTGCAGATTTTTCCTCTTAATTTGATGTTTATGGAAGCCTCCCTCTCTCTAGAATTGATGTTAGAAGTGTTAGATGGTGTTAGAATCTCAATTTCAGCCGCCTCCTTGGTGTTATAAGAGATGGGTATCCAAAAACCTAGCTTATTCCCGAGTTTTGGACCAAAAATCGCACTTTCTGCATAGCTACAGGTGAGCTCGCCCCGGCGCCAAAATAAGCCTAAAATTCGCGCCCCGGCGAGCTTCCTTGGCTTCAGCTTCCTGTATCCTGATTCAGCTTCGACGTCTTTTGGTAAAATAGTCATAACTTCTTCGTCCGAACTCGGATTTAGGCGATTAAGTAGGCTATGGAAAGCTAAGAAGTAGTTCTACAACTTCCATAACCGGAGCTCGTCGAGATAATGACCGGAGAAAGGCTCAAAATGGCCTGGAAGCAGCTGCTGTGTAAAATTCATGCAAAATCTGATGGTAAAATGACCATAACTCTCTCATACGAACTTCAAATTGGATGATTCTGGATGTTCTGAAAATCTAAGATCAAAATCTACAACTTTCGTTCTTTGAGTTTTGAGAGATTCGGATTGCATCATGGGTCAAATTGAGAAACAAGCAGCTAGAATGCCAAATTCGAGTCAAAAACACAACGATCCAAGAGGCCTTTATTTCAATTCCTACAAAACAAAGTAAAACACATAAAAGCATACAAAAACATATAAAAGTAATACAAAACAATATTACACAATAATAAGATGAAAACACATAAAACCAAACAAAATAGCTAAAGACTTACAAATTATCAAGGCTAAAAGTACTCAATTTGTGTGTATAAAACACACTCATCAAATACCCCCAAACTTAAACATTTGCTTGTCCTCAAGCAAAACACACAAACTATAAAAATTAAACATTTCTAAATAAAAACTATCTTGAGCAATGAGTTAATAAGCTAACCAATGGTCTCAAAGCATAAACACAATAAAATTCAAGGAAACTCTCAAAACATTGCAAGTCTAGAATTACAATTAGTTAGTCATAGCTTGCTTTAGGTCCCTTCCGTGTGTGTGTGAGTATACCCAATGGCACTAAACCAATCAAGCTCGGATGAAGCTATGCAACCACATTACCTTATGAAATAATCAAAATAAACCACAAAAACTACATGCTTAACACATCACTCACTACAAAGGTATACAAATCACAATTTTCAAAAAAATGAAATCAAAGGACTCTAGATAAGTGCATTTTATGCTCCATCTTATCCTAAGTCCACTCTTGTGGGTGAATGCGTTTTACGCTCCATCTCAACCCAACACGAGATTTGATAAACATAAATTTCTTTCTTTTGTCACAATTATAAGAGAGTGCGTTTTACGCTCTATCTCTCCTACGCATGTGTCCATGAGTGAGTGCGTTTTACGCTCCATCTCACTCACCACATGACTAACAAATCAAACACAACAAAATTTGGACACCTTGCTTCGAGTGATGTTTAAACGAGTTCTAGAGTTTATAAATATTTTTCACAAGCATTCGGTTATAAAAGCCTTCTCTAAGCATACAACTAGCTCAATACTCATGGGTAGGTGCAAAAGAGTGAAAGGACGCATAAGCAACACAATAACCAACAATAACAATTAAGCACAAAGACTAAGCAGCATTTATCCATTTTCCATGAGTTAGAAACTATTCAATCAAGTTCTTATCATAGACCGTGGATTGTAGTTCAAATCAAATTAAAACAATGCTCAAGGGACACATTTTAAAAATAAATAAGTTTTTTTTTTGTTTTTTTTAAAAAAAAAAACACACTAACAACACACAAATACTAAATTAAAAACACAAATACTAAATACTAAAGCCTATACCCCCAAACATAAACTTGACATTGTCCTCAATGTCTGAAATAGGGAAAAAAATAAAATAGAAGACTTCCCTGAGAACGTGTCAAGCGCTATTAATATCATCTTTCAAGTCCCCTAAGTTGGGAGCGCACACCAATTTGCTTAGTATTCGGTACCTGAAAGCAATTAACTAAAGAAATTAAAATACAATTAAACAAACTAAAAAGCAATTGAAAAAAATCAAAACAATAAAATTGGGTTGCCTCCCAAGAAGCGCTTGTTTTAAAGTCTTCGGCCTGACTAACTCCCTCCTTTTATCCAATTCCCCTTCGATAATTGAGGAACCCACCCTCCATTGATAGCCATGTAACTTTTGGGAGGTTCCCATTAGTGAGAGCCATTGAGTTAAAGTCACCTAGCTTGCTTTTTGTAGATAAGTTCTCAATTTCAAATGTCAAGAAGCTAGGTGCTTCCTCCGTTGTGTCTGTGATAAGACTGGGGCATTGGGGCATTGGGGCTTGTCAAACACAACGGGTTCTTCTTCTATCTTCATTTCCTCAGTCCACCATGGTTCCACATTCATACTAGCTCCATCGTCACATACAGCCTCGCCTAAGAAATGACTACCAAGTGGACACGGTTTTGCAAAACTGACTGGATTCTTGAACTTTGGTGGAGAAGGCACTTGGGGGATTAATACAATCGGCTCATCATCGTTGGAACTCAAGGCTGGATCCTCAGCCTCCTTTTCCCGCTCCCCACTTGTCTCCCCACTTTCGACATCTTGTGGCTCATCCAGTTGCAGATTTGGCGTGGGCTCACCATTAGTCTCAGAATCCATGTCATTACACCAATTGTTTTGAGGACAGTTGTTTAAAGCATTGAATATTTGATCAATCTGATTCTGAAGATTTTGAATTGATAGGTCTTGACTTTTCAACATCTCCTCCTTCGAAGCCATGATCTTAGACACAAGTTCCTCAAAGTTTAACATCTTATCTTCTTGAATAGGAGGTGGACATGAGAATTCCGGTGCATATGTTGGATTTGGAGCATAGTATTGATCATCATAATTGTAGCTCCATATAGAATCCGGGTGATACCCCCAATCTTGGTGATAATCGGGATAATCATAGTTGTTGAAGTACTCACCACCGTAATGTACCGGTCCAAAACTGACGGTGCATTGATGACTCGGGTGATTGTCAGCACAATAATCACATGTCACTGTTATACCTTGAGCTCTCTCTGCTACTAAGGCATCCAACTTCCTCGATAGTGTTTCAAATTGTGTTGACAATGCAAAGAGTGCAGTGAGTTCATCAATCCCAGTTTCCCTTGGTTGAGTCATACTCATGTATGGCCATTGATAAACAAAGTCATCCATGGTGTACCTCGTAAAGCATCAAAACAGAAAAATGTTAAAATAACGTAAAAACAAATTTATATACAAGTTTAAATTAAGATCAATTTGATTGTAATTAATATTGGAAAAACACTAGAAAAATAATTCCCCGGCAACGGCGCCAAAAACTTGTTGTCCGATTTGTATATGAACAATTTACGCGCAAGTATACGCGGTCAACAAGTAATAAAGAGTAAGTAAAGTATCGATCCCACGAGGAATTATTACTAGTGTTTTCCAAGTACTAACCTTTTATCATCTCAATCTTATTCAAACAAATGATAGTTGTTTTTGTTGTTTTGTATTAATGAAGATAACAAATAATTAAACAACTATGGAAAGCATTAAGATAATGAAATCAAATATTAACAAGTCTAAGATTGCAATTTCCCCCAACACTTCACTTGAATATCCTAACTCTCTCTTTTCAACTAGTTAAATCACAAGAATTGTTATCCGAGAATTTACAAGTATATACAAGCCTCTCTCGATGGTCAAATACGTATTTCCCAATGCGGTGTATAAATATCTCTATTCTACACACTAGCAAGAATCCAATATCAAGAATAATCAACAAGACACGTGTCACCAAATCTCATTAATCACCCTATCAATTATCAACTTTCGCAATAGAAGTCATTAAGCATGATTCTCAAATGGATACATGTGGTATTTAAGTATATGTCTATCCTAGATACAATCAAATTATCCATTCATGAAGGTAATAAATAAAACACACGTCACTTAATTTCATAAATTACCCATAGGAATATCTAATTTTCACATGATATCATAACAAGGTCTCAACCTATACTTCCTCTCTCAATTCCATATAACTTCCCAAGGTAATTACTAGCTAGGCAATTAATCCATAAAGCATAAATTATGATACCCAATTCACAAATGAATAACCAATATCCAAGAGAGAGCATTCAATTCAAACTACATATTAGGTTCCATTGAAATCTTAGAAAATTAGTTCTAGTTCATGGTAACTACAAATAACATCAAATTTGATCTATACATCATGATGGAATTACAAATTAAGAAGAGAATACTAGAGATAGAATGATAAAACCCCTTAGGAAGATATTCAATGGTTGCTTGATGGGTTGATTCTTGTTCTCTAGCTTTCCTTCAAGATTTGATACTCCTTGCTCTTTTTGTTCCTTGGACTTTGCTGAAAATTGCCTTGTATTGCAGATTTTTCCTCTTAATTTGATGTTTATGGAAGCCTCCCTCTCTCTAGAATTGATGTTAGAAGTGTTAGATGGTGTTAGAATCTCAATTTCAGCCGCCTCCTTGGTGTTATAAGAGATGGGTATCCAAAAACCTAGCTTATTCCCGAGTTTTGGACCAAAAATCGCACTTTCTGCATAGCTACAGGTGAGCTCGCCCCGGCGCCAAAATAAGCCTAAAATTCGCGCCCCGGCGAGCTTCCTTGGCTTCAGCTTCCTGTATCCTGATTCAGCTTCGACGTCTTTTGGTAAAATAGTCATAACTTCTTCGTCCGAACTCGGATTTAGGCGATTAAGTTAGCTATGGAAAGCTAAGAAGTAGCTCTACAACTTCCATAACCGGAGCTCGTCGAGATAATGACCGGAGAAAGGCTCAAAATGGCCTGGAAGCAGCTGCTGTGTAAAATTCATGCAAAATCGGATGGTAAAATGACCATAACTCTCTCATACGAACTTCAAATTGGATGATTCTTGATGTTCTGAAAATCTAAGATCAAAATCTACAACTTTCGTTCTTTGAGTTTTGAGAGATTCGGATTGCATCATGGGTCAAATTGAGAAACAAGCAGCTAGAATGCCAAATTCGAGTCAAAAACACAACGATCCAAGAGGCCTTTATTTCAATTCCTACAAAACAAAGTAAAAACACATAAAAGCATACAAAAACATATAAAAGTAATACAAAACAATATTACACAATAATAAGATGAAAACACATAAAACCAAACGAAATAGCTAAAGACTTGCAAATTATCAAGGCTAAAAGTACTCAATTTGTGTGTATAAAACACACTCATCAGTTTATACCTATTATTTGGACATTTTTGGACTTAGTATTTTGCTATCTTTTAAGTAATTCTAGTACATTTTATTTGTTTTTTTGTGTTATTTTGTAGAAAAGTATAAAGTAAGGGCATTTCTGAAAATTGTGGCAAAGGGATGGCAATTTGGTAATTTTTAAGATTTGTGGCGTCGGGGCGCTCCAATATGAACTAAACCCAGCGCCGGGGCACTGGGGTATAGGAAGCTTAGTCGAATTTTTGGTTCAGCTTGGGTCACGTTGTGGATTCCTAGTAGGGTTTAGATGTTAAAGAGCCTAGTTTTGCATGGAAATTAATAGTAGTTTTGAAAAATGAATTGTATTATAGTAGTTTATTAAAAGTATGATACTATGTATGTAATTTTAATTAGGATTGTAATTCTTTTAGGGTTAGAAAATTATGAGGCCTATAAATACATGTTAAAGGGCTACTAGATTAATTAATTCTTTTATCGTGACGGCTAGAATTCAGGAATGGAGATCTAGTGCAAAAACACTTGTTAATACCAATGGAGGTATGGAATTGAAGGATGCTTGGAGATGAGAATCTTTTCAAGAGTTTTTTTTCTTTAACTTTTCTTTGATACTTGTATTATCCATGGATGTGAATTAATATTTGAAAAAGTTTAATTTATTTGTTATGAATTGAAATTCTATCTATTTAAATTAAATTGGCTTGATTTGAAATTGATGTTTGGAAAATAATAGATATAATTCCTCGTGGGTTCAACACTCTCTTATCACTTTATTACTTGTTGACCGTGTATACTTGCACGTATTTATTGATTGCTAAATCAACTAATAGAGACACAAATTCATGATTGTGATTCAGTTCAAAAGTAGACACAAACTAATTATCTTTTCTTTTATCATGCACAACATAAAATTTTGCTCTATTGTTGTTATTTATCTTCATTATCAGTGACACCTTCATTTTTTTAACAACCATATATTCAACTTTACGACACTGATACAATCTAGAACAAAAATATTCAGAATTCACATGTTTTCTGCTAGTTTTTATTCTTACTTCAAATCCAACACGTTTCGCATATTTTCTATAAAAAAATTTAGCATCTTCCAACATATCAAAAATTTAACCAACATAAGGAATGGTATCATCAACTAGACTTGTTACATCATTATTATCATGCAATTCTTCCTCAATACTTGAAATTGAATGAAATGATTCTTCAGCAAATGAACCACTTGTAAAAATTAAATTACAGATTACCAATTTTTTACTAATGTTTGTCTCTTGGTATGTTTGCTAGTAGGCTATGCTCTCTTAATTGTATGAACAGGTGAGAAAGGAAGAAATAAAAGTAATCTGGTATGTTCAGTACTTGTTCTGCTCCCTCAAGTTGATTGAATCTTTTACTAGAAAAGAGACGATAAAAGTGGATCAATTAGGTAACTAGATTGTTCTGCCGTTCGTCCGCACTTTAATTTTGCGAACGGATAAAATAATATTTCTTTACAGTCTGCACTTTAGTTCTGCGGATTAGGCCTCAAACAAAAAAAGTTCGATTTAAAGCTATCAATCTTCCATTCTGTTATTTTTACATATTCTTGTTGTAAATCGATTCATGTTATCTAGGATAATGAAAAACATACATGGCTAAACAAATGGAATCTAGCAATGGGGTGAAGTGTTTTTCATAGTATGAAACATGTGAGACAACATATTGCGGTATATATCCTTACAAATGTTTAGCGATACATGTTTCTCATTAGCCCAAATCATATAAATCAGTAAGAACAATAATATGAAAGAAGAAATAGAAAATTTGATAGCTTTAAATCGAACTCTTCTAGTTCCAGATCGCTATTGCCAAAATGAGATGAGATCCAAAAGTCATGCTATGAATAATGCAGATAGAGCGTAGTACTTGATTGTTTTATATTACACTCAGATTTTGTAGTTTAGTTTTGTAGACTGGTGGTTCAACAAAACTGACGTCGTTTGAATTATATCGTTAATAGACTCAGCGTCCACAGTTTAGTTCTGCGAACGTGTCGTATGACCTAAAACGACGTCGTCTTCAAGAATTAACAACTACTATATCTAGCGTCCACATGATTAAACTACAGATTGACGAATGATATTTTTGACAATCATCCTATCTGCAATATTAAACTGCGGGCACCTAATATTAAACTGCGGATGAGAGGTCCTCCTTACCGTTCGACGTGAATGAATGACTGAGATCTGTATATATCCTTACAACATATCTTAGTTGTCCATTCGCGGATCAAACGGTGTAATGGAACCAAATCAGCACTTTAATATGGGGGAGCCCACAATTTAGTTCTGCAGACGGAGACCTACTATGTCAATATATAAAAATACCATCTTTTTAAAAGTATTCTTTGTTCGCACAATTAAACTACGGATTGGAGATAAATTTTTTTTTCATGTCAAATTGGTCGGAATCCTTATTTCTCTATTTCCAATAAAGTAATCCTTCTCTTTTTAAAAGTAATACTCGTTCGCACAATTAAATTGTGAATTAGAGAGATTTTATTTTTTTACATCAAATTGGCCAAAATCCTTCTTTCGATGTTTCCAATAAAGTGGTCGGCAAATCTCCATTATTAGTCTACGCATTGAATTATCTATTTTGCTTAATTTACTGAACTTTTGTCTGAATTGAATAATACTTACAAGGTATTAGATGAACGAGAAAGGAAATGGGAGTGAGAGAGAGAGATAAAGGGCGAATGAGATACAGAGAGTTAGTTTTATGTAGTTTAACAATGGAGTACCAAATTTATCACAGCCATGGACATACATGTGATGTTATGTGAAGATAAATTAGTATCTCAAGAGCATGAGATCTTTTTATAAGTATCCTAATTTTTCGACTATTTTGTTAGAAACAGAGAAAGAATCTCCAGCCAATTTGACTGTAAAAAAAAAATCTAATCCGCATTTTAATTAGGCGGACAATGATTATTTTTGAAAAAAGGGTATTTTTGTACATTGACATATTGAGCCTATGTCTGTAAAAATAAACTGTAGACTCCCCCATATTAAAGTGCGGATTGAAATTCCATTACACCGTTCGATCTGCGAATGAACTGATGAGATTTGTTGTAAGGATAATGTTAAGTTTACAACGTTGATTATGGATCGATCCACTATATATATATATATATATATATATATATATATATATATATATATATATTATGATCCATAACAAGTATTCCTATGGAGCAAAATAACATCCATACCATTCATCATAAGGACCAATTAACTGAGATTAAAAAATTAGAACTCGCCATCCGCTACTGCCACTAATAATAGCACTGCCACTAATAGTAGCGGATGACGGTACATCTGCTACTATTAGTAGCAGATGATGACGCAATTACATCCACTACTATTAATGCTTTGTGTCTTGATTAGGCATCTCACATGTACTTGTCATCATTTCAATGTTAAGGACCCACAATGTAGGAGAATCATTGTCATAATGACATGTATTTGAGACACGATCTAAAAATTTCAGATTCATAACATTACCCAATGATCAAAGATTTTGCCAACAAAAACTTGCTTAACTTTTGGGTAAAGTAGACAAAGTGTCTGTCTCCGAACTTGCAATTAATAACAAATTGTGTCATTGTTTCTACTCACCGCAAAAGTCGACTGTGTTTTTCAGCATATATAGCAGCACTCTATAAAAATAGCTTACATAAGGTTTTACAACTGACAGATGCTTTACTAATAAAGCAGCCACAAATTACAACATAGCATCCCCAAGAAAACACACAAACCTGAAGTAATATTTTCTCACAATGTAAGCTCTTAAAAATAAAACATCCACAAATTAAAAACCATAGTCCACTGAAAGACCAACACAAATAAATAGGTATTCAACAAAGGTAAATTCCAAGGATCTCAAATTTTTAGTCTCAAAAAGTGTCTCAAATGACGTGTTATCATAACAGTAGTTATGTATCTCTTATGATTGGCTCTGCCATAAAAGATCATCGAATATTCGATGTCACATCATTTGAGACCCATTGAAGACAAAAAATTAGAGACCCTAGCATTACCCATTCAATAATACAACTAAAAATTAATTCAAATAGTCCAGTGCAGCTATGCGGTCCCACCATTGAAGCTCCATAATAACCAATGAATCAATATAGGTTTGAACAGTGGCCTCATTATATTGTGCTCCCAAAGCCTCGATGTTTTTTACTTTACAGTGCTGATCAGCAGCAGCCTTCTTAAGCCGTTCAGCTTCAGCAACACACACAGTGATCTCGGAGTCTATGAATTTGTTCCTATTATGGAGTGAAGCTATCACAGAAGAATTGTGTTCTTTTTCTTGCTCCAACTTCACAACTACTTCCTTGACTTCGCAATATTTGTCTATGACATTTCTGAAGTCCTCCTCCTCCTTGGAGCAGGCAATAGGCAGCAACATACCTCGAGTCACTTTCTTGTTAAGCTCAACAGCTCTATTGAGTAGAGTTGGCAAGTTTTGACAAAGAGATAAGAATTCCTTATGTATGCTCGAATGGATCCTCCTGCATGCCAGCAAACCAGTCAAGGCTTCATTAAGCGCTTGATACTTGGACTCCTCGGCAAGCTCTCGAAGGTCTCCAGACAATCCTTTCTTGAGCGTCTGCTCGTACTCCTGAATGGTTCGTTCGTCAAGATGAGTTTGAGGAGGAAGGACCCCCAATTCATCGATATTGTTACCTAGAAGCATGTTCCTTAACTGCATCAGAACAAAGTCTCACTTAGGCATGGCAACGGTGCGGTTTCCGCCCCGGATAAGCAGTGCTATAAAAATGTGTCAGCGGATCTAGGTGGCGGAGGGGGCAGCTAGAGGCTACGCTGCCTAAGTGGTCTTTTCCTTTTTGTTTTTTAATGTATATTTGCATATAACATTCTTATAAGGCATAACACATTCATTTTAAGCATTGTAGAGCTTCAAAGCATGCATTAACTTCCATTATTAGTCATTATTTTATTTTCTATCTTTGAAGTCATTTCTTAGACAATTCTTTTGACTATCAAATATACTCCATCCGTTCCAAATTATATAATCATTATTGACTTTTGAAAGTCAATTTGAGACATTTTCAAACTCAAAATTGAGATGACTCATTAAAAATTATGAAACAATAAAATTTACAATGAGTAATACTCTTTAGATAGTTTACAATATTCACCATTGTTTTGATTAAAATTAGAAGAACATGTCAATTTTGAGTTTAGACTATAAAAGGTCAGCAATGATCAAATAATAGGGAACAGAGGGAGAATTATTGTGTGTAAAGATCATTTAGTACTTTAAAAGAAAACTAATGCAAGTGGTCTGGATTTTAGAGTTGTCGATTACAAAAATGTGATGTATTATAAAGATTAAGAAAAAAATTAGGATGAAATTTATTTTGTTAAAATATAAACCTGAAAAATTCAGGATCATGCCGAAATAAATTTAATCAAATTCCAAGGTACTAGGACCAAATTAAGGCAGTAGAGAACTAATTCTAGTCAATCAAGTAAAGGGTCGATACTGCAATTACCCTAGACTCCGCCCCGCCACTTTGACACCCTTCCTCCCAAAAAAAATAATAAATAAATAAAACAAGTCCTTGACTTTTGGAAGTCAATTTGCAACATTTACAAATTCTAAACTGATATGATTTCATTAAATTTTAGTCAATACCATTGCGAATATGGTAAAATGCCAGAAAGTACTATAGATTATTACATTACATAACTTTAGGTTATTTTCTTGTTAAAATGTTATAGCACTTAAGAACGCTTGTTTGGGATACTATGGCCCTGGAACTAGTTTGTACTAATTATTAAGGAACAGGGTAATATACCAAACATAAAATACTACCAAATTCAATTTAGGAGTACAAGGAAAGATCAAAAGAAATCAAGAATGAAAGATCATAAGAAATTAAGAAAGAAAGATCTAAACATCAAAAAGGTAAAATTTCCTAATAATCAATTGAAATTTCCCAAATTTTCTTTTGTGGCCTGATCCAAATCTTTTGGATTCACCACTTATATATTTGGTTTAGGTGTTAATACAATTTTCTTTTGCCGATCAGGAAGAAAAAAGAGGTGATGGAATTGAACGAATCTAACCTTGGAAACGGTGATATATCGCAAGCAGGAGGCGGATGAAGTCGACCAAGTTACAAAATTGAAGAGGAAGTAATAATGTTACCCTAAATAGCCTTAGGACTGTCAATTTGGTCGAGCAAGCCTAAAACCTGACTGCATCCTGCTAAAAGACAATTTGAATTTAATTTGGGAACTAGTTTGGGTTAAGGTTGGACAAAAATAGAAGTCCAAAGTGAATTTGAGCCAAGCTTGGTCAAAATTTAGCTCAACCCGTCAGAGGCCTAGCCTATAGGTATTTAAGTGAAAATTTTAAAATATTACAGTATTTCTATCAAGTATTGTTTATTTGTTTTATAATAGTTAGTACATATCCATAAGTCATTTTTTTGTTAAAATGTTATAGCATTCAAGAATGCTTCTGCGGGATCATATGGTGTTGGTACGCTTGTATACTAATTTATATGCTTTATTATTGGTGTCTCTCAAAATTTAAACTTCCAGTAATGATCAAATTTTATATCTACATCTGAATATGTTTGAACTCATGATTATACATACATACATACATATATATATGTAGGGAATGATCCATAGCAAATATTTGCTATGGAACATAATAGGACAAATACCATCATTAACGTCCAATATATCATTCAACGGCTCAGCTACTAATAGTAGCGGACGATGGGAATATCTGCTACTAATAGTAGCGGATGACGGGATTACATCCGCTACTATTAGTATAGTAGCGGATGGTAAGAGAAATTACTTACAAATTTGCCAGCATCCGCTACTAATAAAACGGATGTACGACCACTACTAAAAGAGCGGATGTCGCAATTTCAGTTCTAATAAGGGTCGTTGAATGATATATTGAACGCTAATGATAGTGTTTGCCTGTGATCAATAACAAGTACTTGTTATGAATCATTCCCCATATATATATATATATATAATATATTATACGGAGAATTCATAGTAAATGTTTGCTACGACACTATTTGGACAAACACATCTCTGGTCATCCATAAGATAAACAGACGACCCATAATTAAAAAAAAAAATTAATTCGTCTGCCACTATTAGTAGCGGATAACACTTTTTTTTTATAGTAAAAATCAAGGCCGTTGACTTTTTTCTATGTACGACAAGAAATGTGTTTGCGCAAATAGTGTCATAACAAACATGTACTACAAAGTCCCTTCCAAAGTTAAGACTTTTGTGCACTCTCTAGGTTTACAATGATTGAATAATAATGATCTTTATCAAGATCGCAGGCCTTACAAAGTTCGATCTTCATATATTTGTTTTATGTACAAGCAGAGTAATGAGACACATGCCTATTTATTTCTGCATTGTTTTATTGCTTAGACTCTCTTTAGAGTGCTAGGAAAGGAGTGGGTGTGTCCTGCTAAGGTAGAAGATATGTTACCAATTCGTTTTCGAGAATTTGGAAGCAAGGGGATGCCAAATTTATGAAAGTGTGCATTCTTTTCTATTTTGTGGGGAATTTGGAATGAGCGTAATGCTAGGTTATTTAGAAAAAGTTGTTTATTTTTAAAGTTATTGAATGATCGGTTATTTTTATTGCGCCTCTTTGAGCTTCTGCTATGGGGGCTTTTAGAAATATCTCTGTGACTAATTTATGTAGAGATTGGATGGGTTGCACTTTTTTGAGTGCTCTTCTGTTTTTGTTCTTTCAGTCAGACAAGGATGAACTTCTTATTTCCCATTGTATCCTTTCTGTTCTATCAATAACATTTCTTCTTTTATCAATAACATAGCTAAAGTTGGCTATGGATATTATCTAGCCAACCCATCTTTAACCGTTTAAACTGAGATCGAATGGCTTAGATTGGTCAAATTCATTAAACCGTCCACACATAATATGTACGACAGTACAAATTATTCGGCGGGCGATTATAAACCATCTTTTAAAAATAATTGAGTTTCTATCCTTCATCCGCCAAACTATTTGACGCACGGTACTTCTTGTTCTCCGCTTCAAAATCTCTGAACTTGTTAACTTAAATCTCTCTTCCACAAAAGCAACTTCTTCTGTGACTTTCCAACCTCTATCTCTCTCCACAAGGGTTCTTAGATTCTTTAATGTCTCGAGCAATCAATTCTCGAGTTGTGAGCAAATTAATAGTTTTGTAATGAATTCCCGTGAGTTGCCTTCATCAATAAGCCCAAAATTTTATGGCAAAACAATCTAAAAATAGTAAATGGAGAAAAAACAAACTTGTATGGATCTTAGTAGGAACTGAGAAGTGTTTGTGGGTTTCTTTATTGTGCGTTTTTGTTGGATTATTAGTGATTTGTGTGAAAAGATAGAGAAAAATGAGAAAGGGAAGTGAATAATAAAGCTAGTGATTGGCGGCGGTGGTGAGGCAGGGGAGCAGTGACAGCGATGGTGGAAAAGGAGATGGTTTTCTTGGGAATGAGATGGGGGAGTAGAGAGTTGAAGAGAGAGAGAGAGAGAGATATGGGGGAGTAGAGAGTTAGAGAGACCCTGAAAGTGTAACCCACGAAATATTAATACAAAAACTTTAGAAAGTGGAGACAATTTACGGTCTGCACAACAATATGGGAATATGGGGGGAAATTTTTTTGTAATTACAATCGTCCACCGTATTATTATGCTGACAGAGACTTTTCTAAAGAGTGGCAAACTTGTCTTCTCGTCTTTTGGTCATCGTCCACAGAACTATCTGCATCGTTCTCCGAACAATATGGCGGAAGGTCCTTTTTTTAGGATCTGTCCTTGAATGGATACAAATGGGTTGGTTGGATAATAGTCCATAGCCAAACTATGGATCATTCCCAAATATATAAACACACACACACATATATATATATGTATGTATGTTTTTACCTATGTATACCCTTGGTTTTGGATGAGGCTGGAAGTATTTGTATTCTTAATAAATACGATCATGTCTGTTCATTGGTAATTATAGGGTACTAGATAATTTCGCCTCTATTTGAGGATGAATTTGAGGGAGACCATGGAATGAAGAAGCATGGTCTAATTTTGATAGTAATTTATTAAGACTTTATATTATGTGAATTTGGATGATGGCCTTCTAAATTATGGGTTACTTCAAATTTGTTATTCTTTTTTAGGTATGAGTCAAATTCCAACTTTGATATTTTCTTATACAGGATTACCAAAAATAGGCCAAAACCCACTATCATATTTGGGCTGAGCTTGAGCTTACCTATTATAAGCTCAAACAAAGCTGAGCTCGGATTTGGGCCTGTCAATTTTGGAACGGTTTGAGCATAGCTCACATAACCCTGAGCCTCTCTCTCTGTATATGTATATATACATATATTATACACATATAACATGGATAAAATTTTCAATTTTTATATATAATAGGTACTCGTGTCAGGGAAGGTTGCCTAAATCCCAGACCTGACCCCGACCCTATTATATGGTTTTATCTCCCATTAGTCCCATGCTCCCCCTACCCCATTTAATTGTCCCCAAGTTTGTCCAATCAGAATTGGGGTCAATCATAACCTCTCCGGGTCGGGGACAATTACTGAGGACCTGCTGGTACTACGAGGAGCAGCCTACATCTCAAAATAAAAAATTAAAAAAAATAACTATACAAGAGAAATCAATGGTAGACGTGGCAGACTTGAAGAACAAGCATAAAATATAAATGAATTTGAGTACCTCAGAAGTTTCAGGCTCCTTTTGGAAGACAATTTTGGAGCCACTAGGATCATAGCCAGGACTACTATCCCCTGTCTGTCCTTTCACAGAAAGAGACTCCACAATCCCCTTATCACGTAAAGAAAGCACGACTTTTTACTTTGATCCTTAGACACGTCCAAATGAGCATCAGATGCTTTTGAGGATTCTGAGCTGACTTCAGCACCATTAATAGGCTGACTGGAAGAAGGACAAATATTTCAGTCTTGCGTTCCAACTTTTATCCTATTTCCTAATAAAAAATGTTAAGAAATTTGATGCTAATGGGGCTAATAAATATACAGGGTTAAATTTGACTTTATTTATTACTTCGAGAGTTACATTTTAGGTAAAATTATCGGCTTTCATTTAGGATTTTTTTTTTTTCAACCAGAGGTTTCATGAGAATAAAGCTTAGCGACGATATTGTCCTTCAGTTTTTTATAACAATCAAACTTAACCCCACGGCGTCAGGTAATTTAGTTGTTCAAAGTAGACCCAAGTTTTTATATATGGTCATAGTTCTCCCGATTTGGATGGTACATTTATGAGAAACTTGTGTCTCCTATGAGTTATGACCAACTAAAGATACACAAAGGGTGGGGTTTTGACAATTCATAATGTGATAAACTGGTGGGTTAGTTTTCTTTTAGTCCAAATCTTAATTTATAAAAGAAACCATAGAAAAGTTTTAGGTTGATCCCATTGTAGCACCATAAAGAAAAATTAGTTTCCAAGAGTAAAGAGTATTGCATGGAAATCATTCAATATAAGAGTTTTAAGAGCATTCCCTACCCTTCATAAATGTTATAAAAAAATTCTATTAGATGAGTATATCAGTATAGGTAGAAGTTACCCAAAATATAGAAAAATAGAGCTCATTTATCAACCTCCCATTTATGTCATAAAGGAACTTGGTGTTAATCAAGCAACCAACGTAAGTGAAATAAGATGGAAAAATCTATACTATATAAGGCACAAAATGTATATTAGAACATAGAATGTCATTTATCAAGGAAAACTTTGAGGAGTACCAAAGGTATAATGCCTTTATATGCAAATGCAGTCACTTTCAATCATGTGGATGAATATGACACGGTAATATTAAATTGGGGTAAAATGCAAATGTGGCCACTGAACTTTAGGTGTTTTTGGGTATTGAGCCCCTTCTTTTGGTCAACGCAAATCGAGCCCCTTTCTGTTCAAAAATTTGGATATTGAGCCCCAGGAGCCACATGTGCGTTGACCTGCCTACATGGCACACGTGGCACCGCTGACCTAGACGTTTTCCAATTAATTGCTAAAAAACTGGTGAAGCCCAAGATTCGAACTCAAAACCTCAACTTTGAAATCTCGGTCATGAGACCACCGGAACACCACGGGCCTAGCTGCTAAATTATCTCAAAGATTAACTCTTATACCAAATCAATTCATTTCCCCCAACCCCACCAGATTATTAAAAGACAAAGATACCCATTAATTTAAAACACCATCCTCTCCATTGTCGTCTCTCTCATCTAAAGCTCGGCAATTTTAGATCTCCCAAAAGTTAGGGTTCGCTAAATTCAGACCAAAAATTACAACATCTTTCGCGTTTAGTGGCCATCATCTCAGAAATCCGTTAAAAAATATAAAACATCTTCTCTTTTTCTTAAACAAAACATCAATTCAAAATAAAACCTAATTTTAGTATATAATTTTTTTTTAATAAAAAAAACCAACTATTTGCAGGTAATATGATTTCGTTGGATTTGGTTCACGGATTAGTAGCAGAATTAGATCTGTTCTTCCTCCGCTACACAGATTGCAAGATTTGAAGATTTGAACCGTTAAAGAAAATTACTCCAAAAAATGGGCGAAAAAATCGATCCAGTATCGATTATGAGAATCCAATTTCTCGAAGCAAATTGATGGTCGGAACTTATTTTAAAGTGGCGCAACGGATCTGCTAGTTAGGGTCCAAATCCACCCATCACTGCCACTCATCCCACCACCAACCAACATTAATCACACCCAATCATCCCTCCATAAACAAATCAACCATCACCCAGCATAAACGAAGCAACCGTCGTGCACCACCACCATAAATCACCCATCGTCTACAATTAAAAATTCAAACATTAAACAACAATATAAATACAGATCTGGAGAAAAGGGAGAAAATTTTGAAATAAAAAAGTAGACCGGGAGAAGAGAGAAGGCAGCGACATGCTTTGGTGAATTGGAGGAAGATCTCGTGCCGACCAACCACCGCGCCGCTAGTCTCGATCATGGTTCTATTCAACAGAGATTCAGGATTCAGATTTGAATCTAAGATTCGGATTTAAGGGTGCGGCGTTAAGGTTGCTTTGCTGCAGCGCAAAGAGCTTTGTTTTCTCCCCTGCGTTAATTTGTTCCTCAAATAACAATAGTTGGTTGGTGGAGGGGGGGGAGAGAGAAGGGAATTTGGTTTGATTAGGTAGTGGGTTAATTAGCTAGTTGGGGTGTGCTTAATAAATGCGTAGTTTAAACATAATAATTAGTTTTCAAAATTAAAAATAAGAATTAATTTTCAAATTTTAAAATAATTAGAATTATTATTATTATTTATTATTATTGTTGTTATTATTATTATTGTTATTATTATGGTTATTATTATTATTATGGTTATTGTTCTAATAATAATAATAATAATAATGAAATAATTTAGTACAAAACTTATTTCTTGGGATAATCTAATAGCTAGACATGTGGTGCTTCGGTGGTCTTTTGACCAAAATTTCAAATTGGAGGTCTTGGGTTCAATTCTTAGGAGTAACATATTTTTGGGAATTAATTTTGGAAAAGTACAAGCCAGTAGTGCCACGTAGGCAGGTCAACGCACATGTGGCACCTGGGGGCTCAATATCCAAATTTTTGAACAGAAAGGGGCTTGATTTGCGTTGACCAAAAGAAAGGGGCTCAATACCAAAAAAAACCTAAAATTCAGTTGCCACATTTGCATTTTACCCTATTAAATTGGCAAATATTTTACTAATGAATTTTTTAAAACTTAAAAGCCACTTAAAGTCATTTCCCTCTATTCCATCATAAATTCTTTTCTTTTCCTTTTTTGAGTGTTTTGGCACAATGCTTTGAGATACGATGAAACATAATTATAGACTGTATTTTAGATATATTTTACATTTACAATATATTTGTATGTTATACTGTGTTAAATGGACTCACAACCTCTAGAAGGATCCTTAAAAGGACACGACACGAAACGCCTACTTTTAGAACATTTTGGTTTTGTTTCCACCAAATTGCCATGTTCAAGACCAGCACCCTTACTCGTGTCGTATTCTGCCGACATGTTACTCAGTGTTCTAAAAAGCGGCCTAAGCGGCCGCCTAGGCGGCGCCTAGGCGCTAGGCCCCCCCGGGCGCCTCGCCTAGGCCCAAGGCGGCAAAAAAAGCACTCCAGGAAATTAGGCGGCGCCTAAGCTGGCTAGGCGGGCGCCTAGGCGGACTAGGCGGGCTAGGCGGCTAGGCGACTAGGCGGGGCTAGGCGGGAAAGGCGGGGCTAGGCGGGAAAGGCGGGGCCTAGGCGGAGATTTTTTTAAAAAAATTTTTAATAACTACCCAAACCAAATGTTGATATATTTATTTTTCTAATGATTTACATATTCATAATGTAGGTTGTAGCATATTAAATCACAACAAAAAGTGAACAAGATCAAGTCAAAATTTAAATTTTATTATAGTTGTAATTTTTTGAACTTGTATTAACTTCAAATTTTTTGAACTTGTATTAAATTTTATTATTTAATAGCAATCTTGTTTATGAATAAAACTAATAGGTTAGAGATATGTTAACCATACTTAGCATATGGTATTTGTCATTTTCTTTAAGTGCTCAATTTTGAAGATTACACAAATAAAAATAATTTCATAATTAATAATATCAAATGTCTCATTCAATAAACTTCACATTAATTTTTAAAAATAACATTTATTTAAATTTTAATAATTTCATAAAATATTAAAATTGGCTTAAAATAAAAAATCCCGCCTAGGCCCCCTAGGCGCTAGCCCCCCCCCCCCCCCGGCCGCCCGCCTAGCGCCTTTTAGAACATTGATGTTACTTCTGGATTTTAGAAGAGTCCATGTAACAGATGTTATATACTCAACTATGTTAAACTTAATTGGAAAATATAATGCATTAATGTAATATGTGCCAAAAACACTCAAAATAACAGGATACTAATCATGGGACAGAGGTATAATAACATAGTACTTCCAGCAAGACTACTTACCTGAACTTAACTCAGAAACTTGTGCTTATTATACCCAAGGACAAACATTTCCTCTACTATGCTTTGACTGTGATTCAAAACTAGAACTGCTATTAGCATGATTCAAGTTTTACAAGCATGAAAAGTCAACAATATAAACTATTAGAAGATACTATCTTATCCCATAATTGTAGATAATCATATCCCATAATTAATGTGTATACATTGCTGTAAATTAGGGATTACCATAACTGTAAATTAAGGATTGTTACATTGTGAAACCTGTATACAAGTCAATGTAATAGAGAGCAAAATAATTAAAAAATTATTACCCAAAATCAGTTTTTTCTTTTCTACATGGTATCAAAGCACGTTCCCTAGTAGAAAACTAGTTTCTTAGTTTTTCTCTCGTTGTCATTCTTATTTTCCCTTAGAAAACTAGTTGAACAAATTTGTATGAAGAAATTGAGATCATAATTGGGTTACCCATTGTCAGGCAACCACCATAGAAGTTTTCGACTTCTAACTCACCGCCACACGCGCCACCACACTCGCTGCGAGCCGACACTACGCGCCACCTTCAGCCGGCGCGTGAGCCTTCTCTGACGATCGTCCCATGGTGTTCGCCTCTCTCTCCTCTTGCCATCTACAGTGGTCTTTTGGTGTTTGATTCAGGTTTATCTAATTTTTTTCAATCAGTAGCTTCCGTGGCTTCATTTTTTCCTCTACTGTTGCACTAGCTATTTTCCTCTTGCTTCTACTGCATAAATTCTGTAGTGCAATTATTTGATATCCTTTGAAAAGTTTATTCTCCATGGGTATATATTGTATTTACTTGTTATATGGCGGAACAAAATGGTGCTAATAGTGGGGTTCATAACAGTAGCATGGGACAAGAATTTGTTAGAAGTCATACTCTTAATTCAGCATTGGTTCTCAGCCCCTTTAAACTGAATGGAACCAACTATTTGGCATGGTCTCAAGCGTCCCGCATGTCAATTGAGGTCAATCATATGCAACACTTCATCAATGGAACAACTACTATGCCTGAAAAACCGGGTATGGCCCAAGAGGAGTGGATGATAATTCCAAGGTGAAGACATGAATTTTTAATTCGATGGAACCTAGTATGCGGAGTAGTTACATGTTCTTAGACACTGCCTATGAGCTTTGGGAGGCTATCTCTCAAACTTTCTCTGTTTCTGGTGATATGTCTAAGGCATATGACATTTGTAAAAGAATCCGTGAGCTAGGTCAAGGGGAGAAGACTGTGGCTCAGTATTTTGCAGAGATTAATGCACTTTGGCAGGAGCTTAATCATTACCGAGTTTTTTCAGCCAAATGTACAGAAGATGCAACAGCTTATCAAAAGTTTGTTAGCAAAGATAAAGTTGTGGATTTCTTGGCTGGTTTGAACATAGAGTATGATTAAATTCGAGCAGTTGATTGGTCAGACACCATTTCCATCATTGCGAGATGCTCATGCCAGAGTCCAACAAGAGAAAAGTAGACGTCGGGTGATGATTCTAAATTTAAATCCTGTTGATCGATCAACTATGGTTGCTTCGTATCCTAAGTCTGTTGAGAAGGAGTCCCGCGAATGTGACTACTGTGGGGAAAGAACCTTACCAGAGATCGCTTTTTTAAGCTTCATGGACGTCCTAAAGGACATGGAGGTTGGTCTGGTAGTGGTCGTGGACATGGTTCCCAGGCCTATATATCCACTACAACACTTCCTGTTGATGCATTCAGTAGTTCAGAAACTACTACTGCACTCACTCCTGAGGAAATTTCAATTTTTCGGAAATTCTGTTCAAAATCTATTTCTTCTCATTATGCCCAATTAGATATACATTCTTGTGCTTTTAATGTTTCATCAACTTACCCTAGTTGGATCATAAACACAAGTGCTTCCGAGCATATGATCGGGTCCTCCAACCTCTTTACCTCATACATGCCTTGTTCTGACAAAGATAAAGTTCGAGTAGCCGATGGTCCCTTTCTTCTATCTCCGAGAGTGGTTCAGTAGTTTGTACTCCTTCATTAACATTATTATTTGTTCTTCATATTCCTTCATTTACTGCAAATTTATTATCTGTCCAACGTCTTACTGAATCCTTACACTGCTCAGTTCCCAACTCATTGTGTTTTTCAGGACTTGGTGACGGGACAGAAGATTGGCAGTAGTAGTGCAGTTGGTGGTTCATATTATTTAGATGTTCCCTTGTCTAACATGCCTCTAATTACAGATGAGACTGCTACTCAGGCTCTTCAATCTACTTCTGACTCCAGCCTGACTTCTCTTCACCAATGACATCGACGTTTGGGACATCCCTCTTTATCAGTATTAGAGTCTTTATTTCAATCTTTAGTTTAGCAGTGTAATAAAATTCATTTTTTGAAACATTTAGATTAGAACCGTTAATACCTAGCATTGAATAACAAGATTTTATTGTTTATGAGATAATTTCTCTACAATTTTGATATTGCACTAGTTATTTCCACTTCTGTATAAAATAAATTTACAGAATTGACACCATAGAAAAGAAAAGATACAATCTTTTCTAGGAACTCAATGCAGGGGAGGAGCTACAAATTAGTGTGGGGGTACCATTGTCCTCCAACAAAATTTGAAAATCCCACTTTCTCTTGTAAATTTTTTAAGTTTCATATAGTACCCCAAATTTTAAAAATATAATACCCTTAATTTTAAAAAAATGGTAAAAACAGGTAATCCCAAATTATAAAATAGTCAGAATAGGTACCCAATATATAAATAGTCTAAATAAGTACTCCACTTTCCCCAAAAAATAAAAATTCCCGTTGTTGCCGAAAAACTATTAACGTTCCCCTCATTTTGAAAAGTTTGGCTCTGCCACTAACCCAACGATTGATTGGAAACTTAATTTCAACAACCGTCAACCGATATAGATGCATATATAGCCAAATATACTGATATACATAAACAACTAGACACATAAATAAATATTTCAGTCAGTATGGTCTCTGTATTTTTAATTGACTAGAATTAATTTAACCTTTTCTTTTGACAATCAATGTTTTGATTTCTTGTGAAATTAAAACAATATAAGACTTACCAGAAAATTTTGATTTTACCATCATATAGAATTATTGACGACAAGGAAACTCTTTTCTTCCTCCTGCAATGATAAATGCTGGATATAGAATTTTCGTTCCTGCCATGATCACACGAACATTCTCCACTGAATCACTGATTTAACACAAAAAAGCATATGTAGTCTACAATCAGCTTAAACAACATATTAAGTTTAATCTTCCTAGTTCCACTAAGTTAATTCTTATTGACAAATAGCTTATTTCAATGGGCATTAATCAAGAATATTGCACTAAAGAGAACAACCTTAATCTAAGACGAACTTGACAACACTATCATAGAAGTACAGATGTCAAAGAAGTAACAAGAATTTTCAAGGACTAAATTTTATGAAATTTTTTTCTCTCTCTTCTAAAGGATGGTTTTTCAAGCTAAACGGCAGGTCAAACTTGTATGTTCAAGCTAAATGCTATGACCATTGTCACAGTCTAAATTGACCAGGGTCATGTTTGTTTGCAAGAACTATGTTCGAAGGTTACAGCTCCAGGGACTATAATCCTAAAATTAGTAATCCTAGACACTATTTTATCCTGTAGAAAAATGTTAAGGGGAATTATAAATTATACATGGGGTAGCTAAAATAATGGTATTTTGGCCCTGAATTTTTTAATCCGAAGGTCATCGAGGGACCCTAAAAGAGGTGGTATTTTATATTACCTTTTTGAGGTATTATGGTAACCTAAGACTAACAGTCCATACCGCAAATTTGGTGGCAAACTGAAACACGGAATAATTTCATAAAAAGACTAAAAAGTCCTATCCCACTAATAATGCTTCCAAACAAATATATAGTGTATGTATGATTATATCCTTCCACATATAAAGAGGGCTTGAACATCAAATGTTTTAATCTTATTAAGTCCAAAAGGCCAAAAATTAATGCTGTTATTAGGTCTCAGCTATACATATTCCCTGTTTAGAAGAACAGAGTCATAGTGAATTGCCCAACATGAAATTGATTCCAACACATGTAAATTTAAGTTATGGACAAGTTAAAAGAAGCGTTAAATCCTAGTATCCAACGAAATTGACAGGAATGTAAATCAATATCAAAGTATGGTAGAGAGATAGGAAAATCTTATGCTTTTGAGAATTTATATCAGATGCATGGTAGCATCAAGTTGTAGATGACTAATTCAAAGCATACTACCTAAAAGCAAAAAAGGCTGATCCTTCGTGAGAATTTTAAAAAGAATGTACACTATGCACAAGTTCAAAAAAAAACACTTAAATACTTTAGAGTCCACATTTAAAAGTCAAAATTATTTTAGAAAAGTTCCGACCTTTTCGAGCCCTGCTATGTATTGCGAAAATTTTCTGCCGACTTACGATTGCGATGTACATTAATACATAGGATTGGGTAGGATTATAACGTTGGCTCACTTTATCACAAACATCGTTAAAATATTACGAGTAATAGTTATCCACATAACTGACAACAAAAAAGTCGATATACAAAGTTGCAAGATATATCATTTTCCTTGGGCATAATTGATAACCAAGGTAAGACTTATCTATTATCTATCTATGTTATAAAGCGGGAGGAAAACTTGGTGGTTAATTTTTAACACAAAAATGCCTTTTTTATCTTCATATGTTACCAAATGTTTCGGTTCATGATGGAGGTTGGGAAAACAAAAGAGTAACTAAATTGATTGACTAAGGTAAGACTTATTTATATAATGACATTTGCTAAATCGATTTTGAACTTATTTTAGGACATACTAAAAAGAAAAAGTGGAAACTCATTTTGGGATCGAGGGCAAATGTAAACCAACTAAATTAAAAATTAAATAAAAAGGTAAATCAATGTACAAATATTCTAAACGAACAAAATTAATTATGAGTACTGATTTTTAGTCATTAATTACTTTGTGCTCACGCAATAGGTTAAATGAAAAGTAGCAGTTACATTGTTTGATCCATAATAATTTAAAATATTATACGCCCTTCATCTTGCAGAAATCGTCACCCTTTTAGGGTGTGTTCAACACTGATTTTAAGACTAGAGCAAGCACTTGTGCGATTGGGATGACACTGAAATTTTATTTCTTCCATGGAATTGGCAAGATGATCAGAAAAGTAAACAATAAGTCAAGCAACAAGCAATAGAATCAGTAAAGTAGACCCTGCCTATTGTGCTAAAAGTTCAATAAAGCCGTCTTTAAAGCCACAGTTTCACTAGATCAAAACTCATTTTTAAAAAAAAAATTCTAAAAAAAATTGTTTACTGTAAAGGTGGGTAAGGGGTACAATGAACCTAACCTCGATCCTACAAGAATTGGACCCCTTACTGGGGTTATGGAATAAGGCCCTGAAGCTATTATTAAGTCCCTAACAGGATTTAACCGTACACTTCCCGTTAGGCAATGAGAGGGGTACCATTTGAACTAGAGCTCATTGGTAAAGTCTCATAATAAGTAGGATATACAAACTCACAGATAACTAATGAGATTTGAACCTGAAACCTAATGGTTCCGGGACACAGTTCTAAAGGCTAAGACCTATTGGCTTTAATACTGAAGAAAACCCATGAGAACTGTAGTAGTATCCCATCAACAGAATTTCCCCTCCACAAAAACAAACATATTAGTGTAAAATGAAAGAGGCAAACATACCACAACAGACGCATTGTGGCGGAGCTTGGTTACACAGTCTCCATGTCCCAGCTCCAGAGAAACTCCATAAGCAGTATACATTTTTGGCCACAAGTCTTACTTCAAAAAGTCTTCTGGGTAAGTTGACAACAATGTTTAGGCAGCGAATATGTGGATGTGTTTTACTTGAAGCCCAAACTACTAAAAAACTCAGAACCATGACGTGGTAAGTTCTCTCAAACGAACTAGTTGGGGGGCACTCTTTTAACTTCAGAATCTGGGGCCATTCATAATTATCAAATTTACACTGGGAAAACTGAAGTAACATCAATATCTACCTGCATACCAAAAAAAAGAATAACTAATTTACTCCATGATTACCAGCTTACAAATAGCAATACGATGAGAAAAAGAATATATTAAAGAGGCAGCAAGAATTTTGAAACAGGGCATGCTGATGTATATCTCAGTTTTATATCCATCAATCTGTAATCAAATGCTTTAAAGAACCAATGAACTCTAGCTCTAGTGGTACCCCTCTTATCTTCTAACACGGAGGTGCAGATATCAAATCCTTCAGGGACTCAATGGAGAAGTTATTATCTTGTTGATAATATCTCCAATAGACAGTATGGACCTACTCTTGTAAGGTTGAGGTCGGGTTTATCCCCCCCCCCCCCAACAAAACACACACACGCAAACAAAACCCACCTTTAATTATAATTTTTTTTTTTAAATGCTTTGAGACAGCTTACACTGCCTGATTTCCTCAACTAGGTCTAATTATCAGATATTCACATCAGCTGGTTTTGGTACAAAGACCATGTTGTGACAAACAAATAGTAGACATGAGACTAATAAATTAAAGGGACAGAGTAGTACAAACACACCAGAATGAACACAAGTGATTTACATAGAACTAGAGAAGTTAATAAAGAATTCTAATTTGAACCTTTCCTTGTTCTACAACTAGCATTAAAATGAATATATCATGATTTATATCCCACATAAGACATCTAAGAATAACATCAATCAACAATAAAAGTGTGAGTAGCTTATGAAACAGAATTCAAGTGGTGCATCTAAATGCCACCAACTTCTACAATTGCAATTATCTTGAAAAACAAAACAAGTCTCAACAAACTCCTCCCGTCTCATCCTAGATACCTACGTAGCGGGACAAATATAGTAATGACAACAGCAGAAATAGCTAAAGGAGAAAAAAAGAAACTTCAGTACTCCATAATACACATATAACACCACCATATCTGTTCCCACTCAATTTATTAACAGCATTTTGAACAGTAAAGGGCATGTGCAATGTCAATTACAGATATCTCTGCCAGTATATCAAATGTACCAATAACTATAAAAGTTTCACTAAAGCTATGTTTGGCCACTCAATTAAGCCTTGGAATTGGATTGAGAGCCACATTTTTTTAACTAAATTTCAATTCCATGGAATTGCAAATTTGCTTTCATTCCAATTCTAAGGCTTGGTATTGAATCGTCAAACAAACATAGCATATGTATCAATCAGAAGTAGAGCAAATGCATTAGCAGATGAACAAACAGGTATAAGCTTTGTATAGTATGAACTATTCTGTCAGCTTTAAATTTTTCAATACCAGCTAATCATGAAGCTAAAAAAATATAGTTTCCATTTACAATTCATGCATGAAAAAACCATCCATCATCACTCCTCTGGCATTGATGACACATTAGTTTATGCAGACTCAAATTCATTCCCTGCTGTTTATTAAACACCCATGAAGAAAACTAAAAAAAAATAAAATAAAATGCCCCACTCACTAAATCACAAGTTTTCTAAAGTATTAATGTTTCATAAAGATGACAAAATGAATCATTTTGAGATGAGTTACTCTTGGAATCATGCAGTCATTTAAGGAAAAAATAAAACTCAATCATGTTCTGCTGAGTGGAGGGATTATTACAATCAAAAGTACATACTCACAAAAAAAAAAACAGCGTAGATTATCAATCATGAGGGAAAAAAATATTAGGGATTTGTTATGTATTCAAGTGGGTAAAAATTTTATTTTGGGAGTCTTAGAAATAAAGTACACAGAAATCAACAAAGCAAAAACCTCCTTTTGGGACCGAATTTATCTTCATTACACAAATGCACCCACAAATAATAGCAGCCAAATATAGCATTTTTGAGAATACTTCTTGCTGACCCTATATTACTCAATTACTACGCCAGAAATAAAACTATAGACCATCAATCATGAGGAAAAGTAATAAAATAAGGAAATGCAAAGCAAATTATTTTGGGACGGAGGAGTATTACCTAGTTAATAAACATACCCACCAGAACCAAGAAATAGGACAAGATCGATCATCAAGTATGAGGGAAAATAGAAAGTAGGTAAAGTATTTAATCATACACTGTAATCAATCAATACTGTAATCAATCAATACAAGAACAAGTACTGAGTTCTTTTCGTCGAGTCACCAAAACAACTCAGTAAATATATTACGGTGATTCAGAAATCCAAGAAATTTTTAATTTTTCTATTTTAGTGTAATCATATATTCATTGATGTTTTAAATTTATATACAAATACATTGTACTCCCTCCGTCCCTTAAGCAAATGATTGAATAACATTAAATATAATATCAATTGTCTATATTGTCTTTATATTAAAAAAAGAGAGTGTTATTTATTGAACAAAAATAGTAGGAGAACAAAAATTATATTTAATACTTGGGATAATATTAAAAATTAAATAATTAATACTTACTTGAAATTCTCAATCGTCACAAAAATATTTTTTTAAAACGATTTATATTAAAGGTCGGCAGAAGTATGTGTCATGCCTATCCTACTATGTCCTATTGCACCAATTTATATAGAATTCCACACACACAACAATCGAAAGCAACTACAAGTCCACGAGCATTTATTAAATCCCATATGCAACCAACCTATTAGAGTTCGCAACTCATGATATTCAAACCATTAAAACATCTATAAACCACAACTTGACAGGAGAAACAATTAATAGGAAGCCATGGAATTATATATTTCGGAAATACAAAAAAATAATATAATATATTTTCTGATGTTGGATACAATAATTTTAAGACATAAAAAGTCTATTACTCTATCCCAAGATGCGAAAAAACCAAAAGTTCTATAGTAAATCTACAGTATTCCTTTTCATTCCATTCACACCTATTAATTACTTACTACATTAACCAAAATTCAGTTAAGTAAATTATATTATATACAATAATTATCATTTTTATTATATATAGACTATGTTCAATCGTGTTATGAATTAATTAAATAAATTATATTATGCACAGTTTGATAAAAAAAACTCGCTAAGTAGTTTTTAAGCTTACCCGTGCTTTGCACGAGTTATCAAGCTTGTATGTTATTACAAGCCACCACGGATAATGGTTTATTATATTAATTGTTAAGATAATCAATTAAATATAGAATAAATATATTACAATTTTGAAAAAGATGGTTGTAGTTATTAAATTATTAAGCATTTATCTAAATAATAAATTATTAAATATTACTACATCTGTTCCGAATTAGAAGATTAATACTGACTTTTGAAAAGTCAATTTTAAATATTTTTAAACTCAAAATTGACATGAATTCATTTAGTTTATGTCGATACGATTATGAATATTATAAAAATACCTAAAAAGTACTACTAATTATAAGAATTATTATTTTAAAAACTTAAATGAATCATGTCAATTTTAAATTTAAAAATGTCTCAAATTGATTTTTAAAAAGTTAAAAATGATCTTATAATTCGGAATGTATGAAGTATATATTATAAGTTCCTTCGATCAATTACTAAGTTAAACACTTGATTGAAATGTAGATTTATTTAGTTATGATTATGAGAAAATAACTATTTTAATTTTATTTAAGTTTGTAATGGAATTCTATATAGTGTTTATATTGACAAAATTTACTTGAAATTTTAATCCGAATAGAAATATGAAACTCAAAGTTTAATAAATTTTAATTTAATTATGATAATTAGTTAGTAATATATCCATTATAATTTTTAACTAATTTACAATTATTATGTTTGAAAAAAAATCACATATATTATTAATACAATTAATCATATAATTTGATAATCACAATTAATACAACTAATAGTAATATGACTTAATCACGTGATTTGATAAGAGATTTTTTAGATATCTTAATAAATTATCCTATATAAAGTTTGTTAAGATATATTATTTTATATAAAATTGTGATAAAAAGAACTTATAATAAAATTGGTAGAACAAAAAATAAAATTTCTTTTAAAAGTTCCTTTTCCTATTAAAGATATAAAAAAACACATTTTCATTTTCCTAACAAATTGGGGGTCCTTTTGAATAATTTACAAATGAGTAATGCTAGGGACAACAATTATGCACAAAAAGTTGTGCAGACACAATATAAAAAAAGAGAGAAAATAGGGAGCGGGACCTATAATTGAATGTTTTACACATTTTGATCGGTAAACTAAATATTCTTGGTGCACAACTTTTTGTATATAGTTGGTGCACATAGTATTATTTTTCACAAATTTAGATAGTATTTATACCAATTTGGATAGGAAAGAAAAAGGCTAAACCAAAAATTTGTGAAATCAAGATTGTGCTTTCAATTATACTAGCAGTATACCCTGTACAAAACACAGGGTCTTATTCTTGATTCATAAATTATATATATATATATATTATTAATATTTTTTGTATATAATATTTTGAATAGAATAAATAATATTACTTTTGACTTAACATGCTATTTACTTTTTTACATGTTAATATTTTAATTTTTTATAATTTTATTTATTATTTATTTATTTTTAATGATAAATTTTTCATTTTTAAAAATTTTTATTCTTTAAGTTAATTTTTTGTACGTATTTTGTTATGATTTAGATTTTTTTAAATATTTTTTGAGCTATATGTTCAGATTTCTTATTTTGAAATAAAGAAAATTTTGTACTAATAATAAGGCATTAAACATGAACAATTTTTACCTTTAATTCAAAATATTTTGAGATCCCTTTCTTGTGTAGCTTGCAAACAATGTAATATAGTATAATAAAATATTTTGTTTAACAATAGAACTCAATTATATATTATATAAATACCATATTTCGTTGAGCGACGGTGGTGATAAACTCATTAAATAATATAACATACCAAGTTATTATAACGGTGGTCCAATAGATTGAGACGCATAACATACCAAGTTGACTGAGAGATTGATGATTAGTGAGGTGTTTTACCACTAATAAACTCGATACCACGTTAATATATATGTATATGTAGATGGGTTAGTTTTTGACTTAATGTAGGTAAAGTAATTTTTGACTTAAAGTAGGAGTAATACCATAGAAAAAGTAATTTTTGCGAACAAAAAAAAAAAGAAAAAAAAGGATGAACTAACTTGTCTATTTAGTTAATGTACATATATATAATACTTCTAACATCTATGCATCGTGCAAAGCACGAGATCTTATTATAAAGTTATAATATTATAAATATTTTGTTATTTTTTATAAATAAATTATTGAATTTATTAGGTAAAATAATTGTAATAAGAAAATATTTTTCTTCTAAAATCATATTTATTTAACTTAAATAAAATTTTACTTACACTTAAATATATAACACTCATATTTCAAAAGTAAATTCAAGTGAGGTAAAACGATCTATTTGAATTTATTTTTCTCAAACTATATTATTTAAGTTGTAATAAAATCTTATTTAATAATGATAACAAATTAATATTAGGTAAGATGATCATATGATTATTTTCTTATAAACTATATTACTAATTTTTACTTTTGACTCGGATGAATTGAACGAAGGGTCTTGTCGTACAATTATAATATTATTGATGTTTTGAATTTTTTTTAACAAATTCTTACTGAATAGAGTAATTATTTTTTATTATTCTATTTAATAATTGAATCATATGGTCGATTAGTATATTATATTTTTATTTTAGTAATAATAACAATTATATTACCTAAATAATAATTAAATCTTTCTTATACTTAAAACTATAATTATATTTATATTTTAGTAATGGTAACAAATTTAAGTTAGGTAAATAATTTTTATGATAATTTTATTTTCTTATCAAACTATATTATCTAAGTGGTAATATAATTTAACTTAAAATGTATTATTATATATATTTAAATAAAATAAATCAATTAATAATAGGGAAGATGATATATCTTATTTTGATTATTTTTTTTATAAAACTATATTACAAATTCTTGTTTCCTTATAAAACTACGAAACTAATTCCAATTTCTAATTTGAATTTTTTGAATAAAACTAACAAATTAATATTAGGTAAGATAATCTTATTTTGATCATTTTCTTATAAAACTATATTATTAATTCTTATTTCCTTATAAAACTACGATACTAATTTCAATTTTTGATTGACTTAAAATTGGAGAAGTAATACCATAGAAAAGTAAATTTTGCGAGCAAAAAAAAAGGAGGACCAAAAAAATGAGGATGAACTATATTGTTTATTTAGTTAAAGTACGAATATATAATACTTCTAGCATCTACACTCGGTACAAAGCACGAGGTCTTATTATAAAGTTTTGTTTTATTATTATTTTTTTTATAAATAGATTATTGGATTTATAGATGCTAGAAGTATTATATAGTCAAAAAAATTGTATATATATAAATAGACTATAGATAGATAGATTTGATTGTTTCTTTATAAACCTATATTACTAGTTATCGTTTCCTTATAAAATTACAAGACTAATTCCAGTTTCTAATTTAGATTGATAAATAATAAAGATTGACTTAATATAGGAAAAGTCAAATGTCGAACTAAAAAAATAGAGGACATAAGTCAAAGGTCGAACAAAAAAAAGGAGATACCATTCAATCCACGAATTGACGACTAAGATCTGTTTTAAGGATAACTTTATCTTTACAACGTTCCCCATATATATATATAGGACTAGGACTGAGCAAAAATCGGTTATAACCGAATAACCGAATATAACCGAATTTTTTTAACCGAATTATTTCGGTTATTCGGTTATTTTCGTTAATTCGGTTATAACCGTTTTAATATTTCGGTATTCGAGTTTGAATACGGTTATTGAAATATTGGTATTCGGTTAACCGAATAACCGAATAGATTTAAAAAAAAAAAACTTAAGCAACTAAAGTGGTTTACTCAAATGTAAATGCATTTCAAATGATAGGTATGAAAATCAGCAACTAAAAAAGGGTATGGAATCTAGCATCTACTTCCATTCACCAATGGACAGTAATGATTTTTGACAACTTACAACACTTGTTTCTTGCAACTATTGGAAAAAATAATTCATAACAATGGAAACTGCAAGTCTGCAAGTGCACAAGCAACAAGGCTTATGATATTCTCTCACATTACACACTTAAACACACATAACACACTTAAGCTGCATGTTGATCTAGTATTGTGGATTTGAAATTAATTTTTTTATGTTTGATAAAATGGAGCATAAGTTCGGTTATTAACCGAAATACCCGAATTTACACTTCGGATATTCGGTATTCGGTAATTCGGTTATTGCCAAATTCGGTTATTTGTTCGGATAGTAGAATTAAGAATATTTCGGTATTCGGTTATATCCGAATAAGCTATTTGGTTCGGATATAACCGAATTGCTCACCCCTATATAGGACAATGATCTATAGCATATATTTGCTATATGGATCAAAAATTAGCAAATAGTATCTTTATCATCCATTACAAAAATCAAGGGTTAGGATTAAAAAAGAGTCCAGGCCGTCCGTTAGAACTTCTAGCAGACTGGATTAGCAAAAATTCCAGACGAATATGCCCCAAGTTCTAGCGGACGCATGTGAAATTGATTGGGGCTGTGAAATCGAATTGGGGCAAATACATGCTATGGATCATTACTCATATATATATATATATATATATATGGAAAATGTGTCGCCATATATATTTTGGTTTATGACGACGGTTGAACCGTCGCTATAGTCCAAAAAAACCGTCGTCATAGACGACTGTGTACTACACAGTTGTGTATATACATATAGCCTATATATATATATATTAGATGGAACACACATCCAATATCTTAAATTAAGACACGTAGATATAAAATAAAAACAGTATATACACTTCAAGTGGGGTAATGGCCACACTTAAATACTTTCCTTGATCTCAAGTGAAGTAGAACATAAAATTCTAATGCTCAAACTTGAGTTTTAAACAAAGCACGTTAGAGCTATCAAGAAAGAGTTCTAAACAAGAATCAACAGAACAACTTGATAACAATTCGATGAAGCGTGGAATACACTCTTTGAAAACTATTTTAAATATCTATCAACCTCAATGCTCAAACAGTATCATTACAATATCAAGTGATTTACTTATCGATATAGCAATTTGTAGCAAGTATAGCAAACCCAAATAATTGCAAATATTGAACTTTTAGAGAGAGAGAGAGAGAAAGCTTGTAAGAATATGAAAGCAATATGTAGGCAAAGATTTGTAGGCTTTGGCTTGGGTAGTTTGAAAGAAATAATAGTTTAGTTTTTATACATATAATAAGAAGAATTTGAAAATATTTTTGACCCAATTTTTTAGCTTCTGAATTTTTGGGCAATATGGGCAATTTTTTAGGCTTAAAATCTCAATCCAGTCGGGTCTCTAGATGAAATGACCTACGGATTGTCCCGCTTAATGTTGGCTTTCAAATATTATAAGTAAGGATACTTTTGCTCAAAATAACTCACGTGAGTGACATTTGTCAAGATATTAGATCATGCCATGCATTTCTTAGAGAGCTTAACCGGGTTGGAGCAAAAACATAAGGTTTGTTTTCGGACCGAAAATACCATACTAGTTTGGGTAGAAAGAAATTGTATTTTTAGCCGAAAAGTGACAGCAGTTTGGGCAGGAAGAAACAAAACAATCTTGGGCCTGATCTGATTTTAATGAAAAGAAAGGAGTTTTTTTTCTTAAAATAAAAAAAGTTTTATTTTGGAACAAACAAAAATATATTTTTATTAAAATAGTTTATGGATAAGTTTTGAAAAATATTTTTTCAAGCCGAAACGAATTTTTTGCCTTAGGAAATATTTGTTTATGATTTTAACTTTCACAACTTTGGACATTAGTTTATCGAAGTTAACTTGAGAGCCACTACCAATTAAGAAAAAATATTTGAAAATAATATATAATTAAAATAGAAGTAAATATAATTACTATATACTGTAAAACAAGTTCCCGTATAATTAATCTAACTTCTATAATTTAGTCTTTTTGTTATCATCAAAATAAAGAGTGGGTGGGAAATAATACCCCGACATGGATATTGTTAGGATACTGGCCTGAACACTGGTCGGATCCCTTCTGAAAATCCTAAGGGGTGCCCCAAAATCACCACATGTCCTTGTGGTCCATAACCAATACAATTATCTTTGGGTACCACCAATATCTAGCCAGACACGTGGCCGCAATCGACAACACTAGAATAGAGATTGTCTAGGCGCGTATATTTAGCCGAACATGTGCACGTCATTGGCAACACCGGGGCATAAACTGTCTTGGGCTTTTCGACTTGTTCGGTGCATGTGACAGCCACAGCCTTGCCTATAAACATGAGGAGATCCTTATAGCCTTGAGCTATACTCTCTCACTCACAAGAATTCTAAGAGTCCTGTTATATATTTTTTTGCAAAATTACAATTGCGACATATATCAATACATGAAATTGAGTAGGATTAACATTTTAATTAGATATGTCGTTAAAATATTACCGACTATAATTATCCACGTAACCAGCAATTAAAAAGTCGATATATAAAATTGTAAGTTATATCATTATCCAAATCCTAATATGATATGTTTTTGGTCCTTCTCTATAGAAATATACGGAATATCACATCGGAGGAGTCCTATTGTGACTATAACCGTTAACCTACCGTTAGGACGTTTTCTACTAATGTTTGGAAGCAAAACAAGCGACCAGAGGACCCATCATGTAGGGCTTGGACGTATCATATGGCGTTAAAAGGAGGGCCTGAGTGAAACCCACCATCGTTGTTTTGTGAGTTGAATATCAATGGTTCACACCTTTCTCGAGCATCTGAACTCAAGAATGGTTGAAAGATGTCATCTGATCCAAAGCTGCTCGGATGTTGTATCAAACATGTGCCCTCAGATTGCGTGTTTATTTAATACTATTATCAATCCCTAATCTCATATTCATGTCGGATATTCTCTGAAGAACATGAAAGGCATGAACTAGAGTTCTATGGCCACATTTTCGGCTATGCTCACGTGCCCGAAGCATGTGAGACCTAGAGTCAACCTTTGTATAAAGCCATCACGCTCAATGAAATAAGCGGTAAGCACTCCTTAAACCCTAAAACTTTCTTATTGATTACCATAATCCATCTGTATATTAAGTATCGAAGTGTAACCCTGATAGCATATTCCCATCAAGCTACAACCCCTCTGTCTTTATTTTGGAGAGTCTTCCTTTGGTTGAGTTGAGACCTGCAATAGAATTTCTCTATTTGTTGTTTTAATGGTGAGTATATCTATGTACACATCCAATTTCACGTCCAAAGTCATAGACAAAGGTAAAATAATAGTAAAAATATTTTTCTTTCCTCTCTCTACAACATTTTCCCTCTCTTGTCTCTATACTTATTTTACCTTTGTGTTTTTGGATATGAAATTGGACGTGCATATAGATATATATTTTAATAGATCATCCTACAACAAAAAGCTATGTATACATAACATACTTCAATAACTTTCTTTGTTCTTTCTTAAATTTACAATATAATGCAACACAAGAAAGATGCTAGGAAAAAATAAAAAACACTAACACTATGTTTTCAAAATAAAATTAAGCATAATGCATGGACATTCATGTTAATGGGGGATATATCAAACTAAACCTCAGATCCCTTGATAAACTAAGTTACAAAAATATAGAAATATGCCCAACTTACAACAAAAAGCTCAAGCATACTCCTTCAGTCCTTTGACATGGACAACTTGGTCTAGAAGACAATTCCTAAAAAGTATACCATACATTTCAAAAATGGAGGTAACCATATAAGAGATGTGGAACAGGAAATGCCCCTTCCACCTCTTAATAGTAAGTTCCTGAAGTAATATTTACGCACAATGTAGTAAGGTAAACAAAAGCGCCAACAACGGATATGCACACAGAGAAAGCCGCAAAGCATCATACCCTTCTTGCTATCACAAAACCAACATAACCAAACATGCATTTGGCAAAAAGATGAAAGTAGTTTAATAGTCCAGAGCAGCTACTCGATTCCTCCACTGAAGCTCCATGATAACCAAGTTATCCATAGCATCTTGGACATTGGCCTCATATGCTGCTCCTAAAGCCTCGATGTTTGTTACTTTATAATGCTGAGCAGCAGCATCCTTCTGCAACGCTTCAGCTTCAGCAATGAGCTTGATGATATCGGCATCTATGGCTTCACTCCTGGCCTCGAGCCTAACTATCTTGGTCATGTTTTGTTCTTTATCTTGTTCCAATTTCACCAGGTTCTCTTCAACTTGACGATATTTGTCCAATAAACTCTTCAACTCCTCTTTCTCCTTGGACCTGGCAATAGGAAACAGCAGGCCTCGGGTCACTTGTTTGTGAAGCTCAGAGGCTCTACTGGCTAGAGTTGGCAACTCCCAACAAAGGGATAAGAAGCCCTGATGTAAGCTCGGAGGAATCCTTCTACAAGCCAGCAAAGCAGTCAATACTTTATTAAACTCTTGATACTTTGACTCCTCGGCAAGGTCTAGAAGGCGTCCAGACAAATAGTTCTTGAGCACCTGCTCATAGTTCTGAATGGTCTGTTGATCAAGCTGAACTTGAGGAGGAAGGGTCTTCAATTCATCTAACTTGTTTCTTTGAATCAGGTCCGCCAACTGCTTGAAAAACCCAACTGTCTCAGCAGAGAGTGACCTGGGCGTTCGACGGGAGAAGCCTGGAGAATCACTTGAGGAAGGATTTTGAATGGTCCGGGTGCATCTCGTAATATGAGGAACACCCTGCATCACAAAAAGAACATACAAAGAGAAGTCGATGGCAGACTTGAGGAACACGCGAACAGTATTAAAGAATTGAACTAGATTACCTCGGAGACATTGGGCTTTTTCTGGGAGGCACTTTTGAGAATACAATCATAGCTACGACTAGCTTCTTCTTGCATTGCAGAAGGAACCTGGGTAGACTTCTCAACCCCCTCATCACTAGTAGAAAAAATAAATTCTGGCTTTGATCCCGAGGATCCATCATAATGATAAGACCTTTCAGAACGAGCACCATATGATCTTGAGGACTCCGAGCTCAGTTCAACATACTCGGTCTTAATAGGCTGACTAGAAGTAAGATAGAAAGAGATCTCAGTCTCGAAGCTACAATGTTCCAATTATGACTCTTCAAGTTTCATAAAATGTAGCTATATGATGCTAAATGGGCCTACTTACTAGATGTAGTGCTCCACGCTATTAGTCAAAATAAAACATATTTTACCCTTCATGAAGAAAAGCGGAGTGCATCCAACTCACAATTTAAAAAAGAGAAGAATTTGTTATTTAATCAAGTAAACAGTAGCAGTCAAAATGAGATGGAAAATGTTGAAGTAATTTTCTCTCTAAAGCAAAAATGTATATCAAAACATGAACTCACTTATTCTGGAAAATACAGGCATTTTAAAGTATAGTGTTTTCTGTTTCCAGATTCTATTTTGTAGTATAATTTCAGAGTTTTCTATATTGAGGCAGTTCTTTGCTTGGCCAGTTTTCTCATATTCAGTTTCCAGATATTTTTTCCAAATCAAATGTTTACTTACTTGTCATCACAATTTTTTATAAAATTAAAACTTAAAAATATTTAACTTACTTTTCTTTCATTAAATTATTTTCAATTTTAATTTCAAAATTTGTAAATATTTAATTCTAATTTTTTTATCTTTAAAACTTTACAGTTGACCCTAGTAACATATTCTTATTTCAGTAATATTGGTCCAAGTTAAATGGACTCGGATGGAGTAGTTGGACATGGGTACCTTGATGAGTCCGACATGGGTACTCCTCAATTTGACAATTATTTACACTAAAATGACCCATACCCTTGTCCGAGTATCTAATGTCGGACACGAGTACTTAAGGAAAAAGTGAGTCGTCCATGCAATATAGGTACTGGTTTCCTAAAACTAAAAATGTAAAAACTGGCCAAACATAATATTGTGAAAATTAAACACACAGAATTACAATTTCTGTCCAAACAAGGCCTTGGCATTTTAGGGTACAGGAAACCTTTCCGGGCCCCTTAAACTCTTTTGTCCTTAAACGGACATCTCCCAGTCCTTGTTTAGGTAGGCTCAACCCCTATTTTGGTGCTTTGATGAGAAATCTATTTCAAATAAAAAAACCAATAAAACATATTCACATAAATGCTCTGGTAAAATTTTAATTGACCATGAATTCAACAGAAGAATTTGCACCATTGTTTTCTTTTAACTGCCACTTCCGGAAAAACATTGTTATCCATAGCAAAACTACCAACTACAGAAATAAGAATCTAGTAGTAAAGGACAAGAAAATGAGAACATAAATGAACTAAGGTACAAACTATCTTACGTAGTAAACTCCAAGTTGTTCAAAGCTCGTCTCAGTGCATAAAGAATCAATTTCTTCACCTGTCTCAGGAACACAATCCCAATGCAGTGGTAGCAAAAGCAAACATTTTAGATACAGAAGAATGCTAAACTAAAAATAGATAGAAAAGAAGTAAACAGACACAGAGTATAGAAATTTTATAAGACGAGATGGGGTAAATATGCTATAGTATAAAGCCGAAGAACAAATGACACTAAAGAGAAAAGGCAGATTTTAAACCTCTAGCTTGTCTTCCTTGGCCCTGTGCTTTTGGGGAAGGGCACGTATTTCCTTTGTTAATCGGATGCACTCACTAACATTTTCAGGAGAGACGAAGCCGGTTGAAACCTTTATACAAGACTGTAAATAATGCAAACAGATCGAAAATTATGTATAGAAGATTTAAGCATTGAGCATATCATACCATGTGGAAAGGAATAATAGGAACCATAATCACTCAGACTATGAGATCATGTATATGTAGGATCAATAAGATATGGCAGTTACAATATAATCCCCGAGATTATGCCTACTATTAAAAAGATCCCTATAATTCTGAACAGACCCATGGGTCAACTAGAACTAGAATCCCTTAAGTTATGCCTCAATCAAGGACAAATAATCCTAGATATAATCAGGATCATCTAGAAACAACCATAGTTGTCACGGCGATAGCTAACCGCCAGGACGCCTAGGCGATAAGGCGCCCATCATTAGGGATGTTCAAAAAATTCGGTTGTGGTTTTTTACCGGTACCGACCGGTTCGGTATGAGCAATTCGATAAAATTTAAAACCGGTCCGGTAACGGTACAAAAAACCGGTATATACGGTATTGGTATTGGTATTGGTATCGGTATCTATTTTTTTCCAAACGGTATATACCGGACCGGACCGGTATATACCGGTTATATTATATCATATCGATATTTATATTTATTCATTAAGATATATGGTGAAATTTAAAAATTGTGCAGAAAAAAACTCTAATACCAATACCACTAACATAAAGAGGGGAATTTTTTTTTCATACAATGCCACCATGAAAGCTTACTGGTGCAGTGGTGCTTACTGCTTATGAAAAAGAAAAAGAAAAAGCAGCTTACTGGTTCTAGATCCTTCTTTTATATGTGAATCATACCAATGTATACTTATATACTCCATATCTCATAGTTATGGCAACATAATCACAATAAATTATTAAAAGTATTTTTTTAAAATAAATAAAATAAAACCGATACGTAACCGGTATTACCGACACCGTTCCTATACCGAACCAGCATATACCGGTTCAGGATACCGATATTTTGATACCGGTATCAGTACTTATTTTCTCAAACATTCGGTAACCGGTACGGTACGGTTTAAACCGGTTTGGTACGGTTTAAACCGGTTCGGTACGGTTTTTTACCGATGAACACCCCTACCCGTCATGGCGTCCGTATGGCGACAAGTCGTTCACAATGTGCAATTTATACATTATTTATTATACATCAAAAGTACATTGAACCAAAATTATTATTTAATTTTCTCATGTCTTGCATTAAAAAAAATACATTAAACCAATATAAAATATACATTTAATTTTAGGAAAAAAAATATTATTTATATATTATTTGGAGTTACATGAGTTTTTATGATTTATGTGGTCAAAATTATAACTTTTAAGGGTTATTATACATGCAATAAAACTAAGTTGCAACTAATAATTTATGGAGAAAGAGAAGGTTACTTTTTAAATAAAAAAATTTATTATTTTATTACTTTTTTATGAGAGGAATTTTTTTTTTATTATTTTGTTAAAAAAAATAATCACGGCTAACATGTAGAACAAACACGTGGAACACAACTATTTTGTTTTGTTAAGGGGCAATGAATCAGTGGATGACACAACTAGCAATTAAATTTTAAAAAAGAGAAAAAGAACAAAAGTAGCTAGTTGGTGACAGCTAGAAGTCTAAAGGCACTTTATTCTTTCTTCTTCTTATGCCCCAACCCATTTCTTTTTCTTTTCAGTTCTTCATATCTTCTGGTCTTCTTTATATTTTTTCTTTTTCCTTCTACAACAGAAGTTTCCCTAATAGTTGTTGTGTGTGTGTCGCAACTATCGTCGAGTGATGTTGCGTGTGGGTCGGCAAGTCAAAGTGGCAAAAGTTTTTAGGGTTGTCTTCCAATTTGACCAAGCTGCCTTGGCGCTCGCCTAGGCAACTAGGCGGCCAAGGCATCACCTCGGTGATGACTTGTGGACGCCTAGCTGCCAAGGCGAGTGCCTTGGCAGCTTACCCCAAGGGCAGTGTCGACTTGCTGTATGCTCATCCGCTAGGACATGACAACTATGGAAACAACTAATAAAAAAGGAAACAAATAAACTGAATATTACAATAGGATACTTCTCTTGACTAGGTCAGCCACCTGGAGATCCTAGTAGTTATTTTTGATTTGTTTTAGTTGATGAAAAGACTACTAAAAATAACTTCCAATATATGTTAAATATATGTACATTAGTTGACGAAAAGAGTCCTAAAAATAACTGCCAATATATGCATACTAAAGTTAATTAATCTTGGAATCTACATGCACATGTAAAGGATAAACTACCCCAATCTGCTCCTCAACTAGAGTGCCATATTAAGGGGAGCAAGAATCAGATTTTTGGTTCTTGAGAAGAAAAGGGAGATACAAAGGCTAGTTTGATTTGGATATCATTAGAGGAAGAAGTGAAAGTCCAATAATAATCTAGAAGGGGGGTTGAATAGATTATCACTGTTTAAAAAATTTATCTTAGCCTTTTTCAATTTTTAGTTAATTAATTTGTAGTGTAAGAAATTAATAATCAATACAATCACACAATGCAAAGAGATTTATCTGGTTCACAACATACAACCCGGGTATGTTGCTACGTCCAGTCTCAAGCTCCTCTACAGGACTTGAGATCCTATTACTCTCAGTAATAAAATACTCCTTCAATAGGCGGAGAAGCCTTTACAAAGTTTTAGAGATAAACTTACAACTATTCACAACTAACTCTATTGGACAGCAAACTCCCAGTTCCCTCCTCAAGCTTAGTTACACCTTTTCTTGAGTTCAGTTCTACTCTATGATCTAGTTTTGAAACGACAGCCTCTTCCTCACCTCACAAGTACACTAGAGACCCAACTCCCAGCTGACCTCTCTATGACTCTGGTCTTGGTCAAAGAATTACTTGTCTTTCTCACAGGTACATAAAATAAACTAACACTACTCCTTTTCTTTTTACAAAAGAGTTTGACTGAGATAAGCTTCTTGAATAAGCAGATATATAATGTTAATGCTTGTTTATAAAGAAATATATATATTCTTTATAATAAAGAATGTGTTTCTATGGATTTAAACAGATATAACAGTTTAATCAATGCAACAAGTATTGTATAATTATGAATATAAGATCAAATACTTGTAATGACAGAAATCAAGTATAATAAATGAATTAGTTAAGCAATACTTGATATTTTATCTATGATGTGAAAATTAAATAGGATCACTTAGAACTTCAAACACCGTTCAGATAATATTCTTGTTTAAGGAATATTTCCAAATATCGGTATCTATAGTTGACCAAATTTAAAGATTCACAATTTATATTTATATAAATATTTTCGATAGATCACTTAGAACTTCAAACACCGTTCAGATAATATTCTTGTTTAAAGATTATTTCCAAATATCGGTATCTACAGATGATCTATTTTTCGATATTTATATAAATAACTTATATCAATAAGGATCACTTAGAACTTCAAACACCGTTCAGATAATATTCTTGTTTAAGGAATATTCCTAAATATCGGTATCTACAGTTGATCCTTAAACTGATAAGAATAGATGAAATATAGATATAAATATAAATATGTATAACAGTTGATATTGGATATATCTATAATTTCTAACAAGTATGAAATAATGTAAATACAACAATTTGATAACTTATATCAATAATACTTGTGACCAATTTTTCTCTTCTTTAGAAAATAATATCTTTGATAGAAGAGAGACTGAAAGCTTTTTGTTGTAGAGAGAATGTAGGCAAGGAGAGTATAAGCTTTTCTATTCTTTTGGAATTGGTAAGTTGAAATAAAAGAAAAGCTTTCCTATTTATAGAAAAATCTGAGCCGAGGGTATAAAAGTCATTTGGTATTTTGTTTTTGAAAACAAGGGCTCGGATTATTTTGAACCAAATTGGAGGGCTCGGATTAATTGTAGCACACGGATTGGCCTAGGAAAACAAGCTGACAACTTTAGTCCATGCAAAGAATTTCTAACATTAACTAGCCAGCATTATTTGGTTAAGGCCAAAAAAAAAAAAAAAAAACTTTCCAGCACATGGGCATAATAAGGAAACAAAGGCTAGCCTTTATTTCTTTTCATATTCATGTGCCAGCACATTCGGACAAACAAAGGAATTCCTTAAGCTTTTAAGTATTTCAAGCATGCTCGGTCAACGTGCACATACACATACTCACGGTACACATATATTTACTAGGTATATATACATAAACATATACTCGGTATATATATATATATATATATATATATATATATATAATTTGTAAATTTTCTTTTTGCCCACTAAAGATTTTAGAAAAACAATTTAAAAGGAATAGGAATCTCCTTGCCTTAGGAAATGTTACTATTTGAATTACTTTCTTTAACACTTGATATTAAATTATCAAGGTCAATAAAGTGTATTCAATTTTTAAGATGAAAAATATTTTTGGTTAAAGTAAATAGGATATATTAAAATAATTTATATAAAATCCTATGGAGAGGATTCTATCTTTTTAATCCTATTTACTAACTTTGTTATCATCAAAATTAACTAAATGATTTGGAGACCTATCAAGAAGGTTTCTTTGTCTTGCTAACAATCGATCAGAGGTTCTTCTCCACCTAACTTGGTAAACGTAAACACAATAAATTTATATTTAAATATTTATATACATACGAGTTATTAGTACGTTCTTGGGTTTACAAGGCAAAAATTTGTTTTCCTCGCCTTTATGGCAAATTTTTCCTTTAGAGATTCCATAATAAATGGAAATCCCAAATATTAAAATTGTCATCGAACTTTATAAAATAAAAGACGGAAGCATTATGCAAAGAGGAATTTAAAACAAACACTTAAGACCCTTGGACAGTCGAGCTATGTGGGAAATGTCGTGTGTGAACTTTTAACATAGAAAGCGTTTAACTTCCTCTTGCAGTGCCAGTTGTTACATCATGGAATCCAGAAACTAAAATCACCAACACCAATTTTCCATTCTGATTTCAGCAAAATAAATACTATGCACCACCAAACAGTTAGAGAAGGTATGACTCCAATTATTAGAGGATGTGACCTTAATAACAATATCAATAAACTACTTGCCTTTAAATTCCTAACTTGATGAGGACAGCCAGCTGGTATAAATACTGCGTCTCCTTGTTTTTGCACAAATGTCCATGGTTCAATTTCTAAACAGCACGATAACATGAAGTCATGACAAAAATCTAGGACAGTTACAACAACCACTTCAAATATATGAAAAGCCAACCATATTCTGCCTTGAGCCGCCTTTTATGCTCCATAGTCAAGTAAAAAGTTTGGTCATGAATAGGGTGAACAACCTGTTAGTAACATCAAAACACACATTTGACAAAAAATTCAAAATGTCAAATAATATAAACAAAATTCATGACATCAGATTTCATAGTATAATGGAAATTGAGGATATGTGATACTATCATGTTAAGAAAATGTGTGTCTTGCGTCAAATTGTTGCTGGCAATAGTTTATTTATTTTTACCCAGAAGATCATATCCAAAGCACATGTATCTCATTTTTAAGAACTTTTGCATGCATTTAGACTCCATAGGACAATAAATAAATTACATGAAGACGCTTTTCTAACTCTATACTCCTTGACAGTATACTGGTTGGGGCTTATTTATACTCGGAAATAGGGATATGAAAGTGAATTAGATAGTAATTATATGAATATGCTTTTTCTGGTCAGTTTATGATGTACTGTTTCTCCCTTTTTCTTTGCAGTGAATTCATTTGAAAAGTGAAAACTACTTTCCTTAACTAACATATGCTGAACACAAGCATATTTCTTTTGAATGGTCCATAAAACTGTGGTCAATTTATTATATAAATGATCAATAACTTTAAAACTTCAATACTAACTATCCAAAAATGTACGACTACCATATAGCAGGTGCAAATGTGTCTAACGGGTAGAGAGATACTATTAAATCAAACACCTTAATGAAGTTTTTCATATAACAATCAAATAGATTCACTATTGCTACGATAGTTTGATTTAACTAAAAATATTTTTAATATAATATATTCCAAAACAAACCTCATTACTCCACATTTAAAATTACTTCTTCAAGACATTTTAGGATTCCTGGATTCACTAAAACGGTGAATAATATCACAACTATTACCTCTGTCTCATTATAAATGCCATCCACTGACTTTAATGGTCAAATTGACTGTTTTTCAATCTATAGATCAAAGTATTGTTTTACATATATATTCAAACAGACTATGACCACGATAACAACATATAAGCTACTACTATTCTCAAAGTTTGCAATTTTAAAAATCTAAATATATATGCTCAATTATTAATTTAAAAATGCACTTTAACCATAGAAGTCAATAGAGGACATTGGTCGTGGGACAGAGGCAGGATAATAGGCTAATCCTATACTTGAAAATAAAACAAGACATAAATTGTTATTACGGTATTACCTGATCCAGTGGAGAACAATATATATGCCTAAATTCTTTGAAATATTTCCTTAGATATTCTTCCAACTTGGGGGTATCTTGCCTCCTAAAGATGTCCCAAAGAGCACCTCCCTCTGGATGTTCCAACTCCTCTATATTGTTGCCTGAAGATCCAACACCACAACTCCCACCAATTCCATCCACTCCGCTCTTTTTTTCATGAACTCCATCTTGTTGCTTCTCAGCCATTGGGTTCATTACGTGTGCGCTTAATATGTTCCCATTTGTCTTGATATTAAAACCTTTGCTGTCTGTAGTTTCATCAGCACTGGTACCCATCTTATCACCAATACCATTGTGCAGCTTATTGACAATATGGTTCATTTTCTGGTCATTTACAAAAAGCTCCCTTTGATCCTGGGCAAAGTGTCGTTTCTTCAACTGTTCTATTTTGACAAGCTGTTCGGATGTAAGAGTCACTTCTTGAATATGAGTCAACACATTCACCTGTATGCCATGATATTTTAAGATAGACGGAAACAACAAAAAGATTAAACAAATGAAAGAACAGAATTTGACAGCAGAATGCTAAACAAAGCATTAACTCTTAATTTGGGTACTTTGGCTTGGGAAACGAGGGGGAGAGCATATTGTCAAGTTGTCCTGTCATAACTAAGCTTTTTCACAAAACTTTTACTACAGTGTTACTGTGATACGTGAATATTGAATTCAATGAATGTAATTTCCAACTTCCAAGAAAATTGCAGTGGATGCATCATTATCTTAATAAATATATTAAATAGGTAAATAAAATGAATGTACCACTATAAATGTCATCTTCAGTTTTAATACATGATACTCATACAACTGTTTCCTTTTGTTTTTCTTTTACAACAAATGTAGGTCTTTAGATCATCGAAGATGTTATTATTCAGATCCAATTCCAGTAAAATAGTGATCCACCGTTAACTATGTAAAGGTTGGAAGACTGAATAGAATTTTGAGTAGTTTCCTATCAATAATATTCTTCCCTCAAGAAGCAAAGAGAAATTAAAGAACAAGCACACCGCATCAGACATATCACAGTGGAGCTTGGTAACAGAGTCACCACGTCCCAGCTCTTGAGAAACTCCATATGCAATGTACGTTTTTGGACCCATATCTGGCTTCAAGGATTTCTTGGGTAACTTGACAGCAAGATTTAGGTAGCCAGTACGTGGATCTGTATATTCCTTGAAGGGCAAACTACTGAGGAACTCAGCACCATGACGTGGCAAGTGCTCCTCAAATAGACTAGAAGGGGGTCAGTCTTTCAACTTCAGAATTTGGGGCCATCCCTCCTTGTCAAATCGACCCTCAAGATAACCCTTAAAAAAGTTGTGTACATTAATGTCCACCTGCATCAGTTAAAACAAAATAATCAACACTTCAAGGAAATAATCAAGTAAGATTACCATTTCTGAAATAAACCACACAAAAAAGTTATTTAAAAAAAAACAGAAACAGAAAAACCAGAACACAATTAACTACAGTAAAAGTACTAATATGTCTCGGTCCTATTTGCATCTAAGATATAGCTATATATAAATGAAGAAAAGACAGCTGACATAGCCTGTGTTCCTCATAGGCAGACTAAACGCAAGCTTTCATGGTAGAAACATCATATTGTGACAAGCAGAAAGCAAACAAGAGCAAATAGGTTAATGTAGACAGCAGAAAAGGAACACTGATGAACTCAAGTATTACACAATTTTCCTTCAATGCTTATGTCCACAAATGCAGACCTGAGACAGATCCACTTAAAAAATTACTCCCTCCGTCCCATATAAGATGCTTAAGTATACTTTTCACACAATTTAAGAAAAATAAAAATAGAGAGAGCATAACTAAGTTTCAACTCTACGTATAATGGGTCGCACACAAGTACTCAAAAGATTCTCTCTTTCCTGAAAGTACTTTTGAGGGTAAAAAGACTTTATATACTAGAATTTTGTATTTGAATTGTGTACTTTAAACATCTTTTCTAGGACAAAAAAATAAAAAATAAAATTGTATTTCAGTCATCTTTTGTGGGACGGAGGGAGTATACAAAAAGTCTAAAAAGACCCAAGCCCCAAAATTGAATCAGATTCCCTGCAACAATAAAATATGAGATGCACTCATAAAACATAACCTAGGCCAAGAACTTCTTGAACAAAAGTTTAAAAATATCCACTCGATTCTCACCATATCATGTGCTCCATCAGGTGTGGGTCAAGTAGAATACACACAATACATCAAGAAACCAACATAAAACAAGGAGAAAAGAATGAATAAGACAAGGAGACTAGAATCAATGAAAAGGTTTAACTAAAAGGTTCTAATAGAAAAGGATTAGAGCATCAAGAAACATAAGGTTTTTAAAATATCATTGAAGGGTTCATATTACTGCAGTTGTTCAAGGATGTATATACGCATTATGTGAACAACATTGAGCAGTAGATTACATATTGAAATAGTTTAAAACCAAAGCTATGTCTAGAATTTGTATAACCAAACGAGTGCTTTAGATGTAGCCAAAAAAAAATGTTGAAATTAATAAATGATGCGACAATAGACAAAAAGTGCGTCTTTATCAAATAATAAAATCATACAGAAATTTTTTCTTTTCCTTCGACTGAGAAAAATGAAATCTCATTGAGATCACATTTCCTTCATTTCATATAGGAAATCTGAAAACTTAGTTCCCTTTCTGATTATGCTATCAATTGTCCTCATAAATCCTTCCCAAGTTTATACTAAGTTACTAACTATGTTAAGGTTAAGTTCTCACATTCCATATCTCTTACAGAAGAAAGACAATGACTTCCAATTGACTACAATTTTTTTGCTTGGAGAAAAATTGCACTGCCTGTTCAACGTCTCCAAACCATAGTCGAGCAGGATTTGCAACCTAATGTTAATTCCTACAAGGAACAATTGAAGAAGAAACCCACTCTTCTCCAAATAATTTTACATTGATAAGATGTACATTTCCCATAGCAAATATGCATCCTTCTCAAAGAAGATACAAGGGATGAAGCATACCACCACTCTTCGAATAATTACAACCTCCGTCAAAAATAAGTTGTCCCCCATTCCCTATTTAATGTCTAGAAAGCTTGTCACCTTAGTTTTTTTTTTTAACTTGTACAAACATTACCATTCTACCCTTGATGAGATTGTGAGGAAAAGGGTAAATTCTACTTCTATACCTATCCCAGTATTTTTATGCCCCGCATGAACGTCTATGTTGTCAAATAGAAACAACTAAATTGGAATTGTGAGCATGATATAACTCAATTGTGAAATCATATTAAAAGAAAAAACAACATAAAGTGACATCTAAGATATAACTGACATCTCAAAACAATAAGATGTGGTTAAAGTATAACATCATCAATAGTAGTAATTCATATTCAAGAAGATTATGATTGCTATAAATATCTTGAATTGGAATGATTTAGTAGTAGCAAACCAGCATGACTACTGAACTAGCATAATAAAGTCACGCCCAGTGGATCAGTAATTCTATATAGACAAAGGAAGAAAATCCTATCCAACCAAAGAGGACAAAAACGAGTGTACTACAGACAAGAAACTTAACTGACCTCACACCAATCCAAACAATTGAGGGCAACCACATCCAAAAGCGTTGAACGATGAAGGTTTCTGATCTGTCGGAATGCACGCCACATAACCATTGGTTCCCAGCTTAAGCCACATGTAGTTGCAAGCACGTTACTGACAATCACTGGTTCACCTTTGAACCAATGACATTGAAAATGACCTAAATCCTCAGGCTGAATGTCTACAGCAGTTGGACAATACAGATAGTTGTCATCAGAATCTTTTCGAGAGGCAGCTTTCCGTAACTTCTGGTTGTCAGTATCAACTGAATTGTAACAGGAGCACCACTGTTCAGGAGTTCTAGGCACATCAAGTTTGTATGCTTTAGCCAATTCTTCAGCCCTCACTAACAAATTTGGGACCCAGTCTTCTTGCAATATACTCCTCAATTCTAAAATGCCTTGACCACAACCACCCATATTTTCTGGGGGGCAAGGGATGCTTCCATTTTCATGGGATTTCCACTCGGATGCTGACTTCATGTGATCCCTATCACTAGTTTCATCTGCTATGCCCATAGTTCCACTACTTGTTGATGGCATAGTAAGACGTTCTCCACCATGCAAATACTCCACTCCAGGGTCTATAAAATGCATGATCACTTCCTCCTTACCTCCCTGCAGGCGCCCTTCTCGCATCTCCCGGCAACAAATGAGGCAAAGGTCATAATGACAGCACGGACAGCTTCTGTGGAAGTCAGCAATAGATGACTTAAATATAAGAGAGTAAGAAGAATAGAGAGAATATCAATTGAGTTTATTAGCTGCAATTGCTGTATTTAGCACAAAGATAGTAAGACCATTATATAGGCCAACTACACAGCTGATCAGATCTACATATTACACCAATAGTCAACATAAGAGAGCTATGGAGATAGCTGGCCAGTTGGCAAATATTCTCCACTAGCAGCCCACTATTCAGCCCACTATTGAGGACTTCAAACAGCCAACTGTTAAAGACTATAACAGCCAGGTATTGTTTACTTTAACACTCCCCCTCAAGTTGGAGCATAAATATTCCTCATGCCTAACTTGTAAACAATAGGGTGAAGAATATTACTACTAAGACCTTTAGTCAAGACGTCAGCAAGTTGATCGCCTGACTTTACATATGGAATACAAATGAGTCCACTACTTAGTTTCTCTTTAATAAAGTGTCGATCAATCTCAATATGCTTCGTCCTATCATGTTGTACTGGATCATGAGCAATGCTGATGGCAGCCTTGTTGTCGCAAAATAACTTCATAGGTGCATTTGTTGCAAGTCCCAAATCAGTTAACAAATATTGAATCCATAGAAGTTCACACACACCAAGAGCCATCGCTCTATATTCTGCCTCAGCACTGGATCGAGCAACCACTGCTTGTTTCTTGCTACGCCAGGTGACTAAATTACCTCCAATGAAAATACAATAGCCAGATGTAGAACGCCTATCATCCATAGAGCCAGCCCAATCTGCATCAGTGTAACCTTCAACTTGAAGGTGACCATGTCTTCCAAACAGGAGACCCCTTCCAGGTGCTGACTTTAAGTATCTCAAAATACGATAAACTGCCTTCATGTGTACGTGACGTGGATCATGCATATACTGACTCACGACTCCCACTGCATAAGCAATGTCCGGTCTAGTATGTGACAGATAAATAAGTCTTCCCACGAGTCTCTGGTATCTATCCTTTTCTACTAGATTACCAACACCACCACAGAGTCTATGATTAGCCTCAATAGGGGAGTTTACTGGCTTACAGCCTAACATGCCAGTTTCAGCTAGCAAATCAAGGACATATTTTCGTTGGGACAGAAAAATACCATTGCTTGATCTAGCAACCTCAATTCCAAGAAAGTATCTTAAGTTGCCTAAGTCTTTGACTTCAAATTCGGTAGATAGTCGAGCCTTGAGAGTATTTATCTCAGTCTCATCATTACCTGTCACAACAATGTCATCTACATAAACAATCAAGGCGGTAATTCTGCCACTAACTCGCTTTATGAAAAGAGTATGATCAGCGTTACTTTGCTTGTAACCAAATTTTCAACATAGCACTATGAAATCTTCCAAAACCAAGCTCTAGGAGATTGTTTCAGACCATACAATGCCTTTTTAAGCTTACACACCTTACCTTCAGTTACATCTGACGAGAATCCAGGAGGAATATCCATGTATACCTCTTCTTCTAGGTCTCCATGCAAGAATGCATTTTTCAACATCTAACTGTTGTAGATCCCAGCCAAAGTTAGCTTGCACACATGATAGAAGAATCCTGACAGAGTTCATTTTTGCAACCGGAGCAAATGTCTCCTGGTAATCAATTCCATATGTCTGAGTATATCCTTTCGCAACCAATCTTGCTTTTAATCTCTCCACTGACCCATCTGGCTTTTGTTTCACAGTGTAAACCCATTTGCATCCTATCTAATGCTTTTTTTCCTTTTGGAAGAGTAACAAGCTCCCAAGTATCATTTTTTTTCAGAGCATTCATTTCTTCTATCATGGCCGCCTTCCAATTACAATCATGTATAGCTTCCTGCCACTTTTGAGGAATAGAAATAGAAGACAAGGAAGCAACAAAGGAACGATATGTAGGAGATAACAAATCATATGAGACAAAGTTAGAAATAGGATGTTGGGTACATTCCCTAACTCCTTTTCTAACTGCAATAGGAAGATGAAGGTCAGAAACAATACCATTCATTGGATTAGCGACTGGATCTGGATCTGGATCAGATGATTGACATGGTAATGGAAGGATGCCCTTCTGTTTTCGAGAGTATGTTTGTAGGTCCGGCCTGTCTAGTCGGCTTGATGGCTCCCCCTCAGTCTGAGTATGTCCCTCATCCTGGTCACTAGCAATTTTAGGAATGGAAAGAGTAGACTCCCCTTGCACGGGATCTGAGGAGGATGACTCCCCCTGAATGGGATAAGCGGAAGACGGAGAAAAACTTACAAATTCTGAATTCATCTCTTCGTCACTATGAATCTCCCCCTGAAGAGATGAAGAATTTGAAAGATAATATGGAATTGTTTCCCAGAAAGTCACATCATGGCTAACAAAGACACGTCGTGATGGAGGATGATAACATTTATAGCCTTTTTGAGTAGCTGATTACCTAATAAAGACACATTTAATGGCGCGAGGATCAAGTTAGCCACGTGTGGGTTTAGTGTCATTGACAAAACAAACACAACCAAAAGAGCGGTGAGGTAAAGAGTTTGAGGAGGAAGAGGGAAGGAGAGATACTGGAGCCCTGAACTTAAGAACACTAGAAGGGAGACGGTTAATTAAGTAGGCAGCAGTTAAGATAGCATCTCTCTGCCCAGAAATATTTTGGAAGATGCATAGTCAACATAATTGAGCGAGCAACCTGAATTAGATGGCCATTTTTCCTTTCTGAAACCACCATTTTTGCTCAGGTGTCTTAACACATGTAGTTTGATGGATGATACCATGAGTAGAAAGGTAAGTTTTGAAATGACCCTCGGTGTATTCTTTACCATTGTCACTACGTAAGATTTTGATTTTTGCATTAAATTGGGTTTGAATCATTTGGTGAAACAATTTGAAGCATTCAAAAACTTCATTTTTGTGACGGAGTAAATAAACCCAAGTAACACGAGAAAAACAATCAATAAAGGTGACAAACCAACGATAGCTTGAACGAGAACTAACACGGGAGGGTCCCCATACATCAGAATGAATGAGAGAAAAAGGAACATCGCTACGATTATTGTTACTAGCAAGATAGGTTGACCGTTTGTGCTTGGCCAATTCACACGGTTCACAAAAGAACTTGTCCCCCTACTACATTTCTTTGCTAGACTAGGAAACAAGTGTTCCAAAACACCAAAGAGGGATGACCTAAACGTTTGTGCCATTGATGCAATGTTTTCAAGAGGGAGAAATAGAAGAAAACATGAAGAGCCTGACTAGGAGAGGAGAGGTTCATACTCCAGAATATAGATGCCATCCTCGAGCCTTAACCACTGCCAATCATCTGTCCGGTAGCCAGGTCCTGGAAAATACAATGAGAAGGAAAAAATATTACAGAACACTGGAGAGATTCAGTGAGACGCTGGACAGATAACAAATTAGCAGTAAAAGAGGGTACATGAAGGACAGATGAGAGAGTTAGAGTTGGAGTGCACTTAATTGACCCATGCCCATGGATAGGGGCAAGAGAGCCATCAGCAACTCGAACAGTGGCCTTACTTGAACTATGCTGGTAAGTGTGAAACAAATCAATTGAACCAGTCATGTGTTCAGATGCTCCGGAGTCAATGATCCAAGAACAAGATGTAACAGTGGAAGGTGATATACCTGAGTATGCAAAATGGGAGGAGTTAGAGGAGGCTGAACTGGCATCTATGCGGTTCATTATCTGTCGAAGGCTAGCCATTTCTTGGAGAGAAAGTGGGCTCGTTGTTGGGTCTGTGCTAGAAGGAGTAGTAGGGATATGTGGCACTGCAGATGATGCAGACTCAGCCATATAAACACTAGAACCACGACCACCTCCATGACTTCGAGGAGGATTACCACGACCACGACCACACCTTGGCTTTCCATGAAGTTTGAAACAAGTCTCCCTAGTGTGCCTGGGGGTTTCACAATAGTCGCAAAAAAGACTATCCTTCCAGTCTTTGGAAACAGAATTAGAAGGTTTAACCACAACTAAGGCAGAGTGATCGGTTGAAGTTTGAACCATAGCATGTCGGCGACTTTCCTCACGTTGGACACGAGCATGAGCTTCCTGAAGCGAAGGGAAAAGGGTCCTTGCCCTATTAGTTGTGCCCGGATTTGATCATAATCCATAGTGAGGCCAGCAAGGAAATCAATAACTCGATTCCTCTTCCATAAGCTTTTGATAAGCCTCTGCATCTTTGGTACAGTGAGCAGGTAAATTGGTATAATGATCTAACTCTTGCCATAAATGCTGTAATTTCAGAGTAATACTGAGCAACTGTTTTCTCCTTTTGTAATGTCTCCCGCACACTTTTGGCGAAGTTCAAACTTTTTTGACACATTACCAGAATGAGCATAAGTTTTGAGCAACTGTGGTCCAAATCTGAAAAGCAGAAGGCAAGAACCAATAACTCTTACGGATATGAGGTTCCATAGAGTTATATAACCAAGTCTTAACCATGGAGTTATCGGAATCCCAATCATCATATGTCGGATCCGTTTCAGCAGGTTTAGTAGACTTGCCATTAATAAAACTCTGCATTTTGTTAGCCTTAATTGATAATAAAGATGCTTCAGACCAAGTCAAATAATTTGTACCATCCAATTTAATGGGACTAAATTGCAAGGAAGAATTAAGCCCATGGTGGCTTGACTGGCTTCCTCTAACATTACTACTGATTATTACAGTAGAATGAGAGTCACTAGCTTCAGTCATTATGTTTAGTAAATCAAGATGACTTACTTGTATAATGGGCAGAATACATACCAGCAGGATAACATCGAAAAGATCTTCATGATAATTTGCAGAAGCACAAGAAAACCCACATATGGATCAGGCTCTGATACCAACTTAAATATAAGAGAGTAAGAAGAATAGAGAGAATATCAATTGAGTTTATTAGCTGCAATTGCTGTATTTAGCACAAAGATAGTAAGACCATTATATAGGCCAACTACACAGCTGATCAGATCTACATATTACACCAATAGTCAACATAAGAGAGCTATGGAGATAGCTGGCCAGTTGGCAAATATTCTCCACTAGCAGCCCACTATTCAGCCCACTATTGAGGACTTCAAACAGCCAACTGTTAAAGACTATAACAGCCAGGTATTGTTTACTTTAACAAGATGTTTTGCAGTTGTTGCTGCATAGAACATTTGACAACATTAACTCCTTCACAAACTAAGGAAAGAGTGTCATGACAGAGATATAGCTTCTGTATCCCTACCAATACACACGTTCACCCAACTCGCAGTTTGTATCTTGTACTTTAATCTCGGATACAGATAACCCTGCTAGTTTAAACAACAGATAGGAATCAGCAAGAATAGTAGGATTTCTTGGTCACACTTTTCTGCTATATTTTTTAAACAAAAACCAAATATTGGATTCCCCCCACCCCATACGATTTTATTACTCAGTATAAAAATTCTTGTACTAATTGGAAGAAACTAAACCTAGACTCGGCATTTATTGAACCATTTCATCTTACTATTTTGACAAGTTAACAGAGATTATGATGATGGGAAATTGGAAATGTAAAACAATATTGTCAACTATGACTATATTACAGCCAAATCAAAACAATACCATTAAGAAAAGCATAGTTAGTATCTGAATTGGTCATTTATCATACCGAAATTACATCTCTTCAACGTATCAAAAGGATTAGCATTTTCTCAAAACAAAAAAAGAGGGAAGGAAAGGCAAGTAAATCCATTTATAATTGATAACAAAATACACTTGCAACCCTTCTTTTGTTAATAATAGAGTATAAACACTAACATTCTTCAACTTTTCCAAGAAAAAAATAAAGATAAACAATTCCCCTTGCAGTCACTTGCACCGAACATCAATACTAAATTCTATATGAACATCCAGGGTTTAGTTCGGTAAACAAGTTAATTATAACTTTTCGAGCAACGCAATGCATTCAGATAGAACTGTTATGCCCACCCCGCCAAACATGGGAACTAAAGAAAATACCTTGAATTTTAGCTTCAATTTGCTTCTCCATCAGTTGCTCCTCATTGAACTGTTTTATAAATGGGAGAAGCATTGGTATTATATATTTAGAGTACGGAATTTTTTCTTCATCGCTGAATTTCAATTTGAACCTTTCCTTGTCCTACAACAACACCCAAAAGGAAATATCGTGATTTTATGTCGATCATCTAAAATACATAAACCAATAACTAAAGTGTGAGGAGATGAAGAAACTCACTTTAACCGGTACTTCTAAGCGCAAGCAACTTTTGCAGTTACAATTAACTTGGCAAACTGGGCAAGCCTTTGCAAAATCATCCTCTGTCATCTTAGGGTACCTACATATCAGAACAAACACAAATATATTTATGACAACAGCAACAAAAAGAATAAATAATAAATAATAAAATAAAAATAACAACAACAACAATAACAACAACAACAACAATAATAATAATAATAATAAGCTTCAAGAGGTATATTCACCAGAATTGTTATATAAATACAGAACAATCCAGTGTCCCTGCTTAACCCTGACAAACTCGTCATCTTAAATCAAAAACACACCTTGAAAAGCCAAACTATAGCAACAATTTCATCTCAAAATCATGATGCAAATCATGACTCCAAAAGTACTAATCAGAAAACAAATTAATCTAATATAAACAAATATTAAATCACTAATATAAACAAATATTAAATCACTAATATAAACAAATATTACATACCATCTAGTCATGCAAGGGACACAATATCTTTTCCATTTGCATTTTGTGCACCTCACAACCCGGCCATTATCATTCCTCTGGCATTGATGACACATATTTGATGTCGAGCCAAGTTCTTTCCCCTGTACATAGTTTAAACTACGCATCAAGAAAACTTAAACAATTACTGAAACTAAACAAACTTTACGAAAGATTAGTAAACAAAAAGAAGAAACGAATAAATAAATTACATTCTCATCTTTCTTCCTGTAACCAGCCCTTTTTCCCTTTGGTATATCATCAGCCTTAGCAACTCCACGAAGGGCATAACCTTGCCTGCTACTTTTTCCTGTTGGCCTATCTTTCAATTCTTTGTCAAGTTCCTTCTTTTTCTGACCCTTTCCCCTTTTGTTCCTTACAACAGGATCATCATCTTCATCAGAAAATTTGTCTGCTTCCTCATCATATCGGTACTTCATATTCCCAGCCCTTTGCCGAGCCTGTCTCTTATTTGCAGAAAACCCCACTTCCATTTCTTACTCCAAACTTCCTCTATGATTACTAATCATTTTAACTGTCTCCTTTTTCTTCACTGGCTCATCAGTACCAACACCATTTTCCTCTCCTTTTCCGGCCAAACCACCATTTTCTTTCACATTCTTGATATCAATCTCCGAATCCTTCTCATTTCCCTTCTTTTTCCGTCCCCTTGGGTTTGCACTTTTCTTAACTACAAAACTCTCCCCTCCAATACCATCCAAATTCTCATTTCCCTTCTTTTTCCGTCCCCTTCTTGTAGTCACTTTCTTCTCTGAATCAAGTTCCACCCCATTTCCACTCAAATCACCATTTTCCTTCTTCCCCTGTCCCCCCTTGATTAACTGTTTTCTTTACTGAATCCTCATTTCCACTCAAATTCTCACTTCCCTTCCATTCTCTAATATATCAGAATTTCCAAATTTTAGACTTGTACTATACACTTTTACACGGGTAGTCTGGAAAATCCAATTTAATAAAAAAAAAAAGACCGTAAACATAAAATATTAAATTTTAAAAGTTAAAATAATTAAATATATAATTAAATAAATAAAAAAATAAGGAATAGGGAAAGGTGGGGGACAAAGAAAAAGAGAAAGAAAGAAAAAATTAATTAAACATAAACCTTTCATCTTTCATCTTCCTCTCTATTTATATCTATATTTAAAACACAAATCCTATATATTTTATTATACTATTTCTTCATCTGATAAACAAAGAGACAAGTGGTTGCATATTAGGAAGAAGGAAATAGAAACGCCGAATCAGAATTTGTATTAACAAGTAAGTTTGTTTCTATAAATTAATTAAATTCTAGTATTTGGTATTCGAATAAGTTAATTACATAAAGTTTTAGTACTTTCGGCATGAACATAAAAGAGTATGCAATTGATTATTAAATTGCTTCAGGATATTAACTTATTGCATTCACTCACATGAACTGTTCGTCATACTTTAAAAAAAATAGTTAATGTGATATATATTTAATATTATAATATAACTAAGTAAAGTTCGGAGTACTTTGAGAGAATAAAAATTTGAATATTTATAGGGAACTGATAAATCTATACTGTTTTTTTGATATTTCCCTACTATGGTCTATACATATTTGCTAAATTTATTTTTTATGTTCAATTTGCCCTTGCTTAAATGACATCTCTCTTCCTCGCCCTTCCCCGTACAACTCAGTCTCTAAATCCGGTTGTTCAAATCAATTCAAATTACTTCGATCAAACAAATTAATCCGTTCCACCTCCGTCTCACCTCCTTAACCCCTCACCGTCGGCGCCTCGTGATCCGGGCTATCGATGCTGCCCAACGGTTCGATTATGAGTCCCGACTATCGGACCGCTACGTAAAATCCACCAAGCTTAAAATCGTCATCGTGGGTTTCGGCAACTTCGGCCAATTCCTAGCCAAAACCCTAGTCCGCCAAGGCTACACTGTCCTGGCCCACTCTTGCTCTAACTACTCCGATAAGGCCGCACAGCTCAACGTCTCTTTCTTCTCCGATGTCGATGATCTCTGTGAAGAACACCCTGAGGTAATTCTCCTCTGCACCTCCATTATCTCCACCGAATCTGTACTTCGATCACTCCCTTTACAAAGATTGAAGCGTAACACACTTTTTTTTGATTTGTTGTCTGTGAAAGAATTCCCAAAAAGTTTGTTCATGCAAATATTGCCATCAAATTTTGATATTTTGTGCACACATCCTATGTTCGGACCGGAAGTGGGAAAATTAGTTGAACCAAAAATAGATTTTGATATTTTGTGCACACATCCTATGTTCGGATCACATATTTGCTAAACTTACAGATCTTTTTATTTGGTTTCGATCTATCTACAGTTTTTTGTTTTTTTTTATTTTAACAAATCGGATTTGGATTTAGATATGGTTTTGGTTTGTTTGTTTTGGATTTGGATTAATTTGTTTGATTGAAAGAATTTGAATTGATTTGAACAACCGGATTTAGAGACTAAGTTGTGCAGGGGAAGGGAGAGGAAGAGAGAGGTCATTCAAACATGGGTAAATTGGACATAAAAAATAAGTTAGCAAATATGTTGGGATCACAGTGCGAAAATATCAAAAAACAGTGTGAATTTATCAGTTCCCTATTTATATTAATTGGTGGGCTATCCATGGTTTTTGCAAAGTATGACACCTAATTCGTTGTGTCTTTTGTTTTTATAGAATTTATAGCTGCAACATAAATAAATAAATAAATAAACTTATTAAACTAGCATGTAGAGGTGCACAAAAAGGCCTGAGGCCTGCGGCCTGGCCTTGATCCGGCCTAGGCCTGGCCTGAAAAAGTCCGGCCTGAAGGCTCCAAAGAGACCTCATTTTTTAGCATGTGGCCTGGCCTGCAGACCTAGTCACCAGCCCCCAGCCCCAAGCCAACCCCCACTTCTGTACAGCCCAACCCAAATAAATTAAGCTATCCATCCATCAGCCCAACCCATTTTTTGTACAAAATTAAGCTAACAACCCTAGGAATTAAAAAGGCTGCCTCCAAGCCAATCCCATCCGATCGAACCATAATCTAAATCAATCAGGGAGAGAGAGATGGCGGTAGAAGGAGTCCTTAATCATCCGACATCGTTGGATCCTCCGTGTAATATGTGTGTCCTTCGTCGTCCTCCATCATCAATCACAACCACAACCACATACGGAATAGGAGGTGGAGGTGGAGGTGGAAGAGGATGAGATAAGAGAGAATGAGGTGATTGAGGAAAAACATGATTTTTTCTTGAGGTGGAGGTTCTAGTTGATGGAAAATGGTATTTAGAAACTTAAACTAAAGCCTGTTGGTGTCACTTCTTTGCTTCAAATTAATGATCTCAAGAATTCCCCTGGACCGTCCAAAAAGGAGGTTCGTGTCGCCATAAAATAATCTATCGCCCTTCTCCAGGACAATTATCCAGAATTCGTCGTTGCAAGAAATGTAAGATTGTTTGGTATTTTGCATTAAAATTAACGTACTTGATTCTGAATTTGTTAAAGTTAACAACTAATTGGGTGTTCTTATTTATTTGTTAAATTGCAATTAATTATCAATGCGCATAAATTTTTAGTACTTAATTTCTAGTACTGATTGATTCTTTTTCTTGTCAAATTGAATGCGTTTACACAATTTTTCGTAGCCTAATATTAACCAACTGCTTAAGAACTAAGAAAAATTTTCTATATCCAAATATTTGTTGGTTGTGGCTGGAGATGGTGGTGATGATTGTATAGGTTGGTTGGACCGACTTAGGCCTGGCCGGTAGGCTCGCTCATACCACCATTCCAGCCAGTAAGCCCGGCCAGACCTGGCCTGGTTAACGGTCAAAGCCTGGCAGGCCTAGATCGGGCCAGGCTAGGCAGCCTATTTGTGCACCCCTACTAGCATGTTTTCATAACTATCGTGTTTTCATAATGAAGTCAAAATGCTATTTATTTTATTACTTCATAGTGATTCACACAAATTCGTTAGTCAGTAACAAATTAAAGATTATTAGATTTGAAATTATAACTTCTATTAAATTAATAAACTATTTATGTGTTTAATTATTTATTATGATTAGTTCGGACGGAGGGAATTTAAGAAGTTATATTTGGAATATAAGTTTTGGAGTATTAATAGTGATCTAAGGCGATAATTAAAGGCACCTTGAACAGATTACGAATTATTTTAGAATTATTAGTTGGATTATATTTAATTCGAGGTGAATATGTTTAGGTGGTGAATAACATTTCGTATTTGATATTGTTGGCATTTAAGGGTAAGATTTTGTAGAGTGTGCTATAAGTGGTTTTGAAGGATTAGGTATGGATTTTCATACTCTTTCAGTAATACTCTTGTGAAATTTAATCTGTTTGTTTTGTTCCTCCTTTCGAATTTCGTTATTATTTCACATAATTATTTCTTGTGAAATTAATATGATAGTTTCATTTTGGCGTTAATACATAGAACTTGTATTTGTATTCTTTGAATTAGGTTATCATGTCTAGTATTTATTTTGATATTTGTAGAAATGTACATGCTAATATATTTTGGAGACTTGTGGTGATAATTTTTTTTTTTGACATGTACATAGTAGAACCCCATTTTTGTTGGTATTATGTCGCATGTGTTGTGACATCATATATTTGTTAAAATATACCGTAAGGTATACCTGACTATAACCACCCGTGGGGGTACCACATGCATGTCCTCTTGGTATCGAGTCATGACACTTTCTGTGGCGGTGTGATTAGTCCACAACGTCTCCGTTTTATGCTCCGGTAGAAGTGGGTCATATGGTAATTTTGTTGTGGGAGGCATATGGGTTGATCCTAGTTTTTTGTTCTGCGGATTGATGATATTGTGCCAAACACACCTTCCGATTTTGCATGCATTTGGATTCGTTATCCAATGTGTGATTGCCCGTGTGCCATTATTTTGATTGTCTGTGTGGCATTATTTGACTTGCTTGTGTGGCAACGTATATTTTCTGAACTTGGTATGAAATAACACCCAACCATTTGATTCAGCCTATTATTTCATTATGTTAGTTTTGTTCGTTTCTGTTCAGTTAAATTAATTGAGTTAGTTATTTTAGTTCATTATTTTTGTACTATATATTCGTTAATTATGTTGATTCAGATATATTCTATTCAGATTTTGGAGATTATATTTTCGTCGATATTTAAGCTTGAGGCCATGTTCAGTATTTTGTCTTAGTTGATTTAGTATTTCAGTTGTACATTTTGTGTGTGTGTGTGTGTGTGTGTGTATATATATATATATATACGGTAAGCTTCTAAAGCGAACTTTAAAAAACGAACTAAAGACGAACCGTCGTCTTTGGTGTCTATGGCGATGATTCGACCCGTCGCCAAAGACTACATGGCTACAGCGACGGGTCGAATCGTCGCCATAGACACCAAAGACGACGGTTCATCTTTGGTTTGCTTTTTAAAGTTCGCTTTAAAAGTTTACCGTATGTGTGTGTATATATATATATATCTGTACTGAGCATTTGGCTCATGCTGTATTTTTCTTTCGACAGGTTTGTAGAGATGGTTCAGGGTTATGAATTATCAACTATTAACTATTTTAAAATTATTAGTGCTTTGTTTATTTATTTTGAAGTTTGTTGTACTTTGTAAGTGACTTCCCTTTTCTATCTGGGAAGAAGTGTTACACCTTCCTTCTCCGTCCCGTTCGTCCGGCTACTTCCTTTCCTCCAACAAATTCCTCTCCTTTTCCCCCCAAATCACCACTTTCCTTCCTATCCTGTCCCCCATGATTAACAGCTTTCTTTACTGAATCCCCGCTTCCCTTCTTTTTCTGTCCCCTTCTAGCAGTCACTTTCTTCACAAAATCAAATTCCTCCCCATTTCCACCCAAATCACCATTTTCCTTCTTTCCGTGTCCCCCTTGATGAACAGCTTTCTTTACCGAATCCCCATTTCCTCCCAAATTCTCACTTCCCTTCCTTTTTCGTCCCCTTCGTTTAGGCTCTTCCTTTCCTCCAACAAATCCCTCCCCTTTTCCCATCAAATTCCCATCACTATCCCCTCCCAAATCCTCCCCATTTCCATTCTTTTCCTCTCCCCATTGATTAACTGTTTTCTTTACTGAGACAACTTCATCTCCCTGTTCATTTTCCTTCCTTTTCTGCCCTTCGTTTTGGCAGTTCCTTTCCTCCAACAAATTCCCCCCCCCCCCAAATTCTCACTTCCCTTCCTTTTTCGTCCCCTTCGTTTAGGCTCTTCCTTTCCTCCAACAAATCCCTCCCCTTTTCCCATCAAATTCCCATCACTATCCCCTCCCAAATCCTCCCCATTTCCATTCTTTTCCTCTCCCCCTTGATTAACTGTTTTCTTTACTGAGACAACTTCATCTCCCTGTTCATTTTCCTTCCTTTTCTGCCCTTCGTTTTGGCAGTTCCTTTCCTCCAACAAATTCCCCCCCCCCCCCTTTCCACCAAATCCTCCCCATTTCCCTTCTTTTCCAAATCCTTCAAATTCCCCTGTTTTTTGGGTCTCCCTACTTTCCTCTTCCTCCCAACAGCCGCCTTCTTTTTCACCAGCACCGCTTCCCTTCCCTCCCCATTTTCAATTCCTATACGATTTATTCCCCCTTCTGTAAATCAACTGGATTCTCCGGGACCATCTCGTCTTCTTCTCCCCCCACCTCCGAACGACGCCGTTTCATAACTACACCATTCAGTACGACTTTGCCCTCTTGCCCTTCACCTTCAACAATAACTTATAACTCTATTCTTCTTCCTCTTCATTGATCACAAACCACAAACCACAAACCACAAGCTGAAATCAAGAACACAGGATTTGATTTCAGAAGTAGAAGAAAATTCAAGAATTTAGGGTTTATAGAATTTCATAAATAAATCTATAAAAAAGGCGAAATGAGGTTTTTTGTAGGGTTTTAGGGGAAACTGTGGGTGGTAAATGGGTTCAAAAATCCCGCCCTTTTCTGTCTTTTCATATTTCGGCGGGGATTTGATCTGAACCGTTGGATCCTGCTTTTGAGTTTCCGAGATTTGGGGTTATTATGATGAATAGAGAAGTAAACCAGGGGGCCATAGGTTGTTTGTTGTCCACTCAGAACTCACAATAGACCACCACTGACAGAAGAACACTAGTTACTTAGATTCTGGTGTTGGTACTTTGTAGTTTGTACTTTTGAGTTTTTTTTTTAATAAAAGTAACCAAAAGAATTTTTTTTAATGTTTCCTACCCATCACTAGAGATTATGCTAACGTTTATTCTCAAGTATAGTTTAGTGTACACAGCTTTTAGAGAATTTAATATGTTTGAAGCATTTAAAATTTTAAATGCATTTAAAAATTTTGTTCAGTTAAAAATAATTTATTTAACTTACAAATGCAACGTGCAAGACGTAAACGTAGCACATTAAAAATAATATATTACATTTGGAGGTTTAAACATTACAAACGCTAATAAGAGATATCAATTTATATCAATAATTGTGTTATACATGGGATGGAGTGATGCACTACGAGTAATTTTAAAACTTAGTATTTTATACTTTTTCAAATTTTAAATTTTTTAATATATGTAAAAAGCGTTCTTTAAATATCTTTTTGAGAATGGATGGAGTATAAGTAATTTCTGTACTGAGTACCGATAAATTTAGAAAGAAAAATGAAATAATAACATAAGGAAGAACAATTCAAATGCAAAAATGGAGGATTTATTGGAAGCAAGAGTAGTTACAAACTTAGTATCACAAGCTTACATTCCTCCCCTCTCTATTTACATCTATTTATACAAACTCTCAGTTCAATTCTCTCTTAATTTCTCGCTCTTCTCAAATTCAAAAGTATAATTCCCAACTGAACTAACCACTTTTCCCGCCTTAATTCCAGCTCAAAACTTGAGAAACTTGTTTCAGCTGTACCACTTTCTAATTTTAGAAGTTAGTTATAACTAACTTTCTGTTTCTGGAAGTTTAGTTATAACTACTCATAACATAATCTTTTTCTCTTTTCTTTTCTTTTTTTTAACATTTATATATGGTTTTAAATAATATTTTTTTCTTTACTAATTCTGAAAATAAATATCCAAAATATATATATGTAGATGTGTTTAGAGTGAAAGAGTCTACAAACATAGAGATATTACCTTATAGAACTAGAGTTTATGAATGTAAAGTTGAAACTCGGTGAAAGGAAAGTATAAGAATACATAATTGGTGCATCTTAGAGTCAACTGAATTGATATGTAGTTATCCTCTCCGCAAAACTGAAGTTTGAGTTGGGAGAATGCTAAATGCATATTTAAGTAAGTTTAAAATGAATGTAGAACTCACGTGACTTTTAGACAATTGTAACTTAACTCACTCTCTCTCTCTCTATATATATATGTATATATAAATAGACACATGTATATATAAATATACATATATATATATATATATATATATATATTTAAAGAGTAATGATTCATATCAAATATTAACTATGGACACTGTTCCAATAAACTGATCTAGTACCGTCTATAACAAGATCGACCCATGTTGCTAGAAATATTTGACTTGCCACTAAAAAGAGTGGCGACACGGAGAATCCTAGTAGCGGCCTGAGTAATTACTAAAATAACCCCACTTTATAATAAATTAATCGTCTGTCGCTCTAGTGACTAAGGTAAAACGATACGGTATATAGTTAAAAAGACGCAGTATATAGTTAAAACTACATCGTTCGACCAAGCCGCAAGTCTTTCTAGTGGCATATTTTTGACTTCAATCCCATAACAACATATCTGTTTGCCTGAAACCTACGTTTGCTGGGAAAAAAAGAAGAGAAGGTCCAAATCCGAGAAACAAGTACAGTCCACGTCTACCAAAATCAAATTTAGAACCTATACAAGAAGTCAAAATTCAAGTAAGAATATGTTGACTTTTAAAATATATATATGTATATATATATACATATATATGTATATATACATATATATGTATTTATATATATATATATATATATATATATATATATATATATATATATATGTTTTATGATAGTTTTTGAAGAATGTTATGTTAACAAATTTTCATCATGTGAATTCTAGGAAAAATTAGTAGGTAATATATCTTTGTATAAATGGAGTAAAATGTGAGTGGAGATCAGATATCTGATTTTAGGGTATTCATGAATATATTTCGCTAGTTTTACTAGCGGCATGTCAAATTACTAGCTACCCCTCAGTTATCAAGCCATAAATACGGCTCAAAACACTATTCAAAAAAATAAAAATACGTGACGGAACTTTGTGACGGTTTTTAAAAACAATCACAAAAGATTGTAATTTGTGATAGACTTTTTGAGCAATCACAAAATAATACTCTTTCCGTTCCATATTACTTGATCATTGTTTTTTTAAAATCAATTCAAGAGATTTTTAAATTTAAAATTGACATAGATTCTTTTAATTTTAATCAATACAATGAAAAATATTGTAAACTATCTAAAAAGTATTACTCATTGTAAGTTTCATTGTTTCATAATTTATAATGAATCATCTCAATTTTAAGTTTAAAAATGTCTCAAATTGACTTTCAAAAATCAATAATGATCACATAATTTGAAAATGAGTAAGTAGTATATATGATGACTCTTAGTGATGGTTAATTTTGCCATCAATTTATTATAATTGTGATGATCATGTCAATCACCAAATTTTTCACGCAAAATAAAAATTCTTTTTGTGATGCGCTGTCATCACTGATGAATATACCATTTTCATGATTGCATTTAAGCTATCACCAATATTCTAATGAAAAAATAATCAAACAACAATTTGTGATAGCCATGACAATCATTAAAAATGATAGGTTTTTGTGGCGACTATTATTTGCAATTACAAAAGAGGTATTTTGTGATAGAATTTTCAAGTCATCACAAAACAATAAAATATATGATGGCTCTTACTGATGACTAATTTTACCATCATTATAAAGTATTTGTGACGGCCATTGCAATCATTAAATCTTATGTGAAACTAATTTTGTTAAGTAAGTCAACTCACGTGTGTTTCCTTTTATATTTTGTTTTAAAATTATAATCATGATTTGGCCTTTGGTGTAATGGTAATACTCGTTATTTAGTTTGCAAATGAGGGGAAGTTCGAATCCTACAAGTATAGTTTGATATTCGTAAAAAGAGATTCACACTCTTACCTTTAATATCGAGATTCACACTCTTACCTTTGATCCCTAAAGTCTTGAATTTTTTTTTGTGATGGTTTTGACAATCACAATAGATTATGTGCAAATGTGATTGCTTTAACCATTACAAAAGAGTAACGTGTCAATGTGATTGGATTAATCATCACAAAAGCACTAAGGCTTTCATGATGGGGGTATATAAGATGGCCTCGGTGACGGCTGAAGTCATCAAAAAAACATTTCGTGATGATTTTTTGAATTTGTGTGATGGATTTGATCCATCACAAAAGGCCTTTTTTTTGTAGTGAGAAGGCATAAGAGACAAATTCCCCCTAGCCGCTAGAGGGAATAGCAGCAGTCGATTAATTTATTATAAATGGGGTTATTTCAATAATTACTCGGGCTACTACTAGGATTCTCCCTGCTGCCACTCTTTCTAGTGGCAGGTCAAATATTTCTAGCAACATGGGCCGTTTGATCTTGCTATATATGGTGCTAGATCAGTTTGCTGGAATAGTATCCATAGCAAATATTTGCTATGGATCACTACCCATATTAAAATATGTATATATATATATATATATATATATATATATTTATACATATGTACATTTATATATATAAATATCATAAATATATGTATATATATGCAATATAATTAATTAATAGCACAAAATCATCTCTCAACTCTAAAATTTAGGAATGGTCCTTCAACCTTAAAATTTAGAGAACACTTTAAACCCTGCCTTATAAATAATTAAACTCTCAACCCTAAAACTTTTAGGATTTTTTTTCTCCATTACACCACTTCCTTTTTTCTCTTGTTTTTTTCATTTTGGTAAGACGACATTCTAACATAATTTTGTTTGTTTTGTATTCTTTTTTTGTAATCAAGTCTATTTTCTTGAATCCTCTTTATACAGGCGGAAAGAAAAGAAAAAAGGTAGAAGAAAATTTATTCTTTAACTGATTTTCCATTCGTTAATGTTTACTTCTCTTTGACCAAATATATGTACTGGATTTCTTGACATTGGACTTGCTTTTGTCCTCTTAAGTCTTCAACAAACTAATATTGTGTTCTCATATGTATAAATATGTTTGCATATGTATTATATATATACACATATATATATATATATAGGGAGACTTTGTCCAGCGAATCGACTGGGAGTGAACCAAAAACGAATCGGCTATAGCGACGGTTTTGTCTGTATATATATATATATAGGGAGACTTTGTCCAGCGAATCGGCTGAGAGCGAATCAAAAACGAACCGGCTATAGTGACGGTTTTGTCCGTCACTATAGCATAGAAAACCGGCGAACCGAATATAGTGACGGTTTTGTCTGTCGTTATATCCGTCGCTATAGCCGGTTTGTCGATTTTTTATGCTATAGCGACGAACAAAACCGTCGCTATAGCCGGTTTATTTTTGGCTCGCTCCCAATAGTTCGCTGGAGAAAATTTTCGTATATATATATATATATATATATATATATATAATTAAATAGACAATTTGGTTCGTCCTCCTTATTTTTTGGATTAAAATCCCCTCTATTACACCTGTCTTCTAATTTCTCCCAATACACATTTAACGACATAAATATTATATTTAACGACAAAATAAAATTTGTCGCAAACCATTGACGACACAATAAATTACAAACAATTGTGTCTCTGAAGATGTTGTTAAAATCAATATTTATGTCACTACATATGTATTGAAGGAAATTGGAGGATAGGTGTAATGGAGGGGATCCTAATATTTTTTTTTTGGTTTGGTTCATCCTCCTTTTTTTGTTGTTGGATTTGACTCACCTCCATTACACATTTGCTCCAATTTCATCCAATACACCAATTATTTGATCTCAATAATTTTGTTAGTAAAGATCAAAATATGTTAATAGACACTTGATAATATTAAGATTAATCCTATAAAAAATTAAAATCATAAAAAATATTTTCACCGTTAAAAGTCTAAAGAAATTTTCATCCATTGAAATTTTGATGAAAAATCCACATGTTCATCAAATGGTTGAAAAGTGTCGGATTACTTTCATTTTTGAAACAATTATACTATTCAATATAATAAATTAGTTGACTGGTATCGATTTCAATTATACTATTTATAACTATAAAAATATGGTGTATTGGATGGAATTTGAGGGAAAATGTAATGGAGGGGATCCAAATCCTTTTTTGTTTGACCTTGCCTTTTTTTACATTAACTCAACTTTTATTATTTATAAGTTCAAATCAGAAATTGGAATTTGTATCGTACTTGTATAAGGAAAAAAGAAATAGGAATATAGTTTTATAAGAAAATAATCAAAATAAGTTCATCTTATCTAATATTAATTTGTTACTTTTATACAAAAATTGGAATTAATATCGTAGTTTTATAAGAAAACATGAATTTGTAATATAGTTTTATAAGAAAATAACTAAAATAAGATCATCTTACCTAATATTAATTGATTTCTTTTATTCAAATATTTATACACAATAATACAAATTTAAGTAAAATTATATTACCACTTAGATAATATAGTTTGAGAAGAAAAGAAAATTGTTATTAAAACCATCTATCTAACTTAAATTTGTTACTATTATTAAAATATAAAAATAATTATAATTTTGAGAATAAGAAGGATTTAATCATTATTTAGGTAATATAATTGTTATTATTATTAAAATAAAAATATAATATACTAATCGACCATATGATTCAAATAAAAATTAATTATTCTATCCAATAAGAATTGCTAAAAATAAAATTCAAAACATCAATAATATTATAATTGTGCAACAAGACCATTCGTTCAATTCAACCGAGTCAAAATAAATAAAATAATATAGTTTACAAGGAAACAATCATAAGATCATCTTACCTAATTAATTTGTTACCATTATTAAATAAGATTTTATTATAACTTAGATAGTATAGTTTGAGAAGAAAAAAAAATTCAAATATATCGTCTTACCTAACTTGAGTTTGTTAGTTTGTTACTCTTTATTAAATATGAATGTGATTATATTCAAGTATAAGTAAAATCTTATTATAAGTTAAATAATATAATTTTAGAAGGAATTTTTTTCTTACTAGTACCATTTTACCTAATAAATCCAATATAATATATTTATAAAAAATTTAGTAAAATATTTACAATATCATAGCTTTATAATAAGACCATGTGCTTTGCACATAGTGTAGATGCTAGAAGTATTATATCTCTACTTTGAACTAAATAGACAATTTTGTTCGTCCTATTTTTTTCGGTCCTCCTCTTTTTCTTTTCTTTTCTTTGCAAAAATTACTTTTCCTACATTATTCCTTCTCCTACTTTAACTCAAAAATTGCTTTTCCTACATTAAGTCAAAAACTAACTTATCTACAATTATCGTGGGATCAAATTTATTAGTAATAAAACACCTTGATAATAATCAATTTTTCTGTCAACTTGGTATGTTATATGTCTCAATTTATTAGATTATCCTTACAATAACTTGTTATGGTATAGTATTTAATGACTTCATCACCACTGTTGTTCAGTTTATTATTAAAAATAAAATATAGTATTTATATAGTATATAACTGAGTTTTATTGTTAAATAAAATATTTTATTATAGTATATTGAAGTGCTTGCAGGCTACTCGCAGGAAAGGGATATCATTTAATGCATAAATATTAGGTCAAAATTATCTTTATTTAAAAATAAGAAATCTCGACATAGGTAGCTCAAAAAATATTTAAAAAAAATCTAAATCATAAAAATATATGTACAAAAAATTAACTTAAAGAATAAAAATATAAGAAAAAAACAAAAAATTTATCATTAAAAATAAATAATTAATAAATAAAATTTTAAAAAGTCCAAAATATTAACATGTAAAAAAAATAGCATGTTAAGTCAAAACTAATATTATTCTATTCAAAATATTATATAAAAAAAACATTAATAAAAAATAAATACAAGATTAAGAATCAATAATAAGAACTTTGCATGGGTATTCTCTAGTATAAGTAAAGGTGAAAATGAAAGGTTAAAAATTATGGGAGAAAAGTCCTCTTTACGAAGATTTTTTTGACAACTTGAATTGCGGGTCTTTATTAGAAAGTTCCTTATGCATAAAACTCACCTACGTTTATTTAGGTTGAAAAATTATGATTTTGCGGGCATCTTGTATTGCCAAATAGCTCAAGCATTACTTTCTACATCTCATTAGTATAAAACATACATAAAAGAGCTATTTCCTATTATACTATATATTTTCATATTAATCATATATTAAATTAATCATAATACTATATACTGTATAGTTTGGTAGATGTTTTTTCTACATGTGAAAAAGATAAATTCATTCTAATGATAACTAATACGTGGATGCAATATAGTACTCCCTCCATCCCATTATATCTGACGTTTAAGGATTCTTTGCAACAATTAAGGATTAAAAAATATGACTCTTTTGCCCTTAATAAATAAATTAACCAAACAAGAATTAATTACTCCACCACGTTAAAATCTTATCAGTTCTGTTTGTTGCCATAATTGTTGATAGAAACAAGGAAAGATGGAACGCCAGTCTTCATCTTCAATTTGAGTTTACAATATACTCTGTTTTTTTTCATTGTTTCTCTCTAGAATCTTTGTTCTACAAAATACTCCATGTTGTTCTCGAAACTCTCTTCCTGCCAGGAAAGTAAATAGATATGATTAATAAAAATTAGGGAGATAAATCTTCAACATATCCATGACAATATCTTGAAATTTTTCTTCACAAACTTCTTCGGCTACATTTGGAAACTTATTCAAATCGAATCCGAGATCCGCAGGTTGATTCAAATCAAAGTTCCATGGAACTTTGATATATTCAGAATAAAAAACAATAGGTTGATTCGAATCAAAATCCACGAAATCTCCATTTTCTTGGATTTTCAATCTATGGAGTACTGTGTTTTAAAAGAAGAATTGCAGGTGTGGTTTCTTTCTTCCATACAAGTCAAGCAATCAATTCACTCTTGGAAACCAACGAGAATGTCAAGAGTTTTTTTTTTCTTTTTTGAACCAGAACCAAAAGATGCTAGTATTAAGAAGAAAAGGTAGAATTGGAATAAAAGTGGACAATTTAGCTTTGGACTTGTAAAACGTCTATTATTTTGGGAAAAATAAAAACTCCTTAAACGTCAGATATAATGGGATGGAGGGAGTAATTTTTTTTTTAATTTGTTATGAATCTTAATTATATGAAATATACCTACGTAAAGGTGTGCAACTAGGGGTATGCAACAATGCCTTTTCTTTATATTTGCTGAAAATTGGTGATGTGATAAATTTTTATTGTTTGGTTTGATATTGAGACAATTAATGCTATTCTTGAAAGTAATGATAATCCGGTGCAAAACTTCAATCATGCGAGATCTCTATGAAATAATGCTACGTTTGGATGGAAAGAATGAAAGTGTGAATGGAATGAGTCATTCTTATGGAATGAAAAAAATTGAAATTGTGTTTGGTTGTTCCATTGAAATGGAATGAACCATTTCTATTCTTGCCAAACTTGTGAATTTTATTTCTTGGAAGATTGTATGGAATGACTCATTCCAGTTGGATTGGAATGACTCATTCTAGTTGGACTGGAATGACTTATTCCAATTAGAATAGAATGAATCATTCCACTCTCCATTCTATTCTCGTCTCTATTTCATTTTTTCACCCATTCCATTCTTTTAATCCAAATGTAGCAGATAAGTCCTGTAGCATGATTTGTACATTATGATTGTGAGTTTGACATTGACTCCCAATAAACTGCTTGGTTTTGTATGATTGTAAATTTGATTGTGATAATTTCATCTTTTTTTTTTCTTATGATCGTGGAGAATGTGAACTCAATTATTTGACCTGCATTGGTTGACAAGGTATATTTACATTAGTTAACAAGGTATATTTTGTGCACTATCTTTTGTTTCTATTATTTTTTGAAGTTACAACTCGTGTTATTAGTTTTCTTTATTTTTTGAAGTTACAACTCGTGTTATTTGTTAATGATTTTCAAAATTTTTAATTAAATTTTGGGTGAATTTATTTTATATATGAAATTGAAAAGAGAAAAAGAAATACATATTAAGTGTCATAGAAATGGCCTATATACTGTTGTAATAAACTAGTAAAATTGTTGTTGTAATAATAGATACAACAACAATAGTAGTTATTTTCTGAAATAACGGTTGGTGTTGGTTATAGGCTAGAAATTGCAATTGTTATAACCGCTACAATAACTAAATCTGCAGCGGTTAATGGAAGTTTTTTCCTTATTTTGAAAAGTTGTAATTTACCAAATGACACTTATTCAAACACTATAAATAAGGGGCACATGTAGTATTCCAAAAAATATATTTTGGAAACATTCATTTCCTTATTCTTTCTTCTTCTTTTACATATCTTCTAATTTGTATTAATGTAGAATACAATACTTAGTAAACAACAATCCAGAAATTCATAGAGTTGTCTGTAGGATATTCTTCAACAGTACAAATTGAAGAATATCACGGACTTTATTGTATCTTAGAGGAAATTCGCTGAAATCATTTTGCATCAATTAGTGGAGCGAATTAAACCTTAAGGACAACGACCTGGTTGTGCCTTGAAGTCATTTTATCTATCATTTTCAGTTCTATCACTCATAAAAATATTTTATCTTAGTTTTCTTTTGAAAAGAGTTAGATAATTGTATTTATATATAAACTATAGTCATAGTCAGTTACACGACCTGCAAATAGGTCCATCTAGTTGAGAATGGAGGTGGGACTGTAGCTAATAGTCAGAAGTGGTTATTATAATATGGGGGGTTATGCATTTGAGATGTATGTAAAAGTTTTGTTAGATTGTGAAAGGCTGTATTGTAATGGGGATGTGTTGCCTGATTCTCCAAGCCTCTCGGATAATCAGTGCTTATGTATGGCTTTTATGAAGTTAATAAAAAGTTTCATTTTATTGATCAAAAAATAAAAAGAATTGATATTTTCACAAGTAAATTTGATACTTTCACAAGCTCCTGTTCACATGAATAGTAAATGGGTTCACCCTCATGTGAGAGAGTATCTTGTGAAAGTAACACTTTCACTTGTGGAAATATCAATTCCCAAAATAAAATTAAAAATACACGACCAGCTCAAAATCAACAACATGAACTTTTCAAGTGATACTGGAAGGAAAAGAAAGTGTTGCCCAAGGTTCTTAGAAGAACAAAATGATAAAGAGAAGGCCATTTTGATACAATTAATTTGTGCATAAATCAATCCCTAGATTCTAATCCTACTATATGTTGACAAAGTTCGTTACTTAGGAAAAGATTACTTGATGGATGGGTTCCGTTCAAAAGGTACTGCCCTTGGAGGTTTCAATTTATGTACATATCAATGGCTCGGATAACCTTTACTTATGGTTTGAATTTGATACATATAAGCAGTTGATTGTAAATCGGCTCAAGTCAACGAATAGAATTAATTGGCATTTGCCTTATTAAATTAAATTGAATTAGATTCAACTTAACTGATATACAAGTATATTTGATTCTTATATATTTGGGAGGACTGAAAAGAAAAAGAGTTCTCCAAAAGAGAAAATGTAATCATGTGTATAATGGGATTCTATGTGGTGCAAATTGATGAAATTGCTTTCTTCTTTAAAGATTTTCTTTTTATTACATTTTGAAGCTCCTATAATGACTAAGATGCATGTTGTTTATTTTTTCATAATTTATGAGCATGTATGTGTGTGTGTATATATATATATAGAGTCCGGTTCTCTAACGGGTCCAAAAAACGAATCAGCTATAGCGACAGACAGAATCGTCGCTATAGCACAAACCGTCGTCATCATAGATTTATGACGACGGTTAGCTATGGCAACAGAACCGTCGCTAAAGTCTTATGACGACGGTTCTGTCGCCATAGCTAACCGTCGTCATAGACCTATGACGACGGTTTATGCTACAGCGACGGTTCTGTTCGTCGTTATAGCCGGTCCGTTTTTTGGACCCGTTTTTTGGGTCCGTTGGAGAATGGTTATATATATATATATATATATATATATCTAGTATATGTTAAATGATTCTGTTTGTGAGCTGGTATATGTTAAATGGATCATAAATTTATAATGGTAGTCGAACAATTTGTTTCTGTTTTGTCATTATCATTTTTTCTATAGGTGATGCAACAATTTCCCCTATAACGAAAAGCGAAAGGCTTTCCCCTCGACATATAAATACTCACTCTATTCTATAAAAACAAAATGAACTGATTTATAAATTTTATAATTTATAAAAATATTTTTGTTTCCTATATTATTCTTGAATGTATTAAATATTTAATTTATAATGATGACATAACAATTTTTTTTATAAAAAAACCCTTTCATCTAGACGGGTGATAATTGGGCTTAACATTAAGCTATTGAGGACAGCCCATTAATTTTCCATGCGTATTTATCAAAAATTATTTGGAGTTGAATTCAACTGAGAATTATCATAATTTATAGAAGATGAAAAAAAGGAAAAAAAAAAGAAAAAAAAAAGCTAGTTTAACATGTCCTTATGTAGACACTCTATTCGTTTTAAAAAAAGAGTTTCATTTAATTTTTTTTAATCAATTTATGAAATTTTAAAATTTAAAACTGATGTGAATTTTTTTGATGCCGAGCAATATAGTAGTTAATATTATAAAATACTTAAAACTATATTATTTCCATAAACCACCTACCAAAACTCGAGGGATAGTATATCTATTTAATTAATTTTATTTTATCCTTATTATATAAGTAGATTTTAGCGTTATTATGTTAAATGTAAGTATGTCGGTCCTTTGTCTTTGTCAATGTCGTTTCGTTGTAAGAAGCTTTTCGATCGTCATTTTCTTCATTAGCGGCGACCTCGATCACATATCACCCTGTCTCATTCATCAAATTAACAAATGTTAATTTTGCTCTTCAATTTTATGTCTGATTACATGCTGTTTTCGATCCATTTTAGGGTTTTTGAATACGAATATGAATGAAAGAGTAAAATACTTACTCTGTTCATAAAAAGAGTGTCATTTGCATAATTTTATATACTTTCAAGGATATACTTTTCTTCTATTCTTATTATTAGATATAATGAGTGATTTATTTAGAAGTAGTGACATGATAGTGAAAGGACTTTTTTTTGTGGAACAATATATATGGGGACTGATCCATAGCCAACGCTGTAAGGATAAGGTTATCCTTATAACAGATCTCAGTCGTTCATCCGCGGGTCGAACGGTAAGGACGACCTCCCATCTGCAGTTTAATATGTAGGTGTCCACAGTTTAATACTGCAGATAAGATGATTGTCCAAATATTCTTCGTCAATCTGCAGTTTAATCCTGCGGATGTTAGGTATGACAATTGTTAATTCTTACATTTATTATGTTTCAATATCTTGATTTGATTTAGGGTTCTTTTGTTTTTAGTATTGTATGGTTGTAATAATAATAATAATATCGATTTTTTTTTGTTAATATATAACTTTTTTTTTGTTTTAGTTTGAAAAAATGGATTTAATTCCCGGACCGATCGATAATACACTGTTGTGAGATCAAGCTAACTGCATTTCTATAATTGTATGGAATAATCTCCATTTTACGTGTTCCTTAAGAACTAATGAGAGTAGACGCTCTTTGGATGTGTGGGTTTTAAATGATGCCCAAAAACAACTATTATAACAATGAGATTTTGAGGTATTTGCAAACACAATGTTTGTAATCAATTAGATGCTTCATTGATAGAAATGTTGGTGGAGTGAGACAAACACATTTCACTTTCCCACGAGTGAGATGACAATTACCTCAGAAGATGTTTTTTTCATTTTAGGATTGTCGATTATTGGTACACCTATTACATGTACATTAATTAAAAATCCAATACAACTCTTAGAACAAACTGAATTTACGAGATACATAGTGAAGGGAGATAAGGCTTATTATCGAGGGGGGATTATTTTGTCATGGTTGGGTACTAGATTTTGCACTTTTAAAAGATGCAAACATGAAAATGGTGGTTACCTATACCAAAGCTTATGTATTGTTTGTTATTGGGAAAATATTATTTCCTACATCAAACCGCGATGTGGTGCATGCGAGATATCTTTTATTTCTCGAAGATGTTGGTAAAGTTTCTTACTACGCATGGGGAGCGACGATTTTGGCATGTTTATATAAAAGTTTACACAAAATCACCCGAATCAATGCAAAGAACATCAGTGGTTGTTTAACCCTTCTTTAAGTATCTTATTGCCCGCACTTATATTTATATTCATATTGCCATTTTATAAACTAGTTATGATTATTTAACATACTAATTTATCACACAAGTTTGGGCTTACGAACGCCTCTCTATCAGTAGGCCTAATTATGCAAAGGGCCTCGAGCAGTGGTTGCCCCGTGCAAGAGCGTGGGCCTATCGAAGAAATAAAAACACAACGCAGGACAATAGAAGACTATACCCCCATCACAATCAAATTTTTTATAGAATTTGATTTGATGATGACTGCAATGATACGATGGATACCATATGCGAGGTTTGATCATTTCGTGGCACAAGAGTATCAAGTAATTTAGTATGGTGGGGCCTCACGTATTCTCCTAATTTGGATAGATGTTATAGAATGTCAAATGCTAGATCGGGTATTAAGACAAGTTAGGAAATTACAAGATATTCCCGAGGTCCCGGTAAATATGATCGAACTGAGGCGGGAGTGAGAAGGGATCTGCGCAATCAATTATATTGAGGAGCGGGGAGATTATATTGCCACGTGGTACGCAAGGAAAAACATTCTTTTAAACTTTGTGGTGGCAACCAGACAGTCTGTTACTTTATCAACAAATGACTCGTACTAGAATTAGCCAACCATTGCTTGTCCCAGATGAGACATACACTCTATGTGGCGTATTTGATCAGTATGATACTATGAACCTTGTAAGTGTTAAGGTTGATAATTTTGTTTAAAACTTTACCAACACATTTTTACGATTATCTAATCATATGTACATTTTCATTATAGATTGATTCAGCTCGAGCATTCGTGCGTGATATCTTGCAAGTACCACCCTTACACAACCCTCACCATGTATACGAGGAGTGATATGCAAGGTCGGTACTTTTTAATGAAGTAAACTGGCGGGTTTTTGAAGATCCCAATGACACCATCCCCAACATTCCACCAAATCAATTCACCTAAGATATGCCCTTCTCTGATTGTGATCCATTTCGTCAAGGATCCCCCTATCAGCCTGAGCTCCCATTTATAGTTGAGGAGGAACCCAAAATACAGATAACACCTCCCCTTTACATATATCAGCCGAGTCATACTGGTGATTTTGAAAGTATGGGATAACTTTAGGCTATGCAGTTGACTCCAATACTCGAAGAAACGCCAGTTACTAAATCATATTTTGTGCTTATATATAATGGGGTGGAGGACGTGTATAATATTCTTCCTTTGTGGCTACGGGTGGACCGGTCGTCCATGTTTATAAAGGAACCTCTCAAACCATTAAAGGTACAGAAGCTGGAGTAGCTTAATGCCAATTGATTTTTGGATATAGTGGACCAATCACAATTTCCTCATATAGGTCCCGATGATGAGTATAGATTGGAGCATAAGGAAGTAATATCGCTTAGGCCAAGGGACCTTATATCGGATTAGACGATTGACTTGTATCTCACTTTGTTAAAGTTACGCAAATAATGTCTACGACGAGACTGATATGAGCGGGACAATTTTTATTTCATGCCTTATTGTTTTTTCCAACTACTGCCATAATGGTTCAATTCTTACACCACATGTCGGTGTCACAAAAGAATAAATTTAACATTTTCAACGTGTCTTCGTTTTTTTTCAACCAGGGACAACAACCAAATTTGTCGGATTGTGATTTTGCATTTTTTCGGTTAACCACAAGAACGAACATTATTTTTTATTCGTCGTAGATATTAAGTAATGGAGGGTTGTACTCATGGATTCTTTATGCGATGATGAACCAAGTCACAAAATCAATACTCGATATCTACTAGAGATAGAATATGTGGTACGTCTACACTTTTGACTATTTGATTTTTCAAATACATTTATGTTATCGTGTCCTACTAATATAATATTATGTTTGTTTAATGTTCAACGTGATTTCGTTACGAACGCCCTTCGGATTCGGCGTCCAGATAAAAAAATTTCAAAGAAAAAAATGGCATTTGCATTCAAGGCCAAACGACCTAAATAAAAGAATGATTATGATTACAGAGTCTACGTAATGAAGTACGTTGACTATGCTATGCAAGACATGTATTTAGGGGAGGTGGACTGGTGTGAGGAAGATGCCTCATTATTTAAATATAGAATTGGCCATGAATTACGTAAACATAGGGCTAAAGACATGAATTTTACCATTATGAACTCTAGAGTTACGGATATATCTTAATTTGTACATTGTATATTCAAAATTAATTTTATGTTGTCGTATATAATATTGGACTTGCAGTTTGTGATCAATGAATTTTGTGGTTGTTGGTTTTGTTTGTGATATGACATTTACAGTTGTGTTTTAAATGGATTGTAGTTGTTCCTTTTGTTTGTGATGATGCACTTGCAGGTTGTGTTTGTACGTTATTTAAGTACCAAAGCAATTTTTTTGTAGTAAATTACCATCCGCAATTTAATACTACGAAGCCAGCTGAATCTATACAGGGAACTTAAAAAAAATTACCATCCACAGTTTAATACTGCGGAACCAACTAAATCCATACAGGGAACTTAAAAAATTACCATCCGCAATTTAATACTGCGGAGCCTGTTGAATCCATACAGGGAACTTAAAAAAAAATTACCATCCGCAGTTTAATACTTCAGAGCCTGCTCAGTCCATACATGGAACTTAAAAAAAATTACCATCCGCGGTTTAATATTGCAGAGCTTGCTGAATCCGTGGAGGGAACTTCTAAAAAAACTACCATTTGCGGTTTAATACTGCGGAGCCTAGTGAATCCATCCAGTGAGCCTAGTGAACTTAAAAAACAAAAATACCAACTCGGTCATAAGTTGGATATGGTGGACCAGTCACAACATGAATTTATTAAAATACAGTTAAATATAACCACAACTTGAATTTGAATATGTATTTCGTTTATCATGGTTCAATAAATACAGTCAAAAGATGAAAGTAATAAAATATTATTGAGAGAAATGAAATTTTGAAGATTCAGGCTTTTTCAATCCTAAAGCTTTACAGGTTTCGCTTATCATGGTTTGTAAATATTTCACATATTGCACATTTTCGAAATGGCTTCTATCCTGCGATTTGTTCGACAACACTTTTCAATCGTGTTGCTTTTTTACGACCTTTTGTCTGGGAACAAATTGGATCAAAAATAGGATCACTAAGCTCAACATCATCATCACGCAATTCCATAACATCATCGGCCTTGATAACAGGTTGCACATTGTCATCCCGCCTTATATTGACACATTTGGCAGGGATTTTGGCCACAATTTTTTTCTCACAATCAAACATTTCATCAACATATCTAGTGGCTTCTTTAGAACATGAAGTATCCAACACAACCCATAAATCATTTGCACAAATGATTATACCGACGGGTTTGTGTCTCAGCATAATTTATGACTAAGGTTAGAATATACAGGGCGACACCGTTTACTCCTAGAAATGGTAGTCATTCCTGCTGCAAAGTAATTTTGTGAATAGACCTCAATCCATTTCTCTTTTAATTCATACATAAATTTTAACCATTTGTGTTATGCAGACAGTAGTTTTTCATCAACAATTTCCATGTCCTCTCAAATTCTTGAATACTCAAAGACTTGAAGACACAGTAGTTAAAATTTGACTTAAAAGTCGGATACGAAGAATAGACATGACCATGTTCTTCATGATATTTTTTGCTAATGTGCCACGTACAGAATGCATGGTGTGTATTAGGAAAAACACTAGCAATCACATTCGATATAACACGATTTTGATTAGTAACTGTGACGCTCCCAAATCCGGGTACCTTCAAACCCGTATTCAGTGCTACACGGTACAACCCGTTCAACATACTAATTTATAAAATAATTGCAATTATTACATCAGAGTTATCTATCCCAGGCACGAAAACCTTTAGTTGCTTCATTACATGATAGATATTATATTTACATCACAAAATTTTATTTATCACACATAATCATCTCTAAAATATTCATTAAGCTTGCCCTTGCGTTTGTCTTTTTCGGACCTTTCTATTCGATCATGTTTAGCTGAAAACATTTATATTCAAAGCAAGACTGAGCATTTAATTGCTCAGTAAGTAATAGCAGTTAATAAATAACATATGCAAGAAATAAATGCTTTCTTTGAAATATACTTCTACAACGATATAAGAGTTGTGAAGTAACTAAAATCATTCTGAATAATAACATAACTCGTTTACATTTTTGAAACAACGTACTGACTTCTGAATGCTGAATGGTCACAAGACCATGAACTTTTATTTTCAAGTTTCTGAAATAGGTTTTAACAGAAATTCATCTGTAAACCGTCTAACTTACAGGCACAGTAGGTGATCAGCCCGTTTTGCCCTGTATTGATTAATACTATCCACAGGAACGACATTTGCATTCATTGTCGCCGTATTTTGGTGCAATATAAAATTTTCCAATTCAGGGATGTTCATTCTCAGTGTAGAGTCCAAAACAAAGTAATTTAGTTGGACAACTCTATCTATTCAGCAATAATATTTCAAGACTTAATGTAAAAGAAATGAAATACTTTAATCTGTGATGAGGACATCCTTAGTTTAGAAGCCCATGACGAAACCCAAGCGGATCCATTGCATATACCACTTGGACCCATTACGAGGACTCGGGCTAAACGCCTCAAAAAAGGACTTAACGGGATGATTCATGAATTATGGAACAATGTTAGAACAAGTACGGAGAACGTAGAGACGGGATACAAGTACGCGAAGATCATAAACACATTGATAGCAAGTGTACCCAAAACACCGCAGTAGACTTCATTATTGCTAAAAACTGACATTCTTGGATTGCGGTATTCCTTCCCCAAAACAAGGGTCCATGTTTTAGGTAATGGTGTTTTCCACCAATTATTCCTTCACTAAAACAAGGTTCCATGTTTTGAGTAATGGTGTTTTCCACCAATTATTCCCTTTCCTAAAACAAGGTTCCATGTTTTGAGTCATGGTGTTTTCCACCAATTGTTCCCTTTCCCAAAACAAGGTTCCATGTTTTAAGTAATGGTGTTTTTTAGGGTTTGTGTAATTCTAGATTGTTCTCTAGCTTAGTATAAATAGGATCATTGTTGTAATGGTTTCAACACTAATTTTCAGCATTATCAATATTATTATGAGTTTGTTTCTCTACTTGTGGTTCTTTGAAGAATTCCTAAGTATTTCTTAGTTTTCTTGAGAGATTTATAATTGACTTATCATACAACCATTCATAGTTGTGTGTGGCGTCTTCTACCGGATCAATCGTCGATTGTACCAAGATTACCGCTTCAATATAAGCGAGGGGTCGAGGTGTAGTTGGTGTTCATCCTACGCATAATTCATTTGCAAGCAATTGTACCAAGATTACCGTCTACATATAGGCGAGGGGTTAAGGTGTTGCAAGCTATCCATCCTATCAACTTGTTAGAAACGATCCGGGCGACAACCACCTCACGCAAGCGTGCCGTGGAGTCTATCATTTGGTATCAAAGCTAAGTTCCTATCAAGTTACTTATCTTTACTTTTATTGTTGGATTTTAGTCAAACAAAAAAAAACTGCAAAAAAACTGCAAAAAATATATTGCAAAAAATTATTATTGTTGATTGCTATTATTGGGATTTCATTTACAAAGAATCATATTTGACGATTGTGAAGTCTTCTTAGTATTCCGAGAGTCATACCTTCTATATTGTATTCTTGATAAGTTCTTATTGGATTGAAATTGGAAAATTGAGGTAATATTTATGTGAATTCAAAAAGAACCTATTAGAGAGAACTACGAGCGAAAAAAGGCAAGAGTAGTGAGATTATTAGAGGGTAAAAGCCATTAGTGTGATACACGAGCGTTTCATATTTGTGTAATACATTGTTTGAGCGAAACACGTAAGGGAGTGGTGAGGAACTTGTTTTCTACTAACCTTTGTTTTGCAGAAAATATGTCTAACACAAGAGATAAGGCAATTGAAAATGAACTTTCTACATCGAATTTTGACCCAAAACTCATGATGGAGGCAATGATGAAAGAATTTTCCCGACAGTTAGGAATGACTATGGAGCAAGTGCATGATCGCATCGATCAATTGAGTGACACTCGAGGGGAACAAACTCAAATCCCTCCGGGTGGATGCCCAAAGGGAAAGGCCCAACAAAAGGAAGCTAGACTAGAGGAGACAAATTACTATGATGAAAGATTTAGCGAGGAAGAGGATCGAGAAACTGGCTTTATCCCTAGGAGACATTTTACAAGGGATATAGGCGGCCGAAATCGAGAAGACAACAACCTCGATAGCATCAAAATGAAAATTCCCACATTCCAAGGCATGAGTGATCCCGAGACATACTTAGAATGGGAGAAGAAAATGGGATGGATATTTGATTGTCACAACTACTCGGATCTCAAGAAAGTTAGAATTGCCGCTACAGAATTTTCAGATTATGCGGTTACTTGGTGGGATCAATTGATGACCAGCCGAAAGAGGTGTAGAGAGCGTCCAATAGAGACTTGGGCAGAAATGAAAGCTGTAATGAAAAAGAGGTTTGTGCCAAGCCACTACTACCGAGATCTGTTTCGATATTTGCAAAATTTGACACAGGGAAGTAAGAGTGTGGAGGACTACTTCAAGGAGATGGAGATGTTAATGTCTAGGGCTGACATCGACGAGGATAATGAGGTAACCATGGCCCGATTTTCAGTAGGGTTAAATTGAGAAATTGCAGATTTGGTGGAGCGTCAACACTATGTGGTATTGGAAGATATGGTGCACATGGCTATCAAAATAAAAAAGCAGCTTAAGAGGAGAGGTGGCCAGCGAATAAATCCTACCACAGAATCATCATGGAGGCCCAATAATGTGAAACACGAGGAAAAACCAACTGTTTTCAAACCAAAAACAGAAATCAAGCAAGGAACGACTACTCAGGGATTGCAAGGTAAAACCAATCAACCTTCTACTAGTCGTAATCGAGATATTGTATGTTTTAAATGTCAAGGCAGGGGACATATTGCAAATCAATGCCTAAATCAAAGAACTATGTTATTGCTTGATAATGGAGAAGTGGAAACAGAGGAAGAAGATAGTGACAATGACTCTATGCCATCATTGGAGGAATATAGGGAGGTTGCTATGCATGGTCAAGTGTTGGTTTACTCGAAGAATGCTTAGTACACAGGTAAAAGAATAAAGCAGTGAACAAAGGGAAAATCTGTTTCATACTAGATGCATGATAAATGGTAAGATCTGTTGTGTCGTGATTGATGGTGGGAGCTGTACAAATGTTGCAAGTATCGCTATGGTGGAGAAATTGGGACTTACAATTTCAAAACATCCTCATCCATACCGATTGCAGTGGCTCAATGACAGCGGCGACATCAAAGTAACCAAGCAAGTATCAGTTCCGTTTATAATTGGGAAGTATGTCGATGAGATTCTATGTGATGTAGTTCCTATGCAGGCAGGTCACTTACTACTTGGGAGACCTTGGCAGTTCGATCGGCAAGTAAAACACGATGGTTTTACTAATGAGTACTCTTTTGTTTACAATCAAAGGAAAGTTACCTTGTGTCCTATGTCACCAAAACAGGTGCATGAGGATCAAATGCATTTACAGAGAGATCATGAAAACAAAAAAACAAAAGAGAAAGAAAAAAAGAAAGGAGAAGAGAGAAAAATAAACATTTTTGCAAAAAGGAGTGATGTAAGGCGAGCTTTGGATTCTAAAAAGCCAATGATTATACTTCGGTATAAGGAGGCACTTTTAAATACTAACGATAATAATCCTTCTTTGCCTAGTGTTGTTTCTGCTCTTTTACAGGATTATCAGGATGTATTTCCCGAGGAACTTCCACAGGGATTACCACCATTTCGGGGAATTGAGCATCAAATTGACTTTATCCCTGGCGCGACCATTCCAAACCGCCCGGCATACCGAAGCAATCCCGAGGAAACAAAGGAATTACAAAGGCAAGTTGACGAGCTAATGGACAAGGGGTTCGTAAGGGAAAGCATGCGTCCATGTGCGGTTCCAGTTATTTTAGTGCCTAAAAAGGATGGGAAGTGGCGTATGTGCATTGATTGTCGAGCGGTAAATAACATCACGGTAAAGTATCGACATCCCATTCCTAGGTTAGATGATATGTTAGATGAATTGCATGGATCTTGTGTATTTTCTAAAATTGATTTGAAGAGTGGTTATCATCAGATTAGAATGCATGAGGGGGATGAATGGAAAACCGCTTTTAAAACAAAATATGGGTTATATGAGTGGTTAGTCTTACCTTTTGGTTTAACTAATGCTCCTAGCACGTTTATGAGATTAATGAACCATGTTTTGCGTCCCTTCATTGGGAAATTTGTAGTTGTCTACTTTGATGATATCTTGATCTACAGTAAAGATTTAGTTGAGCATGCATTGCATATAAAATATGTCCTAGATGTGCTTCGAAAAGAAAAATTGTATGCTAATATGGACAAATGCACATTTTGTACGGATTGAGTTGTGTTTCTTGGTTTTTTTGTCAATACACAGGGAGTACAGGTTGACGATGAGAAGATACGAGCAATCCGAGAATGGCCAACTCCTATGAATGTTAGTCAAGTTCGTAGCTTTCATGGACTCGCAAGTTTCTATAGACGGTTTGTAAGAAACTTCAGCGAAATCACAGAACCACTCACCGAAGTAATCAAAAAGAGTGTAGGATTCAAGTGGGGTGATGCACAGGAAAAAGCGTTTAATTTGATTAAAGAAAAATTAACTAACGCTCCTTTACTTGTATTGCCTAATTTCACTAAAACCTTTGAAATTGAATGTGATGCTTCAGGTTTAGGCATTGGAGCTGTATTGATGCAAGAAGGAAAACCAGTGGCATATTTCAGTGAAAAATTGAGTGGAGCAGCTTTGAACTATCCTACCTATGACAAGGAGTTATATGCCTTAGTTCGATCATTGGAGACTTGGCAACATTACCTGTGGCCTAAGGAATTTATAATTCACACAGATCATGAATCATTAAAATATTTGAAAGGCCAACACAAGTTAAACAAGAGACATGCACGATGGATGGAGTTCATCGAGACATTTCCATACGTTATTCGTTATAAGCAAGGTAAGGAAAATGTCGTGGCCGATGCTCTTTCGCGAAGGTATGTGTTGTTAAATACTCTTGACACAAAATTACTTGGTTTTGAACAAATCAAAGAATTATATGATAATGACCATGATTTCTGTGAAGAGTTTAAAAATTATGAAAAGAATGCTGTAGATAAATACTTCAAGATGGATGGATTCTTGTTTCGTGAAAATCGATTATGTATACCTGCATGTTCTTTACGTGAATTATTGGTTCGAGAATCACATGGAGGTGGTTTGATGGGACATTTTGGTGTTGATAAGACTTTATCTGCTATAATAGAACATTTCTATTGGCGCCATATGAAACGAGATGTGCAAAGAATTTGTGATATATGCATTACATGTCGGCAAGCTAAATCTCGTGTTCAACCCCATGGGTTATACACACCATTGCCTATTTCGAGTGAACCTTGGATTGACTTGTCTATGGACTTTGTATTGGGTTTACCTAAATCTAAGCATGGTCATGATTCTATATTTGTGGTCGTGGTAGGTTTTCAAAAATGGCACACTTCATCCCATGCCACAAAACTGACGATGCATCCCATGTTGCTGATTTATTCTTTAGAGACATTGTGCGTTTGCATGGCATGCCCCGAACAATTATTTCGGATAGAGATGCTAAATTCTTGAGCTATTTTTGGAAGACATTGTGGTGTAAATTAGGAACTAAACTGTTGTTTTCAACTACTTGTCATCCACAAACAGATGGTCAAACGAAAGTAGTAAATAGAACTCTATCTGCATTATTGAGAGCTATCATTAAAAAGAATATTAAGCTTTGGGAAGAATGTCTACCACATGTTGAGTTTGCTTATAATAGCTCTGTTCACTCTGCTACTAAATTCTCACCTTTTGAAATTGTGTATGGCTTTAATCCTTTAACACCATTGGATTTATCACCATTGCCTGTTTCCGAGTATACTAACATGGATGGCAAAAACAAAGCTGATTTTGTTAAGCAGATACATGAGAAGACAAGACTCAACATTGAGAAGAGGACGGACCAATATGCCAAACAGGCCAACAAGGGTCGGCGTCAAGTAATCTTCGAACCCGGAGATTGGGTGTGGCTACACTTGCGTAAGGAAATATTTCCTGATCAAAGGCGTTCGACTACTTCCAAGAGGAGATAGTCCATTTCAAGTGCTTGAACGCATTAACAACAATGCTTACAAATTGGATTTACCCGACGAGTATACTGTTAGTGCAACTTTCAACGTTTCTGATCTAAGTCCGTTTGATGTAGGTGAAGATTTGAGGACAAATCCTTTTCAAGAGGAGAGGTATGATGAGGACATCCTTAGTTTAGAAGCCCATGACGAAACCCAAGCGGATCCATTGCATATACCACTTGGACCCATTACGAGGACTCGGGCTAAACGCTTCAAAAAAGGACTTAACGGGATGATTCATGAATTATGGAACAATGTTAGAACAAGTACGGAGAACGTAGAGACGGGATACAAATACGCGAAGAACATAAACACATTGATAGCAAGTGTACCCAAAACACCGCAGTAGACTTCATTATTGCTAAAAACTGACATTCTTGGATTGCGCTATTCCTTCCCCAAAACAAGGGTCCATGTTTTAGGTAATGGTGTTTTCCACCAATTGTTCCCTTCCCTAAAACAAGGTTCCATGTTTTGAGTAATGGTGTTTTTCACCAATTATTCCCTTTCCTAAAACAAGGTTCCATGTTTTGAGTCATGGTGTTTTCCACCAATTGTTCCCTTTCCTAAAATAAGGTTCCATGTTTTAAGTAATGGTGTTTTCCACCAATTGTTCCCTTTCCCAAAATAAGGTTCCTTGTTTTATGTAATGGTGTTTTTTAGGGTTTGTGTAATTCTAGATTGTTCTCTAGCTTAGTATAAATAGGATCATTGTTGTAATGGTTTCAACACCAATTTTCAGCATTATCAATATTATTGTGAGTTTGTTTCTCTATTTGTGGTTCTTTGAAGAATTCCTAAGTATTTCTTAGTTTTCTTGAGAGATTCATAATTGACTTATCATACAACCATTCATAGTTGTGTGTGACGTCTTCTACCGCATCAATCGTCGATTGTACCAAGATTACCGCTTCAATATAAGCGAGGGGTCGAGGTGTCGTTGGTGTTCATTCTACGCATAATTCATTTGCAAGCAATTGTACCAAGATTACCGTCTACATATAGGCGAGGGGTTAAGGTGTTGCAAGCTATCCATCTTATCAACTTATTAGAAACGATCCGGGCGACGACCACCTCACGCAAACGTGCCGTGGAGTCTATCAATCTGTGTCTAGCCGAGTCAAATGGCTTAGACTGCTTCTACACAGTTTATGCATACCGAGATTCAACAAGTATACATCATAGAAATTAATATTAAAGATTTTGATACTCTACATAGCATACAAATTCTCCTTATAACATAACTTACAACACATGATAAACAAGTTTTATACTAGTTTTTGTCCCCACTTTACTTGCATCAAGTTTCCTTTCAAAATAATATAGTTTTTCATTTAAAATCTATTGTCAAACCATACCAATGCTTTCATATTTAGTCTAGGCTTCATCTAGGTAAATTATTAGATCATAAAGGACATATCTATGCATGCTATAAGGTTTAGTTCACATAAAACACATCTTGTGACTTCTGTAGACCAACGAGGCCGCGTTGGTCTTTGACGGGGAAGCGGCGGCCGCGCCACTTCGGATGTGAGCCAAAACATGCTCTGTCTTATGCAGAGCTTGAAAATCAACACACTAAATTATGTATGATGCTTCCTAGCTGCACTTTCACAAGTTTAGACAACTAGAACCAAGGTTACTTTCTTATTTCACATTACCAATTACCACATACATACATTGAATTCTTTTGGCTTCCAAGTTTTTAGAAAAATTCTAACTTGGGCATCATAACATATAACTTGTGAGCTTACATTTGAAATTCAAAATTCAAAGCTAACTTAAACATATGCAAACCCAGATTTCATAAAAATCTTCTGCATATCATTTATATCAGTTCAATTATGATTATCATAACCAATACAGACAATTTACAACAATTAATTCTCCTAACTCTAGCCAATTGCTAAAACATAACATCCATATATAAGTTACCTTTGATTTGGGTTTTTCTTTCTCAGCTTTTGGCTTTAATTTTCTTTCTTCTATTAGTATTGTATTTGTATTCAGTGACAATTGCTAATACAACTCCTTGAACATTAACCGAGCTTCAGGCTTTTTAGCTAATTATAGGAGGATGAAATGAAGAACTGAGAAATTGGTTACTGAGCAAGGGAACTGATCTTGAGAGTTGAGGTTATGGTTTTATAGCTAGGCTTATACTTGCTCCCCACTTCAATTACTTGGCCATTACGAATAATAGGATGGATTAGTTATCAGTCTAGTACTGTATCAAGCATACAGCTTCTGCTTCATTATATTGTGACTCAGCTGCTTTTTATTTTACAGTAATAACATAATTTATGCACATACACATATTACATACATTAATATACAATACATAATGTACATAATACATTTATACTTATATCATAATACATTACATATAACATATTATATAATGTATTACATTACATTACAATGCATTACGTTTCATAATCTTTCCATAATAATGGAAGCTATACATTAAATAAAATAATATATCTAATGTAATGGTTTCACTATATTAAAATAATTTAATATCATAAATTATTTTAATTCACCTTATTTAATGTACACAATAATTTGGTATACATAAATATAATTATTTCCTTTTCACTTATAAATTGTTTATACCAATTTATTTACATTCAGTAAATATATAATTATATATTCACTCCATCACAAGTATACACATATTACACCGCATGTATTCACATATGTAGTATAATATACTAAATCATGAAATAAGAAATTTATTTTATTAAATTCTTATTTTAAAATTATTTGGGAATTCGAATTATTACAGTGATAATGGTTATGAGATGTTTGAAATTCATTACTTCAAGCCATTGCTCAAAAAACCATACAAATGTATCCTCAGTCTCATTGCTCAATAGTGCACACCCAAATAATACAGAATGGTAATGATGATTTACACCTGTGAAAGGAGCAAATAACATGGAATATTTGTTTGTTCGATATGTGGTATCAAAAGTAAAAAGGTCACGAAAATTTTGATAAGCAAGTATTGACCAATAATCTACCCACATAATACATCCTATATGATTATCCACGCTTGATTTGACACTAAAATAAATTCTGCTCGGGCTCTAACGTTGCAACTTTCTCAAGTATTCTATTGTAGCTTGTGAATCATTCACATCCATCGTATCACGTCTAATATCTCTAATTATATTTCACACATCCGTTTCAAAGAACCTAACATTACTCATACCTCCTCCCAATGAGCTAAGAACATTCATCATCCTACTTGGATCAATCCCAACATTATAAAGGGTTTTAATCAAATCCCTAGCAACTCCTGAAATATCTTTGTGTGTTTGAATTTGTGAAACTTTACTTTGGGACTGATGAGTGGGTTTTATACCTATTATTTGGACACTTTTGGACTTATTATTTTGCTATCTTTTAAGTAATTCTAGTATATTTTATTTGTTTTTTTGTGTTATTTTGTAAGAAAGTACATAGTAAGGGCATTTCTGAAAATTCTGGCAAAGGGATGGTAATTTGATAATTCTAAAGACTTGCAACACCGGGGCGCTCCAATATGAACTAAACCCAGCGTCGGGGCGCTGGGATGCAGGAAGCTTAGTCGAATTTTTGGTTCAGCTTGGGTCATGTTGTGGATTCCTAATAGGGTTTGGATGCTAAAGAGCCTAGTTTTGCATGAGAATTAGTAGTAGTTTTGGAAAAGGAATTGTATTATAGTAGTTTATTAAAATTAGGATACTATGTATGTAATTTTAATTAGGATTGTAATTATTTTAAGGTTAGGAAATTAGGAGGCCTATAAATACATGTTAAAGGGCTACTAGATTAATTAATTAGCAAACGACATTCTCCTATCTCATCTCAACATAATGGTGTCCTGCACTTTTTTTTTCGTACAATGCTTCATAAGGCGACATGCCTAGACTAGCGTGGTAACTGTTGTTATAGGCAAACTCTACTAGAGGTAAGTGATCGTCCCAACTTCCCTTGAAGTCCATAACACAGGCTTTTAGCATATCCTCTAGAGTTTGTATTGTTCTTTCATTCTTTATGTCTGTTTGAGGATGGTAAGTCGTACTCAACCTCAACTGCATTCTTGCAAACTTTTCCAAAAAATCGACGTGAACCTCGATTTCTGTCTGACATAATTGAAACTAGCACTCCATGTCGGGAAATAATTTCCTTGATATAGAGTTTAGCTAACTGATCTAGATTATACCTAATCTTGATTGGCAAAAAGTGTGTCGACTTCGTTAATCGATCAAGTATAACTATATGGCGTCGAATCCTTTGTGTACTCAGAAGTCCTACCACAAATTCCATCGTGATATGCTCCCACTTCCATTCAGGAATTTCTAATAGTTGGAGTAACCCACTCTGTTTCTGATGTTCAACCTTAATTCTCTAACAGGTTAAACATCTACTGACGTATTTTGCGACTTTTCTTTTCATGTTTGGCCACCAAAAATATTGTCGAAGGTATTAATACATCTTTGTACTACCAGGATGAATCACGTACCTCGAAAAATGGGCCTCTTACAAAATTTCTTCTTTTAGCTTTGGTATTAATGGAACCCAAATTCTTCTTTCAAATCTGATTACTTTCTTTTCCTTCGGGGATCTTCTCTCTTAACTTCTCACACTCCTCGTCTTTGAGTTGTGCTTCCTTAACTTTATCCAACAACGTTGCACAAGTCTCTATTATGTATAATTCCCTTCTGACTCATGCAGAAACTTTACTTCTAACTCCATTCTCTCCATTGTTGTTACTAACTCGTCTTGAGCTGTCAACATCATTAACTTCTCTTGACCCTTTCTACTTAAGGCATTGGCCATAATTTTTGCTTTCCCTAGGTGATAAAGAATTTCACAATTGTAATCCTCGATCAACTCTAACCATCTTCTTTGTCTCATATTCAATTCCTTCTATGTGAAGATATATTTCAGACTTTTATGGCCTGTATATATCTCACATTTTTCTCCGTACAGATAATGCCTCTAAATCTTCAAGGCAAATACTACTACTGCTAATTCTAGATTGTGAGTAAGATATCCCTTCTCATAATCTTTCAACTGTCGCGATGCGTATGCAATGACCTTCCTGTGTAGCATAAGCACGCATCCTAGTCCTTTATATGATGCGTCACTACACACCACATAAGTTTTTGTCTCATCCGGTAAAGATAATATTGACGCTTCACTTAATCTTTTCTTGAGTTCTTGAAAACTGGCTTCACATTTATCCTACCATATAAACTTTACTGCCTTTCTTGTTAAATTAGTTAACGGGATAGCTATCTTTGAAAAATTCTGAATAAATCTCCGATAGTAACCCGCTAACCTTAAGAAACTACGCACTTCAGTTGACGTCTGTGGTTGTTCCTAATTCATTACTATTTCCACTTTTGCTGGATCTATGGATATACCATATTTGTCGATTACATGTCCCAAAAATTGAACTCTCTCTAGCCAAAACTCACACTTAGTGAATTTCGCATACATCTTCACTTTCCTTAATGTTTCCAACATTATTCTCAAATGTTCAGCATGATCCTCCTGCATCTTAGAATAGACCAGGATATCATCTATGAACACTACTACAAACTTATCCAAATATTGCTTGAACACTTTGTTCATCATGTCCATAAATGCGGCTGGCGCATTTGTCAAACCAAACAACATTACCAAAAACTCGTAATGACCATAACAAGTCCTGAATGCTATCTTCGGAACATCCTCTTCTCTTACTTTCAACTAGTGATATCCACTTCTCAAGTCTATCTTGGAAAAGTACCTTGCCCTTTTCAACTGATCAAAGAGATCATCGATCCTGGGCAACAGATACTTATTTTTAATCGTTACTTTGTTCAACTCTCTGTAGTCGATACAAAGTCTCAACGATCCATCTTTCTTTTTCACAAATAACACTGGCGCTCCCCATGGAGATGTACTCGGTCGAATATACTTTTTGTCTAGCAATTCTTGCAATTGTATCATCAATTCCTTCATCTCTACTGGGGCCACTCTATATGGTGCCTTCGAAACTGGTGTCGTACCAGGCACTACATCAATAACAAATTCAACTTCTCTGTCCGGCGGAAGACCTGGTAATTTTTTTAGGAAAACACCCGTAAACTTATTTACTACTGCAATCTGATTTATATCTACTTCCACTTGTTGGGTATCCACCACGTATGCTAGATATCCCACATAACTCTTTCGTAACAACTTCTTTTCTTACATCATCGTTAAACAATGAGACAGCCTTAGTGATTTACTACCATAAAATACTACCTTCGATTGCTTTACAGGTTTAAGGCTCACTAGCTTCTTCTGACAATCTATCATTGCCCCATGGTTAAACAACCAATCCATTCGCAAAATTATATCGAACTCTCCAAGTTGAATCGGAATCAAATCTACCGTCAACTCACGTTCCCTTATTTTGACACAACAATGCCTATAGACGTGCTCTACAGGAATTACTTTTTTATTAGCGACTTCTATGTTTATGGGGTTTTATAGATTTGTTAAAGGTATGTCTAAATGCTTAGCAAATTCATGTGACACAAAAGAACAGGTTGCTCCCAAATCAAACAACACATAAGCATTTATATCGTTGATCGGGACGATACCTGAGATTACGTCCTTTGATGCCATTGCATAGTGCACTGTCATGTTGAAAGTTCTGGTGGTTGATCTATTCTGCGGAGTTGGACCAGTTGTAGTCACCTTTTCGCTACCATTTCCCCTGCTATTGTTTCCTCTGTCTGTTCCATTTTTTGGATCGTTCCTAGCTATGTGATCCACCGACCCACAAACAAAACATCCAGAATTCTTCTTTGGATTGGGGTAATTAGGAGATATGTGTCCCTCCTACCCATATTTGTAACATATAGCATTTCCTTTCAGACACACTCCCATGTGATTCTTTCAACATGTTTTACATGCTTCAAATTTCCTCTTCTAATCTCCTGATTGTTCCCAAAGTTGTTCCATTTTCTTTTCTTACTACTTCCACTGCCTCCTTCTGATTTGAAGGGTCCTTCGGCCTTTCCTTTATTCTTCATTTCCTTTATTCTTCCTTTCCTTGTTATGGAGGCTCAGTGCTTCACTCCCTCCTTCAACTATTATTATTTTCTCAAGAATCATGCCAAACGATCCAATCTGCAGTACTGACAATTTTTTATAAAGCTAAGATTTTAGGCCTTTCTCAAACCTTCTGGCTTTTCTTTCTTTAGTATCTACCTGATGTGGAGCAAATTGTGCCAATTCATTAAACCTGGTTGCGTACTGCGGCACAGTCATATCTCATTGCTTCAGTTTTAAAAATTTTATTTCCATACGATTCTGCGAGCTGGGAGGGAAATAATTTTCAAATAAGATTTCCTTGAACCTTTTCCTACCGATTACTCCCTCTCCGGCTCTAGTCTTATTCGCTTCACACCAAAAATTAGCTTCCCCCTTTAACATGTAAGTGGTGAAAGAGATTTTCTGTTCGTCACCTACCCTAGCTATCTCGAAAGCTTTCTCAATCTCCTTTACCCAAGATTGAGCCTCTATAGGCTTGGTGGTCCCTCGAAACTTTGGGGGTGCCACACTTTTAAAGTCTTTAAAACTGGTTATATGCACCACTGGCAGGTTTACATTCGCATCAAGGTTATGAGGATCCTTATTTTGGAAGGCTCTTATTAACAGATCTACGAACTGTTGCATTAGGTCCATTTGATCTCCACTTCTATTTTCATTATCATTATTAGATTCCTCATCTCAATTTTTGTTCAACGGTGGTCTTCCTTGACCTCTTCCTCTTGGCGGCATTTTTCTATTTAATAAAATTTATTATTATTAAACAATTTCTTGTTTTAAGACGTGCTCATTCAACGCTTAATAACGATTCTCATAACAAAACATATTTAATCATATTCATATTAAACATGTTTTTCATTACATTCTGAACCTCTTAAATTTTCTTTCTTCTGATAACTTCTCTTGCTATTCTCTTGCTTATAGCGTTCACTTTATATTTACATAACACTTCTTTCTTTTTCTCAAAAAGGGTTTTACATACCCTAATCCTTAACTACTATCAAGTTAAGATTCCAAAAGATATTTCGCTACTAATATCAAAAGCTGGGATTCTTAGTACATGCATATACTACCATATTTACCACACATATACAAACATGTACATATATTTAAAAACATTGTCACACTGTTTCACATAAACATACTTCTATCCTATGCTTGACCAATGGCAATGGTGTTAACGCGTTCTTCCTCGGTAATAGCAATTACACGAGCTCGAGAGATGGAGAGATAGAGTGACGAAACTTGCATATCTCATTTAGATAAGCCTAAATTTAGGTCTGAACACGCTCCATAGAAGTCGTGTAAGCATAGTTCATCAAATCTACTTTCCTCTTGATACCCCTCAATTCATTTTCTAAGTTCTGGACATGCTCATTTGTCCTATCCTGCCTCTGCAGATCATTAGCCATAACATTATTCAGCTCATGATACACCACCTGCATATCTTGAACCTTGGCCTCAAAGTATTGGGCTCGGTTCTCAACTGTCTGAAGCTTAGCGCTCAATCCAGATTGCGGTCCATTAACTGATAAACCATTGCCCCTAGCTAAATCATGGCCTCTTCCATCTCAGGATTAATATGCTCATCCTCTAACTCTTCTGCAGTAGGTACAGCCTCATTCGCTGCATTTCCTCCTAGAATTTCCTCAAATTCCTCCTCTAACAGTCCCTCCTCAGGATCATCCTCGGAGTCAGACTCAGAATTGCTGTCTATTACCACCACCTGCACTGGTTCCGGTGCTGGCTGTGGTACTGGCGGACGTGGAACGATCAGCTCCTCGGCCTCAACATAGATATCTTGAATTCCTTTTTCGTTTGACATCTACACGCAGTTCAATAACTCGATTAGTACATAATACAAGTTATATATACACATAACAAATAACAGTTTCATTTAAATTATTTTTATTTCATTTTACGATGAATTTCCTCAATTCATCTTCTTCAAGCTCTATTTGAGTTATTTACTTTTTGACTTTCTAATTTGCCTAAGCTTATAGCCTAAGGTGTCCATACCTAAGGTTTCTAACCTACAACTCTGATACCAACTTGTGACGCCCCAAATCCGGGTACCTTCAAACCCGTATTCAGTGCTACACGGTACAACCCGTTCAACATACTAACTTATAAAATAACTACAATTATTACATCAGAGTTATCTATCCTAGGCACGAAGACCTTTAAATTCTTCATTATATGATAGATACTATATTTACATCACACAAGTCTATCTATTACACATAATTATCTCTGACTATTCATTAAGCTAGCCCTTGCCTTTGTCTTTTTCGGATCCTTCTATTCGATCATGCTTAGCTGAAAACATTTATATTCAAAGCAAGAAATGAGCATCCAATTGCTCGGCAAGTAATAAACAGTTAATAAATAACATATGCAAGAAATAAATGCTTTCTTTAAAATATACTTCTATAATGATACAAGAGTTGTGAAGTAACTGAAATCATTCTGAATAATAACATAACTCGTTTACATTTTTGAAACGACGTACTGACTTCTGAATTTTGAGTGGTCACACGACCATGAACTTTTATTTTCAAATTTCTGAAATAGGTTTTAACATAAATTCATTTGTCTAACTTACAGCCACAGTGGGTGATTAGTCCGTTATGCCCTGTATTGATTAATACTATCCACACGAAGGACATTTGCATTCATCGTCACCGCCTTTTGGTGCAATATAAAATTTTTCAATTCAGGGATGTTCATTCTCAGTCTAGAGTCCAACACAAAGCAATTTAGTAGGACAACTCTATCTATTCAGCAATAATATTTTAAGACTTAATGTAAAAGAAATGAAATACTTTAATCTGTCTCTAGCCGAGTCAAATAACTTAGACCGCTTCTAAACAGTTTATGCATACCGAGATTCAACAAGTATACATCATAGCAATTTATATCAAAGATTTTGATACTCTACATAGCATACAAATTCTCCTTTAATGTACAAATTGAACGAAGTTTAAGATACTTGCCTTGCTCGTAGTTTACGATTACTGTTTTAGCTTAATCTTACTTCACGTATCCTACATAATTTATATTTATGTATAGGCATACATTAGTTATATATACATAATGCACACATATACCAACTAGCTACACATATTAGTTGCACACATTCAGCCATATGTTCAAGGAAACCTTAGCTCATGATATATGTTTTGCATTTAACTCCTAATCTTGCTTTACATCACACTTGTTTTCATTTTGAAGACCATTTGCTTTCATTTAGAAATCTCTTACTTAGCTTTGCTTCACACGGCCAAATTATGTTTAGTCAGTCTAAATATTATTATTAGCATGCATTGGGGCTTAAGAGAGTTAAACAAACATGCACCAAATCTCAAATAACATATAAAACATCTTGATAGTTCTACAGCACGGCGTGACCATGCTGCATTTAAGCCTAGGAGTGGCGCGACCACGTTACTCCTATTCAAGCTCAGGACTGAGCTTTTCAATACATATCTCACTTTCTAGCATGTTGGGGTCTTATAACATAACTTATAACACATGATAAACAAGTTTTATGCTAGTTTTGGTCCCCACTTTACTTGCATCAAGTTTCCTTTCAAAACAATATAGTTTTTCATTTGAAATCTATTGTCAAACCATACCAATGCTTTCATATTTAGTCTAGGCTTCATCTAGGTAAATCATTAGATCATAAAGGACATATCTATGCATGCTATAAGGTTCAGTTCACATAAAACACATCTTGTGACTTCTGTAGACCAGCGAGGCCGCGTTAGTCTTTGACGGGAAGCGGCGGTCGCGCCACTTCGGATGTGAGCCAAAACATGCTCTGTCTTATGCAGAGCTTGAAAATCAATACATTAAATTATGTATGATGCTTCCTAGCTGCACTTTCACAAGTTTAGACAACTAGAACCAAGGTTACTTTCTTATTTCACATTACCAATTACCACATACATACATTGAATTCTTTTGGCTTCCAAGTTTTTAGAAAAATTCTAACTTGGGCATCATAACATATAACTTGTGAGCTTACATTTGAAATTCAAAATTCAAAGCTAACTTAAACATACGCAAACCCAGATTTCATAAAAATCTTCTGCATATCATTTATATCAGTTCAATTATGATTCTCATAACTAATACAGACAATTTACAACAATTAATTCTCCTAACTCTAGCCAATTGCTAAAATATAACATCCATATATAAGTTACCTTTGATTTGGGTTTTTCTTTCTCAGCTTTTGGCTTTAATTTTCTTTCTTCTATTAGTATTGTATTTGTATTCAGTGACAATTGCTAATACAACTCCTTGAACATTAACCGAGCTTCAGGCTTTTTAGCTAATTATAGGAGGATGAAATGAAGAACTGAGAAATTGGTTACTGAGCAAGGGAACTGATCTTGAGAGTTGAGGTTATGGTTTTATAGCTAGGCTTATACTTGCTCCCCACTTCAATTACTTGGCCATTACGAATAATAGGATGGATTAGTTATCAGTCTAGTAATGTATCAAGCATACAGCTGCTGCTTCATTATATTGTGACTCAGCTGCTTTTTATTTTACAGTACTAACATAATTTATACACATACACATATTACATACATTAATATACAATACATAATGTACATAATACATTTATACTTATATCATAATACATTACATATAACATATTATATATAATGTATTACATTACATTACATTACATTACATTACAATGCATTACGTTTCATAATCTTTCCATAATAATGGAAGCTATACATTAAATAAAATAATATATCTAATGTAATGGTTTCACTATATTAAAATAATTTAATATCATAAATTATTTTAATTCACCTTATTTAATGTACACAATAATTTGGTATACATAAATATAATTATTTCCTTTTCACTTATAAATTGTTTATAACAATTTATTTACATTCAGTAAATATATAATTATATATTCACTCCATCACAAATATACACATATTACACCGCACGTATTCACATATGTAGTATAATATACTAAATAATGAAATAAGAAATTTATTTTATTAAATTCTTATTTTAAAATTATTTTGGGAATTCGAATTATTACAGTGATAATAGTTATGAGATGTTTGAAATTCATTACTTTAAGCCATTGCTCAAAAAACCATACAAATGAATCCTCGGTCTCATTACTCAATAGTGCACACCCAAACAATACAAAACGGTAATGATGATTTACACCCGTGAAAGGAGCAAATGGCATGGAATATTTGTTTGTTCGGTATATGGTATCAAAAGTAACGACGTCACCAAAATTTTGATAAACAAATATTGACCAATAATTTACCCACATAATACATCCTATACGATTATCTACGCCTGATTTGACACTAAAATAAAATCTACTCGGACTCTCACGATGTAACTTTCTCAAGTATTCTATTGTAGCTTGTGCATCATTCACATCCATCGTATCACATCTAATATCTCTAATTATATTTCACATATCCGTTTCAAAGAACCCAACATTATTCATACCTCCTGCCAATGAGCTAAGAACATTCATCATCCTATTTAGATCAATCCCAACATTATAAAGGGTTTCAATCAAATCCCTAGCAACTCCTGAAATATCTTTATGTGTTTGAATTTGTGAAACTTTACTTGGAGACTGATGAGTGGGTTTTATACCTATTATTTGGACACTTTTGGACTTATTATGTTGCTAACTTTTAAGTAATTCTAGTATATTTTATTTGTTTTTTTTGTGTTGTTTTGTAAGAAAGTACAGAGTACGACATTTTTGAAAATTCTGGCAAAGGGATGGCAATTTGGTAATTCTGAAGACTTACAACTCCGGGGCACTCCAATATGAACTAAACCCAGCGCCGGGGCGCTGGGGTGTAGGAAGCTCAGTCGAATTTTTGGTTCAACTTGGGTCATATTGTGGATTACTAATAGGGTTTGGATACTAAAGAGTCTAATTTTGCATAGGAATTTATAGTAGTTTTGGAAAGAGACTTGTATTATACTCCCTCCGTCCCAAATTAATTGCTTTTCTAGGACCTTTTTAAGTCAAATTGACTATTTTTAAAATTAATAATTAAGCATATATAAATATATTTCTAAAATTATAAAAATTGAAATTAGTAATAAATTGTATATACTTTCTTTTGGTTATAATATCTTCACCTATATGTTAGCAAAAATAGTAAAAAGATTAGTTTTAAAAATAGTCAATTTGACTTTAAAAAGTCCTAGAAATACAATTAATTTGGGACGGAGGGAATAGTAGTTTATTAAAATTAGGATACTATGTATGTAATTTTAATTAGAATTGTAAGTCTTTTAGGGTTAGGAAATTAGGAGGCCTATAAATACATGTTAAAGGGATACTAGATTAATTAATTCTTTTATCACGGCGACTAGAATTCAGGGATGGAGATCTAGTGCAAAAACACTTGTTAACACCAATAGAGGCAGGGAATTGAAGGATGCTTGGAGATGGGAATCTTCTCAAGAGTTTTTTTTCTCAAACTTTTCTTTGATACTTGTATTATCCATGGATGTTAATTAATATTCGAAAAAGTTTAATTTATTTGTTATGAATTGAACTTTAAATTAAATTGGCTTGATATGAAATTGATGTTTAGAAAATATTAGATATAATTCATCGTGGGTTCAACACTCTCTTATACATACGAGGGTTAAAAGCATGCGTAAACTGATGAATTCGTCGAAACTATAATCATGACTTTGTTTTGATGTTCTTCTTGAGTATTGTTGCTAATCTTTGAGGCCATGTACTGGATATTATGATTGATTCATTATTTGATTCGAAGGTAGAATAATTAGATGCATATAGTTTTTGTTTGTATTTTGCTTGAGGACAAGCAAATAATTAGTTTGGGGGTATTTGATGAATGAGTTTTATACCTATTATTTGGACACTTTTGGACTTAGTATTTTGCTATCTTTTAAGTAATTCTAGTACATTTTATTTATTTTTTTGTGTTATTTTGTAGGAAAATACAGAGTAAGGGTATTTTTAGAAATTATGGCAAAGGGATTACAATTTGGTAATTCTGAAGACTTGTAGCCCCGGGGCGCTCCAATATGAACTAAACCCAGCGCCGGGGCGCTAGGGTGCAGGAAGCTCAGTCGAATTTTTAGTTCAACTTGGGTCACGTTGTGGATTCTTAATAGAGTTTGGATGCTAAAGAGCCTAGTTTTGCATGGGAATTAATAGTAGTTTTCGAAAAGGAATTGTATTATAGTAGTTTATTAAAATTTGGATACTATGTATGTAATTTTAATTAGGATTGTAATTCTTTTAGGATTAAGAAATTAGGAGTCCTATAAATACCTGTTAAAGGGCTAATAGATTAATTAATTCTTTTATGGCGACGGCTAGAATTCAGGAATGGAGATCTAGTGCAAAAACACTTGTTAACACCAATGGAGGCAGGGAATTGAAGGATGCTTGGAGATGGGAATCTTCTCAAGAGTTTTTTTTCTCAAACTTTTCTTTGATACTTGTATTATCCATGGATGTTAATTAATATTCGAAAAAGTTTAATTTATTTGTTATGAATTGAACTTTAAATTAAATTGGCTTGATATGAAATTGATGTTTATAAAATATTAGATATAATTCATCGTGGGTTCAACACTCTCTTATCACTTTATTAGTTGTTGACCGTGTATACTTGTACGTATTTATTGATTGCTAAATCAACTAACAGGGACACACATTCATGATTGTGATTTAGTTTAAGAGTAGACACAAACCAATTATCTTTACTTTTATCATGCACAACATAAAATTTTGCTCTACATTCTATCTATCAATAAAGTCCCTCCTCATCTTTTCCTTATTGTTGTTATTTATCTTCATTATCAATGACAACCTCATTTTTCTTAACAACCATTTATTTAACTTTACGACACTGATAAAATCTAGAACAAAAATCTTTAGAATTCACATGTTTTCTGCTAATTTTTATTCTTACTTCAAATCCAACATGTTTCGCATATTTTCTATAAAAAATTTAGCATCTTCCAACGTATCAAAAATTTAACCAACATAAGGAATGGTATCATTAACTAGACTTGTTACATCATTATTATCATGAAATTCTTCCTCAGTACTTGAAATTGAATGAAATGATTCTTCAACAAATGAATCACTTGTAAAAATTAAATTACAGATTACTGATTTTTGTTGATGTTTGTCTTCTGGTATGCTTGCTAGTAGGCTATGCTTTCTCAATCGCATGAATAGGTGAGAAAGGAAGAAATAAAAGTGATCTGGTATGTTCAGTACTTGTTTTGCTCCCTCAAGTTGATTGAACCTTTTACAAGAAAAAAGACGAGAAAAGGGGATCAATTAGGTAACTAGATTTGTTCTATAGTCCGTCTGCACTTTAGTTTTGTGGACGGGTAAAATAATATTTTTTACAGTCCGCACTTTAGTTCTGCGGATTAGGCCTCAAACAAAAAAATTTCAATTTAAAGTTATCAATCTTCCATTCCGTTGTTTTTGCATAATCTTGTTGTATATCGATTCATGTTATCTAGGATAATGAAAAACATACATGGCTAAACAAATGGAATCTAGTAATGGGGTGAAATATTTTTTCATAGTATGAAGCATGTGAGACAACATACTACGGTATATATCCTTACAAATGTTTAGCGATACACATTTCTCATCAACCCAGATCATATGAATCAGTAAGAACAATAATATGCAAGAAGAAATAGAAAATTTGATAGCTTTAAATCGAACTCTTCTAGTTCCAGATCGCTACTACCAAAATGAGATGAGATCCAAAAGTCATGCTATGAAGAACGCAAATAGAGCGTAGTACTTGACTGTTTTATATTACACTCAGATTTTGTAGTTTAGTTTTGCAGACTGGTGGTTCACCAAAACCAACTTCGTTTGGATTATATTGTTAATAGACTCAGCGTCCACAATTTAGTTCTACGAACGAGCCGTATGACCTAAAATGACGTTGTCTTCAAGAATTAACAATTGCCATATCTAGTGTCCGCATGATTAAGCTGTAGATTGACGAATGATATTTTGAACAATCATCCCATCTGCAGTTTTAAACTGCGGATGAGAGGTCCTCTTTACCGTTCGACGTGAATGGACGACTGAGATTTGTATTGAAAGTCTAATAATAATCTAGAATGGAGGGTTGAATAGATTATCACTGTTTAAAAAAAATATCTTAGGCCTTTGCAGTGTCAGAAATTAATAAACAAGATAGTAAAAATTCAATCACACAATGCACAGAGATTTATCTGGTTCACAACATACAGCTCGGGTATGTTGCTACGTCCAGTCTCAAGCTCCTCTCCAGGACTTGAGATCCTATTACTCCCAGTAATAAATACTCCTTCAATAGGCGAAGAAGCCTTTACAAAGTTTTAAAGACAAACTTACAACTATCCACAACTAACTGTCGCAGACAACAAGCTCCCAGCTCCTTCCTCAAACTTAGTTGCACCTTTCCTTTGAGTTCAGATATATTCTATGATCTGGTTTTGAAACAACAACCTCTTCTTTACCTCACAAGTTCACTAGAAACCCAACTCCCAGCTGACCTCTCTAAGACTCTGGTCTTGGTCAAAGAATTATTCGTCTTTCTCACAGGTACATAAAATAAACTAATTCTACCATTTTTTCTTTTTACAAATAATTGAAAGAGATTTTTGCTTCTAAGATAAGCAGATAAAGTTTAGTACATATATATATATATATATATATATATATATATATATATAAGTTCAAATAACTTTTATATTTGATGCTTCTCAAATAAGCAGATGAACAGTTTAAGGATCAGATATTTAAATAAAAACTCAAGACTTTTATATTTGTGTGAAAAACTTCTGTGTAAGCAGATAAACAGATTAATGCAGTTTTATAAAGATTTTCTTTCTCTTTATAAATAAAGAATGTGTTTTTATGGTTTAAATAGATATAACTTTGAGTTTCTAATATAAAAGTTTAAATAACTTTTATAATTGTAACAAGTATTTTATGAGTGAATAAGTTTGTGTGCAAAATACTTGTGATGACAGATGTCAAGTATTAGTAGATTAATCAGTTAAATAATACTTGATATAACAAATCAATTTGTTTACTCAAATATATATATATATATATATTATAATATATTTGATCTATTATGTGAATATAAAATAAAGCCATTTAGAACTTCAAACACCGTTCGAATAATATTCTTGTTTAAAGAATACCTCCAAATATCGGTATCTAAAACTGACCTATTTTACGATATTTATATAAACAAGTTATATCAATAAATGATCACTAAGAACTTCAAACACCGTTCAGATAATATTCTTGTTTAAGGAATTCCTCCAAATATCGGTATTTAAAACTGATCTTTTAATTGATAAGAATAGATGAAATATAGATATATATATAAATGTGTATAACAGTTTATATTTGTATATCTATAATTATAAGCAAGTATGAGATAATATAAATACAACAATTTAATAACTTATCTCAAATATTTTGACCAATTTTTCTCTTTTTCAAAAGATAAGAGCTTTGAATATAAGATAGAGAGTAAGCTTTTTTGTAGAGAGAATATGTAGGCAAGGAGACAGTTTTTCTTTGTTTTGTAAATTGGTAATTAGAAATGAAGAAAAACTTTCTTATTTATAAAATTTTCTGAGTCAAGGGTAAACTTATAATTTCAAAAATTTATTTTGAAACCGCGGGGTCGGATTGCTTTATGAAAAGATGTTGCTCGGATGAAATATTAATCACACGAATTAAGCCAAAGAATAAGCAGGCTGTTTTGAATGTGAACATATTTTGGCCCAAAAGAAATGTTAGTTGCCAATTTAATTAACCAAGCTGCACATTCGGTCAAGACTTAATTAAATCACAAAGGCTAGCCTTAGCGTTTATTTCTTTGAGCACAATTTGGTTAAAGGCAGAGCAAAGGCTTCCAGCACATGCATGCACAGCTCATTCGGTCAAGACACAAAGTTTCAAGGCTTTTAGCCTTTTCTCACATCACATGGGCTCACCCACTTGCTCACACACACAGTTTACTCGTATACATATACTCAGTATACATACATGCATATGAACTACTTATTTTGCTTAATTTAATGAACTTTTGTCTGAATTCAATAATACTTACAAAGTATTTGATGAACGAGAAAGGAAATGGGAGTGAGAGAGAGAGAGATAAAGGGCAAATAAGATACAAAGAGTTAGTTTTATATAGTTTAACAATGGAGTACCAAATTTATCACAACTATGGCATACATGTGATGTTATGTGAAGATTAATTAGTATCCCAAGAACATGAGATCTTTTTATAAATATCCCATTTTTTTGACCACTGTGTTAGAAATAGAGAAAGAATCTCTGGCCAATTTGACCATAAAAAAAATCTCTCCAATCCGCATTTTAATTATGCGGACGATGATTATTTTTAAAAAGAGGATATTTTTGTACATTGACATAATGGGCCTATGTCTATAGAACTAAACTGCAAGCTCTCCCATATTAAAGTGTGGATTGGGGTTTCATTACACCGTTCGATCCGCGAATGAACTGATGAGATTTTGTAAGCATAATGTTAAGTTTACAACGTTATTAATGGATCAGTCCCCTATATGTGTGTGTGTTATTGTGTGCTACAATGATCCATAACAAGTATTGCTATAGAGCAAATAACATCCATACCATCCATCATAAGGACCAGTTTACTGAGATTAAAAAATTGGAACCCGCCATCCGCTACCGCCACTAATAGTAGTAGATGACGGTACATCTGCTATGGTTAGTAGCGGATGATGACGCGATTACATCCGTTACTATTAATGTTGTGTCTTAATTAGGCATCTCATATGTACATGTCATCATTTCAATGTTAAGGACCCACAATGTAGGAGAATCATTGTCATAATGACATGTATTTGAGACACGATCTAAAAATTTGAGATTCATAACATCACCCGATGATCAAAGATTTTGCCAACAATAACTTGCTTAACTTTTGGGTAAAGTAGACAAAGTGTCTGTCTCCGAACTTGCAATTAATAACAGATTGTGTCATTGTTTCTACTCACCACAAAAGTCGACTGTGTTTTTCAGCATATATAGCAGCACTCTATAAAATTAGCTTACATAAGGTTTTACAACTGACAGATGCTTTACTAATAAAGCAGCCACACATTACAACAACTAGCATCCCCAAGAAAACACACAAACCTGAAGTAATATTTTCTCACAATGTAAGCTCTTAAAAATAAAACATCCACAAATTAAAAACCATAGTCCACCGAAAGACCAACACAAATAAATAGGTATTCAACAAAGGTAAATTCCAGGGATCTCAAATTTTCGGTCTCAAAAAGTGTCTTAAATGACGTGTTATCATAACAGTGGTTATGTATCTCTTATGATTGGCTTTGCCATAAAAGATCATCAAATATTCGATGTCACATCATTTAATACCCATTAGAGACAAAAAATTAGAAACCCCTAGCATTACCCATTCAATAATACAACTAAAAATTAATTCAAATAGTACAGTGCAGCTACGCGGTCCCTCCATTGAAGCTCCATAATAACTAATGAATCAATAGAGGTTTGAACAGTGGCCTCATTATATTGTGCTCCCAAAGCCTCGATGTTTTTTACTTTACAGTGCTGATCAGCAGCAGCCTTCTTAAGCCGTTCAGCTTCAGCAACACACACAGTGATCTCAGAGTCTATGAATTTGTTCCTATTATGGAGCGAAGCTATCACAGAAGAATTGTGTTCTTTTTCTTGCTCCAACTTCACAACTACTTCCTTGACTTCGCCATATTTGTCTATGACATTTCTGAACTCCTCCTCCTCCTTGGAGCAGGCAATAGGCAGCAACATACCTCGAGTCACTTTCTTGTTAAGCTCGACAGCTCTATTGACTAGAGTTGGCAAGTTTTGACGAAGAGATAAGAATTCCTTATGTATGCTCGAAGGGATCCTCCTGCATGCCAGCAAACCAGTCAAGGCTTCATTAAGCGCTTGATATTTGGACTCCTCGGCAAGCTCTCGAAGGTCTCCAGACAATCCTTTCTTGAGCGTCTGCTCGTACTCCTGAATGGTTCGTTCGTCAAGATGAGTTTGAGGAGGAAGGACCCCCAATTCATCGATATTGTTACCTAGAAGCATGTTCCTTAACTGCATCAGAGCAAAGTCTCACTTAGGCATGGCAATGGTGCAGTTTCCACCCCGGATAAGCAATGCTATAAAAATGTGTCGGCGGATCTAGGTGGCGGAGGGGCACCTAGAGGCTACGCTGCCTAAGTGGTCTTTTTTTTTTCTTTTCTTTTTTTTTAATGTATATTTGCATATAACATTCTTATAAGGCATAACAAATTCATTTTAAGCATTGCAGACATTCAAAGCATGCATTAACTACCATTATTAGTCATTATTTTATTTTCTATCTTTGAAGTCATTTCTTAGACAATTCTTTTGACTATAGTGCAAATATACTCCCTCCGTTCCAAATTATATGATTATTATTGACTTTTGAAAGTCAATTTGAGACATTTTCAAACTCAAAATTGAGATGACTCATTAAAAATTATGAAACAATAAAATTTACAATGAGTAATACTCTTTAGATAGTTTACAATATTTATCATTGTATTGATTAAAATTAGAAGAACGTGTGTCAATTTTGAGTTTAGACTTTAAAAGGTCAACAATGATCAAATAATATGGAACAGAGGGAGAATTATTTTGTGTAAAGTTCATTTAGTACTCTAAAAGAAAACTAATGCAAGTGGTCTGGATTTTAGAGTTGTCGATTACAAAAATGTGATGTATTATAAGGATTAAGGAAAAAATTAGGATGAAATTTATTTTATTAAAATATAAACCTGAAAAATTCAGGATCATGCTGTAATAAATTTAATCAAATTCCAAGTTACTAGGACCAAATTAAGGCAGTAGAGAACTAATTCTAGTCAATCAAGTAAAGGGCCGATACTGCAATTACCCTAGAATCCGCCCCGCCACTTTGACAACCTCCCTCCCTCCCCAAAAAAAAAATTAAATAAAAAGAAGTCCTTCTTGACTTTTGGAAGTCAATTTGCAACATTTACAAATTCTAAACTGATATGATTTCTTTAAATTTTAGTCAATACCATTGCGAATAAGGTAAAATGCCTGAAAGTACTATAGATTATTACATTACATAACTTTAGGTTATTTTCTTGTCAAAATGTTATAGCACTTAAGAATGTTTGTTTGGGATACTATGGCCCTAGAACTAGCTTGTATTAATTATTAAGGAACAGGGTAATATACCAAATATAAAATACTACCAAATTCAATTTAGGAGTACAAGGAAAGATCAAAAGAAATCAAGAATGAAAGATCATAAGAAATTAAGAAAGAAAGATCTAAACATCAAAAAGGTAAAATTTCCTAATAATCAATTGAAATTTCCCAAATTTTCTTTTGTGGCCTGATCCAAATCTTTTGGATTCGCCATTATATATTTGGTTTAGGTGTTAATACAATTTTCTTTTGCTGATCAGGAAGAAAAAAGAGGTGATGGAGTTGAACAAATCTAACCTTGGAAACGGTAATGTATCGCAAGCAGGAGGCGGATGAAGTCAACCAAGTTACAAAATTGAAGAGAAAGTAATAATGTTGCCCTAAATAGCCTTAGGACTGTCAATTTGGTCGAGCAAGCCTAAAACCTGACCGTGCATCCCGCTAAAAGACAATTTGAATTTAATTTGGGAACTAGTGTGGGTAAAGGTTTGACAAAAATAGAAGTCCAAAGTGAATTTGAGCCAAACTTGGTCAAAATTTAGCTCAACCCGTCAGAGGCCTAGCCTATAGGTATTTAAGTGAAAATTTTAAAATATTACAGTATTTCTATCAAGTATTGTTTATTTGTTTTATAATAGTTAGTACATATCCACAAGTCATTTTTTTGTTAAAATGTTATAGCATTCAAGAATGCTTCTGCGGGATCATATGGTGTTGGTACGCTTGTATACTAATTTATATGCTTTATTATTGGTGTCTCTCAAAATTTAAACTTCCAGTAATGATCCAATTTTATATCTACATCTGAATATGTTTGAACTCATGATTATACATACATACACATATATATATAGGGAATGATCCATAGCAAATACTTGCTATGAAACATAATAGGGCAAATACCATCATTAACGTCCAATATATCATTCAACGGCTCAGATTAAACCTGCAAAAAGGTTATCTGCTACTAATAGTAGCGGATGACAGGATTACATCCGCTACTATTAGTATAGTAGCGGATGGTAAGAGAAATTACTTACAAATTTGCCAGCATCCGCTACTAATAGAGTGGATGTACCCGTCGTCCATTACTAATAGAGCGGATGTCGCAATTTCAGTTCTAATAAAGGTCGTTGAATGATATATTGGACGCTAATGATGGTGTTTGCCTATGATCAATAACAAGTACTTGTTATGAATCATTCCCCATATAATATATATATATATATATATATATATATATTATATGTTCAATCCATAGTAAATGTTTGCTACGACACTATTTGGACAAACACATCTCTGGTCATCCATAAGATAAACAGACGACCCATATTAAAAAAAAAATAATTCATCTGCCACTATTAATAGCGGATAACACTTTTTTTTATAGTAAAAACTAGGTTGTCAGCTTTTTTCTATGTACGACAAGAAATGTGTTTGCGCAAATAGTGTCATAACAAACATGTACTACAAGGTCCCTTCCAAAGTTAAGGCTTTCGTGCACTCCTAGGTTTACAACGATTGAATAATAATGATCTTTATCAAGATCGCAGGCCTTACAAAATTTTATCTTCATATATTTGTTTTATGTACAAGCAGAGTAATGACACATGCCCATTTATTTCTACATTGTTTTATTGCTTAGACTCTCTTTAGAGAGTTAGGAGAGGAGTGGGTGTGTCCTGCTAAGGTAGAAGATATGTTACTAATTCGTTTTCGAGAATTTGGAAGCAAGGAGGATGCCAAATTTATGAAAGTGTGCATTCTTTTCTATTTTGTGGAGAATTTGGAATGAGCGTACTACTAAGTTATTTAGAGAAAGTTGTTTATTTTTAAAGTTATTGAATGATTCGGTTATTTTTATTGCGCCTCTTTAAGCTTCTGCTATGGGGGCTTTCAGAGATATCTCTGTGACTCATTTATGTAGAGATTGGATGGGTTGCACTTTTTTGAGTGCTCTTCTGTTTTTGTTCTTTTAGTCAGCTAAGGGTGAACTTCTTGTTCCCCATTGTATCCTTTATTTTCTATCAATAACATTTCTTCTTTTATTAATAACATAGCTAAAGTTGGCTATGGATATTATCTAGCCAACCCATCTTTAACCGTTTAAACTGAGATCGAATGGCTTAGATTGGTCAAATTCATTAAACCGTCCACACATAATATGTACGACAATGCAAATTATTTGGCGGGCGATTATAAACCTTCCTTTAAAAATAATTGAGTTTCTATCCTTCATCCGCCAAACTATTTGACACACGGTACTTCTTGTTCTCCGCTTCAAAATCTCTGAACTTGTTAACTTATATCTCTCTTCCACAAAAGCAACTTCTTCTGTGATTTTCCAACCTCTATCTCTCTCCACAAGGGTTCTTAGATTCTTTAATGTCTCGAGCAATCAATTCTCGAGTTGTGAGCAAATTAATAATTTTGTAATGAATTCACGTGAATTTCCTTCATCAATAAGCCCAAAATTTTATGGCAAAACAATCTAAAAATAGTAAATGGAGAAAAAACAAACTTGTGTGGATCTTAGTAGGAACTGAGAAGTGTTTGTGGGTTTCTTTATTGCGCGTTTTTGTTGGATATATAGTGATTTGTGTGAAAAGATAGAGAAAAATGAGAAAGGGAAGTGAAGAATAAAGCTAGTGATTGGTGGCGGTGGTGAGGCAGGGGAGCAGTGACAGCGATGGTGGAAAAGGAGATGGTTTTCTTGGTAATGAGATGGGGGAGTAGAGAGTTGAAGAGAAAGAGAAAGAGAGAAAGAATGAGATGGGGGAGTGGAGAGTTAGAGAGACCCTGAAAGTGTAACCCACCAAATATTAATACAAAAACTTTAGAAAGTGGAGACAATTTACTGTCTGCACAACAATATGGGAATATGGGGGGAATTTTTTTTGTAATTACAATCGTCCACCATATTATTATGCTGACAGAGACTTTTCTAAAGAGTGGCAAACTTGTCTTCTTGTCTTTTGGTCATCGTCCACAGAACTATCTGCATCGTTCTCCAAACAATATGGCGGAAGGTCCTTTTTTTAGGATCTGTCCTTGAATGGATACAAATGGGTTGGTTGGATAATAGTCCATAGCCAACTTTGACTGTGGATCATTCCCAAATATATAAACACACACACACACACACACACATATATATATATATACCTATGTATACCCTTGGTTTTGGATGAGGCTGGAAGCATTTGTATTCTTAATAAATACGATCATGTCTGTTCATTGGTAATTATAGGGTACTAGATAATTTGGCCTCTATTTGAGGATGAATTTGAGGGAGACCATGGAATGAAGCATGGTCTAATTTTGATAGTAATTTATTAAGACTTTATATTATGTGAATCTGGATGATGGCCTTCTAAATTATGGGTTACTTCAAATTTATTCTTTTTAAGGTACGAGTCAAATTCCAACTTTGATATTTTCTTATACAGGATTACCAAAAATAGGCCAAAACCCACTATCATATTTGGGCTGAGCTTGAGCTTACCTATTATAAGCCCAAACAAAGCTGAGCTCGGATTTGGGCCTGTCAATTTTGGAACGGTCTGAGCATAGCTCACATAACCCCGAGCCTCTCTCTCTCTCTCTCTCTGTATATGTATATATACATATATTATACACATATAACATGGATAAAATTTTCAATTTTTATATATAATAGCTACTCGTGTCAGGGAAGGTTGCCTAAATCCCAGACCTGACCCCGACCCTATTGTATGGTTTTATCTCCCATTAGTTCCATACTCCCCCTACCCCATTTAATTGTCCACAAGTTTGTCCAATCAGAATTGGGGTCAATCATAACCTCTCCGGGTCGGGGACAATTACTGAGGACCTGCTGGTACTACGAGGAGCAGCCTACATCTCAAAATAAAAAAAAATAAAAAATAACTATACAAGAGAAATCAATGGTAGACTTGGCAGACTTGAAGAACAAGCATAAAATATAAATGAATTTGAGTACCTCAGAAGTTTCAGGCTCCTTTTGGAAGACAATTTTGGAGCCACTAGGATCATAGCCAGGACTACTATCCCCTGTCTGTCCTTTCACAGAAAGAGATTCCACAATCCCCTTATCACGTAAAGAAAGCACGACTTTTTACTTTGATCCTTAGACACATCCAAATGAGCATCAGATGCTTTTGAGGACTCTGAGCTGACTTCTGCACCATTAATAGGCTGACTGGAAGAAGAACAAATATTTCAGTCTTGCGTTCCAACTTTTATCCTATTTCCTAATAAAAAATGTTAAGAAATTTGATGCTAATGGGCTAATAAATATACAGGGTTAAATTTGACTTTATTTATTACTTAGAGAGTTACATTTTAGGTAAAATTATCGGCTTTCATTTAGGATTTGTTTTTTTTTTCAACCAGAGGTTTCATGAGAATAAAGCTTAGTGACGATATTGTCCTTCAGTTTTTTATAACAATCAAACTTAACCCCACGGCGTCAGGTAATTTAGTTGTTCAAAGTAGACCCAAGTTTTTATGTATGGTCATAGTTCTCCCGATTTGGATGGTACATTTATGAGAAACTTGTGTCCCCTATGAGTTATGACCAACTAAAGATACACAAAGGGTGGGGTTTTGACAATTCATAATGTGATAAACTGGTGGGTTAGTTTTCTTTTAGTCCAAATCTTAATTTATAAAAGAAACCATAGAAAAGTTTTAGGTTGATCCCATTGTAGCACCATAAAGAAAAATGGGTTAATTTCATATGACCACTTGGGGTTTAACGCTTTTCCCACTTGACCACCTGCAGTTCAGAAACCTACATTTAAATACCCGAGTTTTTGAGTTAAAGTGAAAAAGTGTTTTCCGTGTTAACACCGTTATTTTAAATGGTTAAAGACATATTTGACCTCCATATATAATTAGAAGAGCTCAGCTATGGAGTATTATATTTAAAGTGTAACAAAACAAAACAAACAAACCTCTATTCTCGATTTTTGAGCCAAGCCTATTACATCTTCTCTCTCCTCATCAAAATATGGGCCTCCATTTGTTTAACTAATTTTATTAAGCTAATCTGTTTATTATTTTAACTTGTTTTAATTATTTGATTTGAATATGTTTTAATTGTTTTACTGTTTAGTTAAGTTAATTTATTAGTTAGTTTGATTTTTTTATGTTTAATTTGTTTTAAATTTATAATATATTAAGAATATAAAAAATTATAATTTATTACTTTTTACACATATTTAATTATTTTTCCTCCTTGGTATTCAAATAGACAAATTTTGTGGTGTTTGTTATTTTTTGACATGTCTATGTGGTTAATTGAATAAATATATGTATTTTTTTATTTTCAATCGTTAAAAAGTTAATATTAATTTTATATTTTTAAATGAAAAAAATAAAAATTCGTTATAACGATGAAAAGTCTATAATGGTTGAAAATAAAAATAAAAATTCTTTCAAACAAATAAAATATATCAAATCAAGAAAAAGTTAATCGCAATAAGAATCGATGGACAATAAAAATACTTGAATTATAATTAAACTTCATAAATAACAACAGAATATGCAATAGTCCATTTTATGTTCATTTATTTTGCTTGTGCATTTCTTAAGCAAGAGAAAAGAAAAGAAAAATACACTAAACTTTATTCATCCAAATTTTTTTATATCAAAAGATAAACAAATTTGGATAAAAAAGAAAATAATTTAATTTAGACTTTTATAATCATATACTATCCTTTTATTTACAAACATAATTAGATTTAATAAAAAAATAAAAATAATAAATAAATTTGAAAGTTATTATAATTATTTTAAATAAACTAAAAAAATACAAGCAAAATGGGACTTTTAAAGCCAAGGTACATGAAAGAGGGCATTTTTGACTTTTTTCAGCTACTTTTGACTGTTATAGCCCAACCTCACGCTCTATTGGCGAGTGTTATGCACACACCGTTAATCTGGATGGAAAAGGTGACGTTTTCACTTCAACTCAAAAACTCGGGTGTTTAAATGTAGGTTTCTGAACTGCAGGTGGTCAAGTGGGAAAAGCGTTAAACCCCAGGTGGTCCGGTGAAATTAACCCAAGAAAAATTAAGTTTCCAAGAGTAAAGAGTATTGCATGGAAATCATTCAATATAAGAGTTTTAAGAGCATTCCCTACCCTTCATAAATGTTATAAAAAAATTCCATTAGATGAGTATATCAGTATAGGTAGAAGTTACCCAAAATATAGAAAAATAGAGCTCATTTATCAACCTCCCATTTATGTCATAAAGGAACTTGGTGTTAATCAAGCAACCAACGTAAGTGAAATAAGATGGAAAAATCTATACTATATAAGGCACAAAATGTATATTAGAACATAGAATGTCATTTATCAAGGAAAACTTTGAGGAGTACCAAAGGTATAATGCCTTTATATGCAAATGCAGTCACTTTCAAATCTGACACGGTAATATTAAATTGGGGTAAAATGCAAATGTGGCCACTGAACTTTAGGTGTTTTTGGGTATTGAGCCCCTTCTTTTGGTCAACGCAAATCGAGCCCCTTTTTGTTCAAAAATTTGGATATTGAGCCCCAGGAGCCACATGTGCGTTGACCTGCCTACATGGCACACGTGGCACCGCTGACCTGGACGTTTTCCAATTAATTGCTAAAAAACTGGTGAAGCCCAAGATTCGAACTCAAAACCTCAACTTTGAAATCTCGGTCATGAGACCACCGGAACACCACGGGCCTAGCTGCTAAATTATCTCAAAGATTAACTCTTATACCAAATCAATTCATTTCCCCCAGCCCCACCAGATTATTAAAAGACAAAGATACCCATTAATTTAAAACACAGATCCATTGTCGTCTCTCTCATCTAAAGCTCGGTAATTTCAGATCTCCCAAAAGTTAGGGTTCGCTAAATTCAGACCAAAATTACAACATCTTTCGCATTTAGTGGCCATTATCTCAGAAATCCGTTAAAAAATATAAAACATCTTCTCTTTTTCTTAAACAAAACATCAATTCAAAATAAAACCCAATTTTAGTATATAATTTTTTTTTTATAAAAAAAACAATTATTTGCAGGTAATATGATTTTGTTGGATTTGGTTCACGGATTAGTAGCAGAATTAGATCTGTCCTTCCTCCGCTACACAGATTGCAAGATTTGAAGATATGAACCGTCAAAGAAAATTTCTCCAAAAACTGGGCGAAAAAATCGATCCAATATCGATTCTGAGAATCCAATTTCTCGAAGCAAATTGATGGTCGAAACTTATTTTAAAGTGGCGCAACGGATCTGCTAGTTAGGGTCCAAATCCACCCATCACTGCCACTCATCCCACCACCACCCAACATTAATCACACCCAATCATCCCTCCACAAACAAATCAACCATCACCCAGCATAAACGAAGCAACCGCCATGCACCACCACCACAAATCACCCATCGTCTACAATTAAAAATTCAAACATTAAACAATATAAATACAGATCTTGAGAAAAGGGAGAAAATTTTGAAATAAAAAAATAGACCGGGAGAAGAGAGAAGGCAGCGATATGCTTTGGTGAATTGGAGGAAGATCTCGTGCCGACCAACCACCGCGCCGCTAGTCTCGATCATGGTTCTATTCAACAGAGATTCAGGATTCAGATTTGAATCTGAGATTCGGATTTTAGGGTGTCGTCGAATCAAGAACCCAACGACGATGATCCTCTGAAGCTATTGCTCCGGGTGTTAAGGTTGCTTTGCTGCAGCACAAAGAGTTTTGTTTTCTCCCCTGCGTTAATTCGTTCCTCAAATAACAATAGTCGGTTGGTGGGGGGGGGAGACTTGGAATTTGGTTTGATTAGGTAGTGGGTTAATTAGCTAGCTGGGATGTGCTTAATAAATGTGTAGTTTAAACATAATAATTAGTTTTCAAAATTAAAAATAAGAATTAATTTTCAAATTTTAAAATAATTATTATTATTATTATTTATTATTATTATTGTTATTATTATGGTTAATATGGTTGTTGTTATTATTATTATTATTATTATAATAATAATACTAAATTGATTTAGTACAAAACTTGTTTCTTGGGATAATTTAACAGCTAGACATGTGGTGCTTGGGTGGTCTTTTGACCAAAATTTCAAATTGGAGGTCTTGGGTTCAATTCTTAGGAGTAACATATTTTTGGGAATTAATTTTGGAAAAGTACACATCAGCAGTGTCACGTGTGTCACGTAGGTAAGTCAACGCACATGTAGCACCTGGGGACTCAATATCCAATTTTTTGAACAAAAAGAGGCTCGATTTGTGTTGACAAAAAGAAAGGGGTTCAATACCCAAAAACACCAAAAGTTCAGTGCTCACATTTGCATTTTATCCTATTAAATTGGCAAATATTTTGCTAATGAATTTTTTAAAAGCCACTTAAAGTCATTTCCCTCTATTCCATCATAAATTCTTTTCTTTTCCTCCTTTGAGTGTTTTGGCACAATGCTTTGAGACACGGTGAAACATAATTATAGACTATATTTTAGATATATTTTATTTTTACAATATATTTGTATGTTATACTATGTTACATGGACTCACAACCTCTAGAAGGATCCTTAAAAGGACACGGCACGAAACGCCTACTCTTAGAACATTTTGGTTTTGTTTCCACCAAATTGCCATGTTACCTGCACCCTTACCCGTGTCGTATTCTGCCGAAATGTTACTTCTGGATTTTAGAAGAGTCCATGTAACAGATGTTATATACGCAACTATGTTAAACTTAATTGGAAAATATAATGCATTAATGTAATATGTGCCAAAAACACTCAAAATAACAGGATACTAATCATGGGGCAGAGGTATAATAACATAGTACTTCAAGCAAGACTACTTACCTGCACTTAACTCAGAAACTTGTGCTTATTATACCTAAGAACAAACATTTCCTCTACTATGCTTTGACTGTGATTCAAAACTAGAACTGTTATTAGCATGATTTAAGTATTACAAGCATGAAAAGTCAACAATGAACTGTTAGAAGATACTATCTTATCCCATAATTGTAGATAATCATATCCCATAATTAGAGTGTATACATTGCTGTAAATTAGGGATTACCATAACTATAAATTAGGGATTGTTATATTGTGAAACTTGTATATAAGTCAATGTAATAGAGAGCAGAATAATTAAGAAATTATTACCCAAAATCAGTTTCTTCTTTTATACATGGTATCAAAGCACGTTCCTTAGCAGAAAACTAGTTTCTTAGTTTTTCTCTCGCTGCCATTCTTATTTTCCCTCAAAAAACTAGTTGAATAAATCTGTATGAAGAAATTGAGATCATAATTGGATTACCCATTGTCAGGCGACCACCATAGAAGTTTCCGACTTCTGACCCACCGCCACACGCGCCACCACGCACCACCACACTCGCTGCGAGCCAACACCACGCGCCACCTTCAGCCGACGTGTGAGCCTTCTCTGACGATCGTCCCATCGTGTTCGCCTCTCCCTCCTCTTGCCATCTACAGTGGTCTTATGGTGTTTGATTCAGGTTTATCCAATTTTTTTCAGTCAGCAGCTTCTGTGGCTTCATTTTTTCCTCTACTGTTGCACTGTGCTATTTTCCTGTTACTTCTTCTGCATAAATTTTGTAGTGCAATTATTTGATATCCTTTGAAAAGTTTATTCTCCTTGGGTATATATTGTATCTACTTGTTATATGGCGGAACAAAATGGTGCTAGCAGTGGGGTTCATAACAGTAACATGGGACAACAAGTTGTTAGAAGCCATACTTTTAATTCAGCATTGGTTCTCAGCCCCTTTAAACTGAATGGAACCAACTATTTGGCATGTTCTCAAGCGTGTCGCATGTCAATTGAGGCCAATCGTATCAACACTTCATCAATGGAACAACTGCTATGCCTGAAAAACCGGGTATGGCCCAAGAGGAGTGGAAATCTGATAATTCCATGGTGAAGACATGGATTTTTAATTCGATGGAACCTAGTATGCAGAGTAGCTACATGTTCTTAGACACTGCCTATGAGCTGTAGGAGGCTATCTCTCAAACTTTCTCTGTTTCTAGTGATATGTCTAAGGCATATGACATTCGTAAAAGAATCCGTGAGCTGGGTCAAGGGGAGAAGACTGTGGCTCAGTATTTTGCAGAGATTAATGCACTTTGCCAAGAGCTTGATCATTACCAAGTTTTTTCAGCCAAATGTACAGAAGATACAGCAGCTTATCAAAAGTTTGTTAGTAAAGATAAAGTTGTGGATTTCTTGGCTGGTTTGAACATAGAGTATGATTAAATTCAAGCACAATTGATTGGTCAGACACCATTTCCATCACTGCGAGATGCTCATGCTAGAGTCCAACAAGAGGAAAGTAGACGTCGGGTGATGGTTCTAAATTTAAATCCTGTTGATCGATCAGTTGTGGTTGCTTCGTATCCTAAGCCTGTTGAGAAGGAGTCCCGCGAATGTGACTACTGTGGGGGAAAGAACCATACCAAGGATCGTTGTTTTAAGCTTCATGGATGTCCTAAAGGACATGGAGGTCGGTCTGGTAGTGGTCGTGGTTCTCAGGCCTATATGTCCACTACAACACTTCCTGTTGATGCATCCAGTACTTCAGAAACTACTACTGCACTCACTCCTGAGGAAATTTCAGTTTTTTGAAAATTCTGCTCAAAATCTATTTCTTCTCATTATGCCCAATCAGGTATACATTCTTATGCTTTTAATGTTTCATCAACTTGCCCTAGTTGGATCATAAACATAGGTGCTTCCGAGCATATGACCAGGTCCTCCAGCCTCTTTACCTCATACATGCCTTGTTTTGGCAAAGATAAGGTTCGAGTAGTCGATGGTTCCCTTTCTTCCATCTCCGAGAGTGGTTCAGTAGTTTGTACTCCTTCATTAACATTATCATCTGTTCTTCATATTCCTTCATTTATTACAAATTTATTACCTGTCCAACGTCTTACTGAATCTTTACACTGCTCAGTCACCTTTTTCCCAACTCATTGTGTTTTTCAAGACTTGGTGACGGGGCAGAAGATTAGCAGTGGTAGTGCAGTTGGTGGTCTATATTATTTAGATGTTCCCTCATCTAACATGCCTCTAATTACAGATGGGACTGCTACTCAAACTCTTCAATCTACTTCTGACTCCAGCCTAATTTCTCTTCGTTAATGGCATCGACGTTTGGGAAATCCCTCTTTATCAGTATCAGAGTCTTTATATCCATCTTTAGTTAAGCAGTGTAATAAAACTCATTTTTTGTATGAACCATGTGAATTGGGTAAACACAAACGTTCTATTTATTCTACTATTAACAGTCGACATTCTGAATCTTTTGTTGTTATACATATTGGTGTGTGGGGACCCTCTCGGGTTGTTACCCGTTCTGCTTATAGATGGTTTGTTAGTTTTATTGATTGTCATTCTCGTGTAACTTGAATTTATCTTCTTCGTTCTAAAAATGAGGTGTTTGACTGTTTTCAGGAATTTCATAAAATGATTCAAACCCAATTTGAAGCTAAAGTCAAAATCCTCCATAGTGATAATGGTCGTGAATACAGTAATAATAATACTTTTGCATCCTATCTCTCAGAGCATGGCATCATACTTCAAACCTCTTGTATCAAAACCCTAGAACAAAATGGAGTGGCGGAAAAAAAACCCCGACACTTACTAGAGATAGCACGCACTCTTATGTTCACTATGAACACCTAAATTTATTTGAGGAGATGTTCCAACTGTTGCATTTCTTATAAACCAACTTTCTTCTAGAATTCTTGGGAACAGAAGTCCCATCTCTTTCCTTCAACACACGACAAGTCCTTCTCCTTTGCCTTGAGTTTTTGGTTGTGTTTGCTATGTTCATGATAAATCTCCCACTCGGAAAAAACTAGATCCCAAGGCTCTTAGGTGTGTTTTCATTGGGTATTCTCCAACCCAAAAAGGTTACAAATGTTATCATCCTCCTTCAAATAAAGTATTTACCACTCGTAATGCAACTTTTTGGGAATTAGAACCTTTTTATTCTTCCTCATCTTCTCCTCAGGGGAACTAGTCACTCTTCCTTATGGAAAAAAACCAGTTGGATACAAATGGGTATATACAGTCAAACAGAAGCCTAATGGGACAGTTGAGACACTTAAAGTCAGACTAATTGCAAAAAGATATACTCAAACCCATGGGATTGATTACCAGAAGACATTTGCTCCTGTGGCGAAGATGAACTCTGTTCGTACCATAATCTCATGTGCAGCAAACTTCGGCTGGGATATTCAGCAATTGGATGTAAAAAATGTGTTCCTTCACGATGACTTGGAGGAGGAAGTGTACATGAAAATACCCCCTAGTTTTGCTTCATGTGCAACCAAGGGTAAGGTCTGTAAGCTGTGAAAGGCTCTGTATGGTCTGAAGCAATCTCCCAGAGCCTAGTTTGGTAGATTTCACAAAGCAATGATAAGGTTTGGATACAAGCAGAGTCGAGCAGATCATACTCTATTTGTCAAACAAATAAAGGGCAAGACTACCATTCTTATTGTTTATGTTTATGATATTGTGGTGACAGGGGATAGTAGAAAAGAGATAGATAGTCTCAAAGCAAGACTGGCCAAAAAGTTTGAGATCAAAGATCTTGGTCCTTTAAAATATTTTCTCAGTATTGAAGTTGGGAGATCTTCCGGTAGAATTTTTCTATCTCAAAGGAAATATGTATTTGATCTTCTAACAGAAACTGGCATGTTGGGATGTAAGTCTGGTGATTCTCCTATTAAAGTTAATCATCTAGTAGGTGGTACAAGACCTACGATTGATAAAGAAATATATCAACGTTTGGTGGGACGATTGATATATCTTTTTCATACTAGACCTGATATATCTTATGTTATGGGAGTAGTAAGTCAGTATATGCATGATCCTCGACATTGTCACATGGAAACTGTCTACAGAATTTTAAGGTATCTCAAGTCTGCTCCTAGGAAAGGTATATTGTTCGCACCACATGGTCATATGAGAGTTGAAGCATTCTTCGACTCAAATTGAGCTGGCTCTATAGAGGATCGTTGTTCTACATCTAGTTACTGTTCATTTATTAAAGGCAATCTTGTTACTTGGCGCAGTAAGAAACAATCCGTGGTGGCAAGATCCAGTGTTGAGGCAAAATATCGAGCTATCATCTTAGGTATATGTGAATTAATGTGGCTTCAAACTTTGCTAGAAGATTTGGGTGTTACAACAAAAGGGCCTATGCAGTTGTTTTGTGATAATAAAATAGCTATTAGTATTGCAAACGATCCGGCACAACACGATAGAACAAAGCAAATTGAGATTGACAGACACTTCATTAAAGAAAAGTTAACTAGCGGTCTTATTTGCTTACCTTTCATCAAAACAGAACATCAGTTTGCTGATATTTTTACTAAAGGTCTTAGTAGTAAGGTGTTTCATCTATTTTGTTTCAAGTTGGGCATGCGAGACATCTATACACTAACTTGAGGGGGAGTATTAGAAGATACTATCTTATCCCATAATTGTAGATAATTATATCCCATAATTAGTGTGTATATATTGTTGTAAATTAGGAATTACCGTAACTGTAAATTAGGGATTGTTATATTGTGAAACTTGTATATAAGTCAATGTAATAGAGAGCAGAATAATTAAGAAATTATTACCCAAAATCAATTTCTTCTTTTCTACATGAACAAATACATAATCAATGATTAATAAAGTATGAATAATTTGACCTTTGTAAGTTTAACAGACAGAAGCCACTAACGAGGCATCAAGCCACTAGTGTACGCGTGTCTGTGCTTTCTGTATGGTTTAAGAGTTAAATCATTTAGATTAGAACTGTTAATACCTAGCATTGAATAACAAGATTTTTTTGTTTATGAGATAATTTCTCTAGAATTTTGATATTGCACTAGTTATTTCCACTTCTGTATAAAATAAATTTACAGAATTGACACCATAGAAAAGAAAAGAAAATGTACAATCTTTTCTAGGAACTCAATGTAGGGGAGGAGCTACAAATTAGTGTGGGGGTACCGTTGTCCTCCAACAAAATTTCAAAATCCCACTTGCTCTTGTAAATTTTTTAAGTTTCATATAGTACCCCAAATTTTAAAAATATAATATCCTTAATTTTTAAAAATATGGTAAAAACAGGTAATCCCAAATTATAAAATAGTCAGAATAGGTACCCAATATATAAATAGTCTAAATAAGTACTCCACTTTCCCAAAAAAATAAAAATTCCCGTTGTTGCCGAAAAACTATTAACGTTCCCCTCATTTTGAAAAGTTTGGCTCTGCCACTAACCCAATGATTGATTGGAAACTTAATTTCAACAACCGATATAGATGCATATATAGCCAAATATACTGATATACATAAACAACTAGACACATAAATAAATATTTCAGTCTATATGGTCTCTGTATTTTTAATTGACTAGAATTAATTTAACTTTTTCTTTTGACAATCAATGTTATGATTTCTTGCGAAATAAAACAATATAAGACTTGCCAGAAAATTTTGATTTTACCATCATATAGAATTATCGACGACAAGGAAACACTTTTCTTCCTCCTGCAATGATAAATGCTGGATATAGAATTTTCATTCCTGCCATGATCACACGAACATTCTCCACTGAATCACTGATTTAACACAAAAAAGCTTATGTAGTCTACAATCAGCTTAAACAACATATTAAGTTTAATCTTCCTAGTTCCACTAAGTTAATTCTTATTGACAAATAGCTTATTTAAATGGGCATTAATCAAGAATATTGCACTAAAGAGAACAACCTTAATCTAAGACGAACTTGACAACACTATCATAGAAGTACAGATGTCAAAGAAGTAACAAGAATTTTCAAGGACTAAATTTTATGGAATTTTTTTTTCTCTCTCTTCTAAAGGATGGTTTTTCAAGCTAAATGGCAGGTCAAACTTGTATGTTCAAGCTAAATGCTATGACCATTGTCACAGTCTAAATTGACCAAGGTCATGTTTGTTGCAAGAACTATGTTCAAAGGTTACAGCTCCAGGGACTATAATCCTAAAATTAGTAATCCTAGACACTATTTTATCCTGTAGAAAAAAGTTAAGGGGAATTATAAATTATACATGGGGTAGCTAAAATAATGGTATTTTGGCCCTGAATTTTTTAATCCGAAGGTCATCGAGGGACCCTAAAAGAGGTGGTATTTTATATTACCTTTTTGAGGTATTATGGTAACCTAAGACTAACAGTCCACAGTGCAAATTTGGTGGCAAACTGAAACACAGAATAATTTCATAAAAAGACTAAAAAGTCCTATCCCACTAATAATGCTTCCAAACAAATATATAGTGTATGTATGATTATATCCTTCCACATATAAAGAGGGCTTGAACATCAAATGTTTTAATCTTATTAAGTCCAAAAGGCCAAAAATTAATGCTGTTATTAGGTCTCCGCTATACATATTCCCTGTTTAGAAGAACAGAGTCATAGTGAATTATCCAGCATGAAATTGATTCCAACACATGTAAATTTAAGTTATGGACAAGTTAAAAGAAGTGCTAAATCCTAGTATCCAACCAAATTGACAGGAATGTAAATCAATATCAAAGTATGGTAGAGAGATAGGAAAATCTTATGCTTTTGAGAATTTATATCAGATGCATTGTAGCATCAAGTTGTAGATGACTTATTCAAAGCATACTACCTAAAAGCAAAAAAGGCTGATCCTTTGTGAGAATTTTAAAAAGAATGTACACTGTGCACAAGTTCAAAAAAAAACAATTAATACTTTCGAGTCCACATTTAAAAGTCAATTATTTTAGAAAAGTTCCGACCTTTTCGAGTCCTGCTATGTATTGCGAAAATTTTCTACTGACTTATGATTGCAACGTACATTAATACATAGGATTGGGTAGGATTATAACGTTGGCCCACTTTATCACAGACATCGTTAAAATATTACGAGTAATAGTTATCCACATAACTGACAACAAAAAAGTCGATATACAAAATTGCAAGATATATCATTTTCCTTAGGCATAATTGATAACCAAGGTAAGACTTATCTATTATCTATGTTATAAAGCGGGAGGAAAACTTGGTGGTTAATTTTGGCGTTAACACAAAAATTCCTTTTTTATCTTCATATGTTACCAAATGTTTCGGTTCATGATGGAGGTTGGGAAAACAAAAGAGTAACTAAATTGATTTACTAAGGTAAGACTTATTTATATAATGACATTTGCTAAATCGATTTTGAACTTATTTTGGGACATACTAAAAGAAAAAGTGGAAACTCATTTTGGGATCGAGGGCTAATGTAAACCAACTAAATTAAAAATTAAATAAAAAGGTAAATCAATGTACAAATATTCTAAACGAACAAAATTAACTATGAGTACTGATTTTTAGTCATTAATTACTTTGTGTTCACGCAATAGGTTACATGAAAAGTAGCAGTTACATTGTTTGATCCATAATAATTTAAAATATTATACGCCCTTCGTCTTGCAGAGATCGTCGCCCTTTTGGGGTGTGTTCAACACTGATTTTAAGACTAGAGCAAGCACTTGTGCGATTGGGATGACACTGAAATTTTATTTCTTCCATGGAATTGGCAAGACGATCAGAAAAGTAAACAATAAGTCAAGCAAAAAGCAATAGAATCAGTAAAGTAGACCCTGCCTATTGTGCTAAAAGTTCAATAAAGCCGTCTTTAAAGCCACAGTTTCACTAGATCAAAGTCGAACTCATTTTAAAAAATAAATTTTCTAAAAAAAATTGTTTACTGTAAAGGTGGGTAAGGGGTACAATGAACCTAACCTCGATCCTACAAGAATTGGACCCCTTACTGGGGTTATGGAATAAGGCCCTGAAGCTATTATTAAGTCCCTAACGGGATTTAACCGTGCACTTCCCGTTAGGCAATGAGAGGGGTACCATTTGAACTAGAGCTCACTGGTAAAGTCTCATAATAAGTAGGATATACAAACTCACAGATAACTAATGAGCAATATTTTAAGGACCGGACCGGACCGGCCGGTCAGACCGGTTAAACTGGGAACCGGTTGGAAAAACGATCCGGTCAACTCAAAAAATCGGAAGTATGAACAAACTGGTAAAAACCGGTGACCCAGTGATTAGATCGTCCGACCCAGCGAACCGTCCAGTGGTTCACGGTTTCAACCAGTTTGCAACCAACCCAAAAAAAAACAAAAAAAAAAACACATCAAACGAGCAACGAAAAAATCATTCAGATTCTTCGGTATAGTTTGTGCATGAGTTACTACTTTCATAAATTTGATAGAGATGTGAATGAGAGAGGAATAGTGAATCTCATCTTTTCTTATTGTCACCGGAAATGGAGTTTCAGGGGAAGATGGGAAGAAGAGTGCTATTTGGATGAGAGAGAAAGTGTGGTGAGGAAATTTTAGGATTTGGTGAGAGTGCTTACTGAAGAGTGGAGATATTATTACCTTCCACTTTGCACGACATTTCATGTTATCTCACTTTTGATTTAACCATATTTAAATATTGAGTAAATAATAGGGGTATCAATACTTGTAGACTAATATTACTTTTGTATGTTTAACATATATCAAATAAACTTTATAATACTTATTAATGTATTTAATTAATAAAATTTAACATAATTTATAAGACATTAGTAATATTTAATGATTTTATAATCCCTCCGTTTTTAATATTTATTTGTATCAAAAAAAATTTAATATTAAAATTAACCACTTTTCGTAATATAGTAACTCAACTTTATTATGTTTTAGTGCATAAAAAACGAGATTTTTTAAAATTTTATTAATTACTATATTTTTATATATTTATGACGTCACCGGTTCAATAACGGTTCAACCACTGGTTGGACCAGTGACCCTTCCACCCGGTACCTTTTCCGGTTCGATGACCGGTCCGGGTTTGTAAACCTTGTTAATGAGATTTGAACCTGAAACCTAATGGTTCCGGGATACAGTTCTAAAGGCTAAGACCTATTGGCTTTAATACTGAAGAAAACCCATGAGAACTGTAGTAGTATCCCATCAACAGAATTTCCCCTCCACAAAAACAAACATATTAGTGTAAAATGAAAGAGGCAAACATACCACAACAGACGCATTGTGGCGGAGCTTGGTTACACAGTCTCCATGTCCCAGCTCCAGAGAAACTCCATAAGCAGTATACATTTTTGGCCCCAAGTCTTGCTTCAAAAAGTCTTCTGGGTAAGTTGACAACAATGTTTAGGCAGCGAATATGTGAATGTGTTTTACTTGAAGCCCAAACTACTAAAAAACTCAGAACCATGACGTGGTAAGTTCTCTCAAACGAACTAGTTGGGGGGGGGCACTCTTTTAACTTCAGAATCTGGGACCATTCATAATTATCAAATTTACACTGGGAAAACTGAAGTAACATCAATATCTACCTGCATACCAAAAAGAAGAATAACTAATTTACTACATGATTACCAGCTTACAAATAGCAATAGGATGAGAAAAAGAATATATTAAAGAGGCAGCAAGAATTTTGAAACAGGGCATGTTGATGTATATCTCAGTTTTATATCCATCAAACTGTAATCAAATGCTTTAAAGAACCAATGAACTCTAGCTCTAGTGGTACCCCTCTTATCTTCTAACACGGAGGTGCAGATATCAAATCCTTTAGGGACTCAATGGAGAAGTTATTATCTTGTTGATGATATCTCCAATAGCCTGTATGGGCCTACTCTTGTAAGGTTGAGGTTGGGTTTATGCCCCCCCCCCCCAAAAAAAAAAAAAACACACACACACACACGCAAACAAAACCCACCTTTAATAAAAAAAAAAATTTAAAAAATGCTTTGAGACAGCTTACACTGCCTGATTTCCTCAACTAGGTCTAATTATCAGATATTCGCATCAGCTGCTTTTGGTACAAAGACCATGTTGTGACAAACAAATAGTAGACAAGAGACTAATAAATTAAAGGGACAGAGTAGTACAAACACACCAGAATGAACACAAGTGATTTACATAGAACTAGAGAAGTTAATAAAGAATTCTAATTTGAACCTTTCCTTGTTCTACAACTAGCATTAAAATGAATATATCATGATTTATATCCCACATAAGACATCTAAGAATAACATCAATCAACAATAAAAGTGTGAGTAGCTTATGAAACAGAATTCAAGTGGTGCATCTAAATGCAACCAACTTCTACAATTGCAATTATCTTGAAAAACAAAACAAGTCTCAACAAACTCCTCCCGTCTCATCCTAGATACCTACGTAGCGGGACAAATATAGTAATGACAACAGCAGAAATAGCTAAAAGAGAAAAAAAAAACTTCAGTACTCCATAATAGTTAATACACATATAACACCACCATATCTGTTCCCACTCAATTTATTAACAGCATTTTGAACAGTAAAGGGCATGTGCAATGTCAATTACAGATATCTCTGCCAGTATATCAAACGTACCAATAACTATAAAAGTTTCACTAAAGCTATGTTTGGCCACTCAATTAAGCCTTGGAATTGGATTGAGAGCCACATTTTTTAACTAAATTTCAATTCCATGGAATTGCAAATTTGCTTTCATTCCAATTCTAAAGCTTGGTATTGATTCGTCAAACAAACATAGCATATGTATCAATCAGAAGTAGAGCAAATGCATTAGCAGATGAACAAACAGGTATAAGCTTTGTATAGTATGAACTATTCTGTCAGCTTTAAATTTTTCAATACCAGCTAATCATGAAGCTAAAAAAATATAGTTTCCATTTACAATTCATGCAAGAAAAAACCATCCATCATCACTCCTCTGGCGTTGATGACACATTAGTTTATGCAGACTCAAATTCATTCCCTGCTGTTTTATAAAGTATTAATGTTTCATAAAGATGACAAAATGAATCATTTTGAGATGAGTTACTCTTGGAATCATGCAGTCATTTAAGGAAAAAATAAAACTCAATCATGTTCTGCTGGGTGGAGGGATTATTACAAACAAAAGTACATACTAACAAAAAAAAACAGTGTAGATTATCAATCATGAGGGAAAAAAATATTAGGGATTTGTTATCTATTCAAGGGGGTAAAAATTTTATTTTGGGAGTCTTAGAAATAAACTACACAGAAATCAACAAAGCAAAAACCTCCTTTTGGGACCGAATTTATCTTCATTACAAAAATGCACCCACAAATAATAGCAGCCAAATATAGCATTTTTGAGAATACTTCTTGCTGACCGACCCTATATTACTCAATTACTACGCCAGAAATAAAACTATAGCCCATCAATCATGAGGAAAAGTGATAAAATAAGGAAACTGCAAAGCAAATTATTTTGGGACGGAGGAGTATTACCTAGTTAATAAACATACCCACCAGAACCAAGAAATAGGACAAGATCGATCATCAAGTATGAGGGAAAATAGTAGGAAAAGTATTTATTCTTCTACTCCATTATTATATAATTACGTCACCGCACACACTGTAATCAATCAATACAAAAACAAGTACCGAGTTCTTTTCGTCGAGTCACCAAAACAACAACTCAGTAAATATATTACCGTGATTCAGAAATCCAAGTAATTTTTGATTTTTCTATTTTAGTGTTATCATATATTCATTGATTTTTTAAATTTATATACAAATGCATTGTATGTGTCATGCCTACCCTACCATGTCCTATTGCTCCAATTTATATAGAATTCCACACAACAATCGAAAGCAACTACAAGTCCACGAGCATTTATTAAAGGGTCCTCTTAACATGTGTAATTAGAGCACATGTTAAGCGTCAACATCGAGGCGTTATATTATTTATTTATGCATTGGTATCAGTAATGCACAAATACAAATGTATTGGAAATAACATTGTTGATCCCAATGCATTTGTATTTGTGCATTGCTGATACCAATGCATAAACAAATAATATAGTGTCTCGATGTTGGCGTTTAACATGTGTCTTAAATCTCACATGCAACTAACCTATTAGAGTTTGCAACTCATGATATTCAAACCATTAAAACATTTATAAACCACAACTTGACAGGAGAAACAATTAATAGGAAGCGATGGAATTATATATTTCAGAAATACAAAAAAATAATATAATATATTTTCTGGTGTTGGATACAATAATTTTAAGACATAAAGAGTCTATTACTCTATCCCAAAATGCGAAAAAACCAAAAGTTCTATAGTAAATCTACAATATTCCTTTTCATTCCATTCACACCTATTAATTACTTACTACATTAACCAAAATTCAGTTAAGTAAATTATATTATACACAATAATTATCATTTTTATTATATGTAGACTATGTTCAATTCTGTTTTGAATTAATTAAATAAATTATATTATGCACAATTTGATAATAAATAAAAAAACTCGCTAAGTAGTTTTAAACTTACCCGTGTTTTGCACAGGTTATCAAGCTTGTATGTTATTACAAGCCCACCACGAATAATGGTTTATTATATTAATTGTTAAGATAATCAATTAAATATAGAATAAATATATTACAATTTTGAAAAAGATGGTTGTAGTTATTAAATTATTAAGCATTTATTTAAATAATAAATTATTAAATATTACTCCATCTGTTCTGAAATATAAGATTAATATTGACTTTTTAAGTCAATTTTAATTATTTTTAAACTCAAAATTGACATAAATTCATTTAGTTGATGTCGATACGATTATGAATATTATAAAATACCTAAAAAGTACTACTAGTTATAAGAATTATTATTTTGAAAACTTAAATAAATCATGTCAATTTTAAATTTAAAAATGTCTCAAGTTGATTTTTAAAAAGTTAAAAATGATCTTATAATTCGAAATGTATGAAGTATATATTATAGGTTCCTTCGATCAATTACTAAGTTAAACACTTGATTGAAATGAAGATTTATTAGTTATGATTATGAGAAAATAACTGTTTTAATTTTATTTAAGTTTGTAATGGAATTCTATAAAGTGTTTATATTGACAAAATTTACTTGAAATGTGACGCCCCCAAAATAGGTTCACACAACCTATTTTGAGTCGCCAATTACATTCTACAAAATACAAATACAAATACGAATTTTCCAATTTACAACTATTATAAAGTTATGATATTTTATTAATTTTTTTATAAATTTATTATTGGATTTATAGATGCTAGAAGTATTATATAGTCAAAAAAATTGGATATATATATAAATAGACTATAGATAGATAGATTTGATTGTTTCTTTATAAACCTATATTACTAGTTATCGTTTCCTTATAAAATTACAAGACTAATTCCAGTTTCTAATTTAGATTGATAAGTAATAAAGATTGATTTAATGTAAGACCCCGACTTTATGAAATAAAAGTTTATTATTTTCTTTATGATTATTATTCTAAATAGTAAAGTGCTTAAATGATATAATGTTATAGTTAAAGGTGATATATGCAAATTATCTAATAAACAGTATGTCGGGGAATATTCCTTTTATCGGAAAATATTCTCTATGTCGGGGAATATTATATTCGGTAACGTACGATGGCGCCGAAATAACAAAACATTAGTGGGCCCCACAATGACTAATTGTCGGATGCTGAAAACGACAGTATTTTGTCAACAGTATTATTACTTGCAACTGTTGAAATACCCAGTAATAAAAAGAACATTAAAACGTGTTATTCCACAGTTGTACGAGTTATTCCACAGTAGCACACGGTGATGCACAGTATTTTATATTATTGATTCAATAATTGATAAAGTAGCAATTGCACAATATTTTGATTCAATAATTGTTACAGTGGCATCTGCTTAGTACTTTTTATTATTTGTCACGACACTGTAACTTATATTATTTGATATGATATTTTAGCATTATTGACAATGTTTAAAAATTCTGTCGAGGAAAAGGGTTATTTAATTGTGCGTCGTTTATACGGAAAGCCCACTCTTTCCTGAGAATGATCTGGTTGTCAATATTATGAGTCTATAATATTATTGGTGAATAATTGTTGAAAGATTAAAAATGTGTTGGTTAAAGATGTGAGGTGGTTATGTGTTAAATTTTGGGTTTATTATGAAGCGTTCGTTGTAAGTTTGACTTATTATTCCATGGGACCCACCACCTGCTAAATTTTCAAACCATCAGACAAATTTTATTAAAAAATTTAAGGTAGGGAATATCATTTATTTCATACTCGTATATAATATCATTTGCTTTCGTATTCGTAAGTGATATTATTTTATTTCATACTCATAAGGGTTGTTATTCATTTCATATTAATTTGTGGGAATAACCTGTCTGTACGGTTTACCGTGTCTGGTGAATAACCCTTCGTATTCATTCCTTATTAATCTGTGGGAATAACCTATCCGTGCGGATTGACGCATGCCTGGTGAATAACCCTTCGTATTCAATCTTTATTAAGTTGTGGAAATGATCTCTCTATGCGAATTATCGAATGACGGGTGAAAATCCATTTGTAGTTTCGTATATATTCTTTCATACTCGTATTGGATATCATTTCTTTTGAAATCTTCAAGGGATATAATTTTCTTTCATATTTCTCCATTTATAATAAGAAATTATTGTTTGTTTTTATAACCTTATTATTAAATGGTGAAAATTCCTGAAATTAGTAGAATATCATTAATAGTTTGCGTTTCATCTAATATCAAATCACTTGAATATTCTGTTTCTATGAACTTTTTTATTGAATTTTTATCTATTCACGACGGGGTACTATTCACATCGGGGTACTATTCATGTCAGAGTACTATTCACGATAGAGTTTATATTTATCTTTGAAATATAAATCTTGGATATCATTCTTGAATTTGACTCCACAATTTGGTCATCATGTTGGCAATTTGGACAATCTTAATCTCTGGATAAATTTTATTACAAATCTCTAATATTTATCCTTGATCTCACTGTATTTATTTTTATATCATTGTCATCATCTTCAGACTTAAATTGAGGTGATAGCTCTCTTTGGCCCGTAGTGCAAAGTTGAACTAGTGTGGCATGATTTTCATCAAACTGTGTATTGGTATAATCTTGACTTTTGGCGTTACAAACAAAGGCTTTTGGTGAAAATATCTTTGGCCCATAGTGCAAAGAGAGGCTGTTGAGCATGAATTATTGATTGGTGTTACACGGATATAATATTGGTGGTGAACCTTTAACTTGTAGAAGATGGTAGATATTATAATCTACTTGACTCTTCTAATGGATTGCTTGTTCCGCTGCTGTTGTTGTTAAAACACTTATAATATCTTTAAATCTCTGATTTATTACTGTTGAAGGCTAAAGATAATTTATTTTTCATTATCTTAATCATGATATTCTTAACTGGGTTATTTGTGCTCACCCTTTTGTTTCACAATTCCTTTCAGGTAATAAGAATGAGAGTGTAGCGGGGACTAGCCGGAGAATGGAGTGATGGTCCGAGATCGCAAAAGTGTCTCAATATATTATTAAATAGTGTGACAATAATTATATTGAGAACTTAAGTTGTATTTGTATTGAAAGTCACAATATGCGTGTTGTCATATTTTGCACGACAGTATAATAGTTGTAAATTAAAAAATTCGTATTTGTATTTTGTAGAATGTAATTGGCGACTCAAAATGAGTTGTGTGGACCTATTTTGGGGGGCGTCACAGTTGGTATCAGAGCTTAGGGATATGATCCCTGGTAGAGATCTGGATTAGAACTAGGAGGGGAGAGACGAGTAAAATCCTTCGCTAGTATGTCCTACCTAAGCTATTTTGTTATTTAATTAGTTGGTTCGGTCGTAGGGACAAGATGCGACATGTCAATTTCTTTAACTAATCCTTGTTTTGTAATCGCATTTCAGAATGACATCTGGAAATCAAGAGATGAACTATGAGACAATTGTGGCTGATAATCAGGAAGCTACAAATCATACTGCTGTAAACTCAGAAAATCATGATGCCAACAACAGAATGAATGATGAATTTTTTAGGAACTTCATGCAATTCATGCAGAACTAGAAGAGAAGAGCTCTTGCCTATAATACTGGTGGAAACGCTGGTAACGTATGAATGGTCACTGCCAAGCAGTTCAAAGAGTTAGGACCACCTGAATTTCTTGGAAAATCGGACCCACTCAAGGCAAAGGCGTGGCTCAAATAATTGACAAAGATATTTAATGTTATGCGTTGCGCTGATAATCAAAAGGTTTCCTTCGCCACATTTATATTACGAGGAAAAGCAGATCACTGGTGGGAGTCAGTAAAGCGTACCCATCACTCGGCACTCGAGATGTCCTGGGTGGAGTTCCAAGAATTGTTTAATAAAAAGTATTTCCCAAAGAGTATTCGTCATATGAAGGAGGTGAAATTCATCAAACTGGAGCAGAACAACATGACCGTATCACAGTATGAAGCCAAGTTTGTCGAGCTATCTCGATTCGTGTCTCATTCGGTGGACACTGAGGAACGGATGACGCGAATATTTTTACGAGGTTTGAAACCTGAAATTCGTCAATATCTCATTTCTCATAAAATTTTTCTATATTCGGATGTCGTGGATAGGGCTCAATTAGTGGAACAAGAAAAAGAAATACTACAACCAAGAAACAACTCCCAACAGTGAGAAAGAAATTACGATAATAATTGTAATGGTGGCAACAATCATCGAAATAATGATAACCAGCGATGAGGGAATCACTACGCTGAAAATGGTAACCACTTTAGTGGTAATCCTGGCCCAGATAACAGGAGGAGTTAGTTAAGTGGCAACAATTTCAAGAAGAGAAGATTCAACAATAATCATGGAAAGGCACCAGCATCAGCACCAGCACTAGTACCAGTTTCGAGGAGAGAAGAACAACCACCAGTCAGATGTTTCAGGTGCGGAAAAGAGGGACACATCAGTCCAAATTGTACACAGCCGCCATCCAGGTGTGTTACAATTGTGGAAAAGAAGGCCACATAGCTGGATTTTGTCATGCAGCAAAATCAAGTCCAGCTACAAATAATGACACCAAAGGCTGTCACGGACAAGTCAAAGTCTGTGGTTCAGGGGAGAGCTTTTGTCGTGACATCTCAAAAAGTGCGAAACCCGAATAAAGTTATCACGGGTAAACTACTTATTAACTCTTGTGAAGTCTATGCCTTACTAGATACTGGTTCTACCAATTCTTTTATTTCACCTACATGTGCTCAACGTCTGAACTTGACTCATGAGAAATTAGATTTTGACTTATCTGTTGAAACACCATTAGGACAAACATTCGTTGTATCCACAGTCTATAACTCTTGTTTTGTTCAAATCAGCACCCTCACATTACCTGTTGATCTTATCTCCTTGGACATGCATGAATTTGATGTGATTTTAGGAATTGATTGGTTAACTACTCATCATGCTAAAATTGATTGCTTTCGTAAGATCATTAGTTTCCATATTCCTAATCAACCTGTTATGTGAATTCAAGCAACCAAACCATTGAAATCAATAACAGTCATTTCTAGTCACAAAGCCATTCGTTTATTGAAAAATGGATGTCAAGCTTTCTTAGCCCATGTAACTGATTTAAACAAAAGTATGTCAGATTTGAATAGTATTTCTGTTGTTAATAAGTTCCCTGACGTATTTTCCGAAGAACTTCCTGGGCTACCCCCAGACCGTGAAATCAAATTTTGTATCGACCTTGAACCCGGTAAAAAACTATTTCCAAAACCCCATATCGAATGGCTCCTATTGAACTTCAAGAGTTAAAAGTCCAACTACAGGAGTTGTTAGACACCAATTTCATACGTCCGAGTACATCGCCTTGGGGTGCTCCTGTTTTATTCGCAAAGAAGAAAGACATGAGTATGAGACTTTGCATTGATTATCGGGAGTTGAACCATGTCACCATCAAACATAGGTACCCATTACCTCGCATTGATGACCTGTTCGACCAGTTGCAAGGTGCTCAATTCTTTTCAAAGATCGACCTCCGTTCTGGATATCATCAGTTGAAAGTTAAAGCTGATGACATTCCAAAGACTGCCTTCAGAACTCGATACGGGCATTATGAATTCCTAGTCATGTCTTTCGGATTGACTAATGCTTCTGCTGCCTTCATGGATGTGATGAACCGAATATTCAAGGAATATTTGGATCATTCGTGGTTGTCTTTATCGATGACATTCTCATATACTCCAAAAGTCATGAAGATCATGAGCAACACTTGAGATTGATACTCCAAAAGCTTCGTGAAAACAAGTTATATGCTAAGTTGAAGAAATGAGAATTCTGGCTTGAGGAAGTAGCATTCCTTGGTCAAGTGGTTTCTAAACAAGGAACTTTGGGAGTCAGCCATGGTGCGGTTGGCGAATTACCAGCAATGAACTGCTAGGCATTTTAATAAAGGGGTCAAGTTGCGGAGGTTTAAGGTTGGTGATCTTGTACTTCGGGAGGTTGAAGCGTCTACCCCTCAGAATACAGACAAACTTATGCCGAACTAGGAGGGTCCTTATGAAATTGTTAGAGTGCCGAAACCAAGAACCTACCGGCTTCGGGTAATTAAAAACACATGGCATGCCGGGAGGCTTCGAAAGTATTTTCAATAAGTTATGTATTTTTGACATTGGTAATTATGTAATCTTATCCAATTATCAATAACGTAGAGCATATCAGTTTTTGCAAAATAGTCTTTTCATTTTACTTGAAGTTTTGTACATATGTGAAATCTGTTACAAGAAAAGAGAGAAGTCATAAATGTTTATTGTTGAGGAGGGGGGTCATCTTCAATATCGGCTTCGTCGTTCGAAGAGTCTAAGACGGAGGGATCTAACCCGGCTGTGAGCATTTTAGCCTTATCTTTCTGCCGAGCATTCGAATACCTGTCACCGTATTATTTTAGGACCTCTTCGGTCAGCTCTGGGGATCGGCGGTATTCGACAATGAGCTTCTGTTTGGCTTTTTCGGTCATTGGAGGTTCTTGTGCTCTTAACTCATTGTAACTTGTCTCCAACGACTTGTGTTCCTTCATCAGTTCGGCCAATTGAAAATGCACAGTCCGAAGGCGATTCTGAAGGCTTGTAATGGATTTCTCCATTATGTCTATCCAATTTTTGTCTTCGGTTCGTTCTGTCAGAAGCTGTCGTCTTTTTTCGGCTACTTCAGAAAGCTGTCGTTTGGTCTTCTTCAGCTCCTTTTGCAGCTCTTCGCAGTGATATGTTGGCGTGAAGACTCCGTTCTTTTTCTAAGCCAAATTTTATAGCTTCGATTCGGAGTTGAAGTTCGGCGATTTCGGCCTTCAGTTCTCCCTCTTTATCCTTCATTTTTTGAAGATGACGTAGGGTTCGGGCGGTGACAGCATTAGACTGCAATTTAAAATTGATTAATTTGGTGGTAAGTATATGTGGATAATGGAAAAGGTGTGGGGGACAGTTCTACTAACTCGACCCATATGCATGGAGTTCGTATAGATCAGCTCTTCGGTTGTGATGTCTTCAAATCAACTGTCGTCTTTAGGTAGACTGAAGTACTGGAAGAGCTCCATGGGGTAGTCTTCGGGCCATGGAGTTATTGTGGCTCGAAGTTCTCGGATCTCTCGTATTTCGGTTGAGAGCGATGACGATTCGGTTAAGGGAGTGTTTGTTGATTGTTGATGTTGTTAGGGTTCGGGAAGTTGTTCCGTGTTTGGTTTTTTGGTGAGAAAGGCGGAGGATGATTCGGCCCATTCTTTCCTCTTCTGTAAAGGGGTGTCGGGTTCGGCAGATTCGGTGGGTTCGACTGAGTCTGGTTGGATGATATTAAGATTGGGAGTTTGGGTAGGATCGACGATTGGGTGTTGTGATGATGTGAGGGGGGTTTTTTAGTGGATGCCTTAGCTAATCGGCGTTTCTTTTTGAAGAGGGCATCTTTTTCAGCCAGTGTTATCTCAAGATGGCTCTTTTCGATGAAACCTGGTGTAGGGATGCCAGTGGGGAGGTCGGAGGCTGACGCTGAAGGTTGTGTTATGGGGATGGCAGAGATATGGTTTATCAAGAGGGGAACTTCGGTTGGTTGAATGGTTGGGGGGGTTATCTCTTCGAATGGATTGGGAATGACTTCAGGAGTTGCTGTTGGAGATGTCGTTTGACCGATGTCTTCGGTAGTCCTTAGTTTGATAAGGGAAACTGTAGGTAAGGGAAATGTTAGGGAGAATAATAACAGTCTGTATAAATAAGTTAGACTTGACTTACGTTTATGGTTATATAGCCACGCTGGATTGTTCAAAAGATCCATGTTCCACTCTTCTTCGGGCATTTTGGCTATGAGTAGGGCCAACTCTTCGGCTCGGCTGTGGGTGAATTTATCAAACACTACGTTGGCTCTTGAGGCTTCGGCCTAATCTGGAATTTTGTAGGTTTCGGGTACCCTGACGAAAAACCAGTGGGAGTGCCACCCCTTGTTTCTGGTGGGGGTCCTCATTAGGGTTCGTTTCTAAGCTGCTTTATTCGGTTGCTTGTTGATTTGGCGGAACCCCGATTCCCTGGATCTGCCTAGCTAGAATAGGGCAAAGAAGAAGTCGATGGATGGTTCTACGCCATATTTCTGGCAGAAGGCGATGAAGCAGATAAGATGGATGAATGAGTTCGGGACTAATTGGGCGAATCCCACTCCAACGAATCCGAGGAAGGTGATGATGAATTTATGAAGGAGGAATCGGACACCGTGTTTTAGTGCATATGGGTGAATGCTTTTTTAGAAGAATATTCTTGTTGCATTTTCAATATGGCGATTTCCGCTTTGGTTCGAATCGGTGAAGGGGTGGTAGAGGAGGAAGTGGTTTGGGAGTCGGAAGCGGGGGTGGCGATTGTGGTGATTTGTGGGTTTGCAGTGGTGGTGGAAGGGACGGTCTCTGTGGGGGTTTGGACTGGGGCTTGTAAAGGAGTGGGGTTAAGATGAGCTGCGGTCGAACCAGCGGGGTTGTTATCTTGGTTGGAGGTATCGACCATTGTTGATCGGGGTTTGTAGAGAAAGTAGTGTGTTTCGCCGGAAAAGATGGTTTTGGATGCCTGAGAGAGTTGTTGCAGAAGGAGAGAGAAAGTCTTTTGATTAGTGAGGCGGTTCATTTTGGGGGTAATGGGTTTTGATGTGACTCTTCAGCTCACACATTTCTCGAGTTATGACTAATAATGGTGGTGGGGTCCAGTATATGGCGTGTGCAACAAGAAGGGATTGTTTGGTTCCGAGGTAATTGGTTCGGATTACATTAATTTGTGTACACTCTCTTATTATAAGTCAATTATAATAAGAGAGTGGGGGCAATGTTGGGGCCTGATTTGTTGGGCCCGGTGGACTCGGTAAGGCTTATCCTACGTGGACGGATGGCATGGATGGGTTGTTTGACAGTTAAGGAGTCTACAGTCCTAACTGTACTTAAACTCTGGGTCCTTAGGAAAGAGTCCGGATTATATCTGACTTCCTTTCTTTAAGGAGATTGATTTTTATCCAATCATAGGTAATTACCATGATTAGGAGTCCTATTACAATTCGGGGACAGGGTGATAAAGGAGGTGTGATCATCTATAAATACAAGACTGAACCCTAATTAACAGGTAATGACTTTTTGCTCACTAAAGTGCTAAACCTCCATTGTTAATACCTTGAACAACCTGTACTTATTCTCACACCGGAGCTATTCCCCGACAGCGAAAACCGTCAGCCCTCTGAGTGTGGTTTCGTTTTTGTGCAAGATTTGACGCATATTTTGGTGATTGGACGCGCAACAAAATCTTGGCGTTAACAATTACCATAATCCATCTTTATATTAAGTATTAAAGTGTAACCTTGATAGCATATTCCCATTAAGCTACAACCCCTCTATCTTTATTGTGGAGAGTCTTCCTTTGGTTGAGTTAAGACCTGCAATAGAATTTCTCTATTTGTTGTTTTAATGGTGAGTATATCTATGTGCACATCCAATTTTACATCAAAAGTCATAGCCAAAGGTAAAATAATAGTAAAAATATTTCTCTCTTCTCTCTACAATATTTTCCCTCTCCTGTCTCTATACTTATTTTAGCTTTGTGTCTTTAGATGTGAAATTGAATGTGTACATAGATATATATTTTAATATTTTAATAGATCATCCTACAACAAAAAGCTATGTATACATAACATACTTCAATAACTTTCTTTGTTCTTTTCTTAAATTTACAATATAATGTAACACAAGAAAGATGCTAGGAAAAAATAAAAAAACTAACACTATGTTTTCAAAATAAAATTAAGCATAATGCAAGGACATTCATGTTAATGGGGGATATGTCAAACTAAAGCTCAGATCCCTTGATAAACTAAGTTACAAAAATATAGAAATATGCCCAACATACAACAAAAAGCTCAAGCATACTCCTTCAGTCCTTTGACATGGACAACTTGGTCTAGAAGACAATTCCTAAAAAGTATACCATACATTTCAAAAATGGAGGTAACCATATAAGAGATGTGGAACAGGAAATTCCCCTTCCACCTCTTAATAGTAAGTTCCTGAAGTAATATTTACGCACAATGTAGTAAGGTAAACGAAAGCACCAACAACGGATATGCACACAGAGAAAGCCGCAAAGTATCATACCCTTCTTGCTATCACAAAACCAACATAACCAAACATGCATTTGGCAAAAAGATGAATGTAGTTTAATAGTCCAGAGCAGCTACTCGATTCCTCCACTGAAGCTCCATGATAACCAAGTTATCCATAGCATCTTGGACATTGGCCTCATATGCTGCTCCTAAAGCCTCGATGTTTGTTACTTTATAATGCTGAGCAGCAGCATCCTTCTGCAACGCTTCAGCTTCAGCAATGAGCTTGATGATATCGGCATCTATGGCTTCATTCCTGGCCTCGAGCCTAACTATCTTGGTCATGTTTTGTTCTTTCTCTTGTTCCAATTTCACCAGGTTCTCTTCAACTTGACGATATTTGTCCAATAAACTCTTCAACTCCTCTTTCTCCTTGGACCTGGCAATAGGAAACAGCAGGCCTCGGGTCACTTGTTTGTGAAGCTCAGAGGCTCTACTGGCTAGAGCTGGCAACTCCCAACAAAGGGATAAGAAGCCCTGATGTAAGCTCGGAGGAATCCTTCTACAAGCCAGCAAAGCAGTCAATACTTTATTAAACTCTTGATACTTTGACTCCTCGGCAAGGTCTAGAAGGCGTCCAGACAAATAGTTCTTGAGCACCTGCTCATAGTTCTGAATGGTCTGTTGATCAAGCTGAACTTGAGGAGGAAGGGTCTTCTTCAATTCATCGAACTTGTTTCTTTGAATCAGGTCCGCCAACTGCTTGAAAAACCCAACTGTCTCAGCAGAGAGTGACCTGGGCGTTCGACGGGAGAAGCCTGGAGAATCACTTGAGGAAGGATTTTGAATGGTCCAGGTGCATCTCGTAATATGAGGAACATCCTGCATCACAAAAAGAACATACAAAGAGAAGTCGATGGCAGACTTGAGGAATACGCGAACAGTATTAAAGAATTGAACTAGATTACCTTGGAGACATTGGGCTTTTTCTGGGAGGCACTTTTGAGAATACAATCATAGCTACGACTAGCTTCTTCTTGCATTGCAGAAGGAACCTGGGTAGACTTCTCAACCCCCTCATCACTAGTAGAAAACATAAATTCTGGCTTTGATCCCGAGGATCCATCATAATGATAAGACCTTTCAGAACGAGCACCATATGATCTTGAGGACTCCGAGCTCAGTTCAACATACTCGGTCTTAATAGGCTGACTAGAAGTAAGATAGAAAGAGATCTGAGTCTTGAAGCTACGATGTTCCAATTATGACTCTTCAAGTTTCAGAAAATGTGGCTATATGATGCTAAATGGGCCTACTTACTAGATGTAGTGCTCCACTCTATTAGTCAAAATAAAACATATTTTACCCTCCATGAAGAAAAGCGGAGCACATCCAACTCACACTTTAAAAAAACAGAATAATTTGTTATTTAATCAAGTAAACAGTAGCAGTCAAAATGAGATGGAAAATGTTGAAGTAATTTTCTCTTTAAAGCAAAAAATGTATATCAAAACATGAACTCACTTATTCTGGAAAATACAGGCATTTTAAAGTATAGTGTTTTCTGTTTCCAGATTCTATTTTGTAGTATAATTTCAGAGTTTTCTATATTGAGACGGTACTTTGCTTGGCCAGTTTTCTCATCTTTAGTTTCCAGATATTTTTTCCAAATCAAATGTTTACTTACTTTTCATCACAATTTTTTATAAAATTAAAACTTAAAAATATTTAACTTATTTTTCTTTCATTAAATTATTTTCAATTTTAATTTTAAAATTTGTAAATATTTAATTTTAATTTTGTCATCCTTAAAAACTTTACAGTTGACCCTAGTAACATATTCTTATTTCACTAATATTGGTCCAAGTTAAATGGACTTGGATGGAGTAGTTGGACATGGGTACCTTGACGAGTCCGACATGGGTACTCCTCAATTTGACAATTATTTACACTAAAATGACCCATACCCTTGTCTGAGTATCCAGTGTTAGACATGAGTACTTCAGGAAAAAAAAGTGAGTCATCCATGCAATATAGGTACTGGTTTCCTAAAACTAAAAATGTAAAAACTGGCCAAACATAATATTGTGAAAATTAAACACACAAAATTACAAATTCTGTCCAAACAAGGCCTTGGCATTTTAGGGTACAGGAAACCTTTCCGGGCTCCTTAAACTCTTTTGTCCTTAAAAGGACATCTCCAAGTCCTTGTTTAGGTAGGCTCAACCCCTATTTTGGCGCTTTGATGAGAAATTTATTTCAAATAAAAAAACCAATAAAAAGAATTCACATAAATGCTCTGGTAAAATTTTAATTGACCATGAATTCAACAGAAGAATTTGCACCAATGTTTTCTTTTAACTGCCACTTCCGGAAAAACATTGTTATCCATAGCAAAACTACCAACTACAAAAATAAGAATCTAGTACAAAAGGACAAGAAAATGAGAAAATAAATGAACTAAGGTACAAACTATCTTACGTAGTAAACTCCTCCAAGTCGTCCAAAGCTCGTCTCATTGCATAAAGAATCAATTTCTTCACCTGTCTCAGGAACAAAATCCCAATGCAGTGGTAGCAAAAGCAAACATTTTATATACAGAAGAATGCTAAACTAAAAATAGATAGAAAAGAAGTAAACAGACACACAGTATAGAAATCTTGTAAGACGAGATGGGGTAAATATGCTATAGTATAAAACCGAAGAACAAAGGTCCGCTAAAGAGAAAAGGCAGATTTTAAAAAACCTCTAGCTTGTCTTCCTTGGCCCTGTGCTTTTGGGGAAGGGCACGTATTTCATCTGTTAATCGGATGCACTCATTAACATTTTCAGGAGAGACGAAGCCCGTTGAAACCTTTATACAAGACTGTAAAATAATGCAAAACAGATCGAAAATTATGTATAGAAGATTTAAGCATTGAGCATACAACTTAAATATTTAGAGGATTTAACTGTAAAATTTTTCTTAATGATTTGTTCATGTTATCGGAATAACTCAGCAAGCTAAGAAGAGATTATAAGCCTTCATTAAACGAGGTGTATGACTTTTTTTTAGGAATACACAGATAGCCTATCAAATTTGCAAGCTACTCCAGCTCCTAATTTTATTATTCAATGAATGGTAGATTGAATGGTACAGCTAAAAACAGACAACATTCTATCTTAACCTCCTAAGGGGATAAAGATAAGATGCTAAATTACCAACAATTTCAATCTAATGTAACATAAGATCAAAGTTCATGCCGAGTCGAAATTAAGCTAGTCCGATGACGAGCAGGAAATTCTTAGCATGCCAAAAAGACAAGGACAAATCAAGAAACAGCGTTGGAGCCACTTGAGAATTGGGATATCACAGTTGTTATTTTTAATTCTAATAAGTAAAATACATTGTGTTGCATAAACGCTATGCAAGGCCAAACAGTTTACAAGGGAAAGTAAAGTTCATGATCATACTTATGTTGAGTAAACCACAAAGAATTCCATGAGTAAACTACTTACCTTTAAATTTCTAACTTGACAAGGACAGCCAACAGGTATAAAAACTGCATCTCCTAGTTTTTGCACAAATGTCCATGGCTCAATTCCTGACATGAAAACATAAAATTATGATAAAATCTAGCATTACATACATCTATGTATATCTATATTAAAAATAAAATAACAGACCATATTCCTCCTTGAGCCTCCTTTTATGCCCCGTGCTCAAGTAAAACGTTTGATCATGAATAGGGTGAACAACCTGTAACATCAAGAGGCTTAATTATTTTTTTGATTAGGAAGAACATCAAAGGCCTTATCAAAAAGTAAATGACGAAATGTAGAAAAATTGGGCTATTTCTTGAGTCCTTGACATTAGATTTATAATGTACAAGATAATACTAGATCACATGACATCCAACACGTTGATCTAAGAAGTTATGCATTTCACCTTCAATTATGTCTGGTTCAATAGCATATTTATTTATTAGGTTTTCGTTCATAAAGAAGAGGACTTTATTAAGGAAACAAAAGAATACAGAAGGAAGACGGTTAATCCACCAAGCCGTACATCATATGTAATGGAAAAAAAAAATCCTACTACAAATCTGCCTCAATCCCTATGCAAATTTGCACTAGGGATCCCTTTAAGTGTTCACTTTGGTGAAGCCCGTGAAGACTCAAAAAGCAGATCTTATTGTATAACAAATGAAGTGACAAGGATCGTCCACAAAGGATATGTGCTTTCCTCCCATCCAAATACCCCAAAGAATTGCAAAAACATCCACAGTTCCACACCAAAATAAATTCTACCCAACTTTCTGCCCCCAAAAGTCCGTAGAAGAAGCTCCTTCACCAATTCAGAAAGAACCCAGCACACAGTTGTGACACCAAATCGGCAATCCGCCAAGCAATAGGAAAATAAATGAATAAGTGGGAAGAAGACTCACAGATATGCCAACACGCAATAACATACATATGGAGAAAATGCCTGGTCTACGCCACTGAAGCAAATCATTAGTATTGAGCTTGCCAAGCAGCAAAGACAAAACAAAATCTTTGATTTTCAAAGGAGCCTTCTCCTTCAAAATATAAGACTCTAAAGGAAAAGAACACAATGGATGTCTACCAACAAAGTGGGAAAAGAAGGATTTGCAAGATAAAATTAAAAATCCCCAATTGCTCAAGGGACCAAACTCGAAATTAAAAATAGACGCAAGAGAGAAAGAGGCAAGAAAAAGTAGAATAGATGAAATGAAAGATAAAAGAGGTGAGGGAAAGCTTCAAGCAAGACAACAGCTTCCCCCCCCCCCCCACACACCCTTCACTCTCGCTGATATTGGTGCGTCTTTGTTTCTCTTTAAACTGGACACGTGGACTTCTCCCCCACACCCTTCACTCTCGCTGATATTGGTACCATCCTCCCTATTATACTAATTATGTCTTGAAACACTTTCTATTCCGAGACATGATTAGAAACTCGACATTAGAGATACTGCATTTCAAAGTGAGATACAAGGAAACAAGGAGAGAAAACAAGGAGAGAGGTTGAAGATGTGTTGTGTCAGATATGATAAATTATACTCCCTCTGTTCTAAATTATAAGATCAATATTGACTTTTGAAAGTCAATTTGATAATTTTTTAACTCAAAATTGATAAGATTCATTAAAAATTATGAAACAATATATTTTATAATTAGTAGTGCTTTTTATAATTTATAATATTCATGTATAGAACAATGAATTTATGTCAATTTAGAGTTTAAAAATGTCATAAGTTGACTTTAAAAAGTCAATAATAATTTTATATTTTGGAATGGAGGGAGTAATTCAAAAGGGCACATCAAACAAAGCTGTAACTACCTGGTCCACTGGAGAACAATATATATGCCTAAATTCTTTGAAATGTTTTCTAAGATATTCTTCCAATTTAGGTTTATCCTCCCTGCGGAAGATATCCCAAAGGGCACCTCCCTCTGTATCTTCAAATCCTTCTTCATTGTTACCTTCGTGCTGCTCCTCCATTAGATTCACAGTCCGGTTATTTTCATAAATTTCCCTTTGATCCTGGGCAAAGTGCTTTTTTTTCAACTTCTTAATCTTGGCAAGCATTAAAGGTGCAAGTGTCACTGCTTCAGTGTGTGTCAACACATTCACCTGTGACAGAACACAATTCTTATAAGAGATGAGAATTACAGAAAATGTATTAGTAAAAAAGGGAAGAATTTGACTACAGATTGCAGAACGTTAAAAAAATTATAAGCACGTTAAAAAAATTATAAGCAGTTTAAGCTGAAAATTTTTACAGGGTGCGGGGAGCGGATGGAGCATATACCCCTACAGAAAAAAGTAAGATCATACTTTATTAATTTTAACTGGTAATACCAAGGTATTCACATCATTTTGTGAACCATATTATTGTGAGATGTAATCCGAATGAGTTTTGATAGAAACAGTTGCACAACATAACAGCAATGGTACATGAACCACTAGCAACTTCATCTTTGACCTGAATGCATGAGTGTCAGGCAACTGAACTGTCCTCCTTTTCTTACTCTTTATATAACAGATGATAGTCCTGGGAACAGTGACAAAAGTTAATACGAAAACCATAATATTATGCCAAAGCAATTGGAACAGGACTGCTGGAGATTTGGAGTGCTGCCAAACTCAGGCATAAACCATTTTATGTTGATTACAACTGCTTTAAGTTGACATAAAATTTTGTTGCTGCACCATCAGATCAGGAATTAGGCATGAGCCAGCTGAACCAATAATGCCATTATTTATTGTATATCAGTTTTGGTATTTGAAAAAGAAAAATAAACTACATAAACGATGGGACATGAACTCTACAACATGCTTATCTACGCTTCGTGGTGCAACATATTTCAGATTGTAGTATAAATACTCTATTAGGCTTAATAAAGTTGCATAAAGAAGAAAATCATTTTGTCCACGGCAAAAGATTCTTTGTATAAATAAATAAAAAAATAAATAAAGATGTTAAGGTAACATGTGAGTTGGCTCAGTCCTACATTTGATGACTGATTGTGAAGTTGAAGACTTAATACACAAGGCTGGCCTAATGCCTATTCGCTTAAGAATTTTTGCGTCAAATTGGTTTCAACAATACTCCCTCCATCACATAAAGATAACTTGTACACTTTTCACATAAATTAAGAAAAATCAAAATAGATGAGAGATAATAAGTAAGTTCCAATTTGTTACCCACAATCGACACCATATAGTAGAATATGATTCTTTCCTTTTCCTTAAAGTAGTGAACTCTACTTAAGTACTTTTAAGGCTAAAATAGTCTTCATGCAACATTTTGAATGTGAAGTGTATACTTCAGACATCTTTTGGGGGACAAAACCTTTTTGTACTTTAGACATCTTTTGTGCGACAGAGGGAGTATACTAGAGCTTTTGTTATGGACTCCTCAAGCTCCCCAACAAATTGGTATCAATGTCATTATCCAAAAGACCCTGGCAGACTCTCAAAAAATGTTCGCATGCCTTCAAGCATGATGTGGGTTTGACTTCACACTTAGGGGGGGAAGCAGTTGGATGTTGGTTGGGACTAACACATGAAGGGAGAGAATTGTTAGGGTCCGAAGGCTTAATATACAAAATTGTCCTAAAACATATTGGCTTAAGTTTTTTGGGTAAAGTTGGGTTCAACAATTATATTAGAACCTTCATTATGGACTCCCCAAGCTCCCCTACAAAAGAACACCATATTTGGAAACAAGTACCATAAAATTTAAACGCATGTATACTATTATAACTTATGCTAAATAACTAGCTAATCCCACCCCCTCCTCCCACTATAATTTCTACACTTCTTTTGTGGGTGTGGCATGAATTTTAAGACGTCTAATTTTAAAAATAATATTGTAATATAGTTGGAAATATAACATGTAAATATACTAAATAAATAAAAACATAATTATGCTTAAATATGTTTCTGGCGTTTCTAACATATTGGGGTCGCACACCAAGAAAAAGTAGTTCAAACTAAAGTGGGATGAAGGAAAATTGGGTACACAATATATAATATTTGAAGAGCAGACTCCTATATGTCAGCTACCAAGTGGGCTTACTGTTGAGAGAGCAAAAGCTGAAGAACAAAAGATGACACTTGAGATATATAAAGCAAGCAGTTGTGCCAATGCAAAAGACCCACTCCGAAAAGATATTTTGCTTTTGCCGAGAATTAGAAAGAGAAAAATTCCAAGAAATGCCTGCTACAATAGTCTTTTTTATTGGGATAAAAAAATAAGGACATAAATCAACATAGTTCTCAAAATCGTATGATATGAAACATGTATAGTACGACACGATACGGAGACAATTTGATACATAATCGCAAAGTGAATCGAAAATGACACCGTATCATATGATTCAACTACGATACAATACATATCTTATGAAACGATAAAATGCACGATACTTTTTAAAGTTAGTAATAGACTAATTTTTTTTTTTATATTAGATCCAAAAGAGTAAAAGCAAATTTTTTTAGCCTAATACCATTTAATGAAAAAAAATTTAGATGCTTGATGAGCAGTTAAACGCTTTTTAGAGTTTCATATGTTCTTTTACAAAATGTCGCTTCATTTTTTTCATGTCACTTTCCACAAGCAGAAACATAAATCTCCACTTGTTAATTTGATTTATTCTCTTTTGTTAGTTCAAAGGTGAATCTGAATTTTTATTTTCTCTTGGTACTCTATAAACATTACTAAAATAATATCTAATCATTCAATTTAGAGAATTTTGGCTAATTTTTTTTTAAAAATGAGGTCATAACAATATTTACTTTTTATATGTAGTCAAGCTAATATGCTTGATTAAGGCTGTAAAATGAACCAAAACAGTTCGGGTTTGATTCGTACTCACTCGACTAAAAGTTTAATTCGAGCTCGACTTAAAATATAAACGATTCAAATATAAGCAAATTTTAAAGTTCGATAAATTACTCGAGCCTTTTCAAATTACAATTTTTTGTTGATACTCGGATGCTCGATTCGAGATCGTGCTCGACTCGGTAACCAAAACGAGCCTCAATCAAACCTTATTTCAAACCTCGATAAATTTTATGAACCAAATCTGAGCAACTCAATACTCCGGCACTCCGACTCGGTTTCAGTTACACCCGCTATGCTTGATGTGGTCCAATAAAATTGTGTTTTATATGTTTAGAAATATATGATTAGCACATTTGTAATGATCAGTTTCGTTTTTCCGTAAGTCCGTATACGATTACGATTCACAAGTATAGCTATATGAAATTTCGAGTACACAGTACAATTTCAACGATTTGACAACTATGACAAATCAGATTAAGAAGAGAACCAAAACCTATGTAAGGACAAGAGAAGCCTCAAAAATTAAAGAGAAGTTACCAAATTTATGTCACCAACAAACCAAAACAGGTGGAAGTTAAAGCAATATTGGACTAAAACTGTTTGTTTATACACCCCGACCTATGCTTTAAAAGCCCCCCGCCTGCAGTGACAATGAAGCTCAGTATTTTTAATCGCAAGTATACAAGAAAATTCTATCTTTATCACCGGTGGGTCCCTTCAAGGGCGTGAACAGACAGTTTGCCCGTTCATACAGACTGGATGAATTATATAGGATAGGTTGCTTTTGGTACCAGAAATACGATGATTTGGAAAAGATTCAGCTACATAACAAAATTAACAAACTAAATTGTTTGGTACTTGGTAAGTGACACAACCTGAATTCTAATACGACGGTGATTGCCAATAGTATAAGATTTAATGTTTCATAAAAAGGATATTCTAGAAATCGGGAACTGCACTTATGCACATTGAAGCTTTAGGTATAGAGACATATCGTAAGTTACTTAAATTATTTTACTAAGATAAATCGAGTTTGGACAATTTTAGAGAAAGTTTTCCCGGATCAACAATACAGAAGATGTAAATTACATAATAACAGAAGGAAGTAAAGCATACCTGCCAGTCTGACTCATTACAGTGGGATAAGAGTTTACAGGAGTCTCCACGTCCCAGAAACTCCCGCTGAGCAACTCCATAAGCAATATACAGTTTTGTGCCCCTATAAGTTCTGGCTATCAGGTGGAATGGTTTACTATGGGTACAACTTGGACAGCAAGATTTAGGTAGCCACTACATGGATGTGTATATTCCGGTTGAAGGGGCAAACTACTTAGGTGGGAAAACTCGGCATCATGACGTTGGTAAATGCTCTGCGAATTAATAACAACTAGATGGGGGGCGCCCCGGTCCTATGCAAACTTCAGAATTTGGGGCCACCCAGAGAAACTGGTCAAATGACGACCCTCGCCACGGATATCCTTGTGAAAAAGATCGAGTACTTTAATATCCCGACCTGCATGGAAAATCAAATGGTACAGATATTTGTATTCTCAAATGATCAAGACATTAAAATATTGTATATGATATATATATAGAGAGAGAGAGAGAGAGAGTCCAAAGCTAGAACCATAATGTGACAAAGGTGTCTGCAGCTTTCTACTCGAAAGCAATGAAGATTGACACCAAACAAAGATTAAAAAGCAACCAGGTAATACTGATTATGGTACAATAAAACAGGGTACAAACGTACCTGATATGTCTCAGTTTCTTGAGTTTCCATTCACCTTTGGAAAGCTGGGGCGGGGTAGGGGGGGGGGGGGGGGGGGGTGGGGGGTGGGGGGGGGGGGGGGGGGGGGGGTGGGGGGGGGGGGGGGGGGGGGGGGGGGGGGGGGGGGGTGGGGGGGGGGGGGGGGGTGGGGGGGGGGGGGGGGGGGGGGGGGGGTGGGGGGGTGGGGGGGGTGGTGGTGGGGGGTGGGGGGGGGGGGTGGGTGGGGGGGGGGGACAACCTTGCAGATTTGTGCTGATTTAGATGGACAAATGGATTCAGCAAGGGAATGTTTTGTAATTGGTGTTATGTTAAATTTGTTTACGAAAAGATTAAGGGTCGTGGCATTAGACTTGATGCAAGTTCCTTATATTTGGCCAACTATTGTAGGGAAGCGTGTGGTATATTTAGTGAGTCAGTCACCCTTATTAGTATTATTGGGTGTTATGCCTTAGCAGTGTCGAGGCTCTGGGGCTAAAGATGTTGATGAAGTGGACTAACTACTAAGGTGAGGAGGGAGGTTATTGGCAGTGCGACCTATGGATGCCATTTTATATTTGTGAACTGTTGGAGGTGTGAAAGGAAGACAAAAAGATGCTTTTAACGGACGAGGATTGCCTCAGTGGCTAAGCAAGGTTTCCTTCTAATAAGGGGTTGTAGTGTTTTTTTGTTGGGTTCGGGGAGCGTTTGGCAGAATCTGTTTGTTATTACCGTAGGCATCCTGTTCTTTTTGTCAAGGGGGGGGACAATCAGTCGCACTGTTACCGGGCTTGTATGTTGTACAGGAGATTTTCCGGGCTCCTGCGGGAGGACTCTATTTTTAGGGTCATTCTACTGATACTTTCACATATTAAATGAAATAAACGTGGAAATATAGAGTCAAAAGCGGACAGATAAGCCAGCTGGAAATATAGCTTGAGTACCTCAATGTGAACCCTATACTGATCATATAAGATTAGTTTGTAGATGAGTACAAGCTATCATCATGTTAACAAGACAATAGCGGCAGGATTGTGGGAGTAAAATAATTGATAGAGGATGAACAAACATGAGTACAAATGGAAACAAATAGTATACATATTTGGTTTCCTTGAGCAACCTAAATCTACACAAAAAAAACAGAGAGAGGAATCCATGCAAATAGGGATTGACACGAAATACAGTAAGTCGTTAGAAAACACTGGACCTTGAACTTGATTTGAAACTCTCACGCAAACAACACCCACGGTTAACACACACAAGTAGGGAGAAAAGAAATGGACCATAAGGGCGTCCCATAAGAAACTTATCAAGGGCGCCAGTCCTACCACCTTCATGGACTACTGGTTTATACAAGGATCGCCCTCGGATCGGACAAGGATGAAGTTTGTAGTTCCCACAGCCAAGGCGTAATGCAAGTATGTGGAAAACAGGATACAGGACCCCCCCCAACATTCATGACAGAGCTGAAAAAAACAGTGTATCGAAGTTGTAAATTCATGTACATAGATGGGCGCGAGTGGAACCAGGAACAAAAGCATGTAGAAGAATAATCGGAAGGTACTCACAAGAATGAAGCTTTATTTTATGATTAATCCTCGCTTTAGATTTCAATCCCAGTCGAATATATTTCAAGATAGCCAGTCAAAGAATTAATTGAAATTTGAAATTTAAATACAAATTAGTTATAAGATAGCGCTAGCATTCTCCAATAACCAAAAATGGGGAAAGCATATGAATCTTTAGCAAAGTAATATATGAAGAAAGCTACCAGAGTATCATACACTCACAAATAGGTAAATGCAATCAATTCTATGGTTTATTTTTCCGGAATAGAATCTTCTCATGTTGAATGGAAAGACGCAATAATGAGCCGCACAAAATTATAGTGGCAAGAATTTCACATTCCAACATCTCGCTAACTTTCCACATATTTTCTGATGTGAGTAAAGTTGCCAGTGTTTTCTTCCAATAGAGGATCCAACCACTACCACTCCTCTAAAGGACAAACAAAAATTACTCAATATTCTAAGGACACGAGGAGCAGACTCTTACCCTGTGGTAGGTAGTTTCCCTATAGCGATCTATTGACGCATATAAATTTATTCTGAATTGTTAAATCAAAATCACTTTAATGTTGATTCCATAAAAGCCTGAGGGGAAACAAATGATTCTTATAAATTATTAAATAGTGGAATGGGGGGGAAGAGGGTACAATCAGTAAGAAAGCAAATAGGGACAGAGGCCTTCTCAAAGAATATCTGCATGGAATAGGGAAAGCGGACAACTCTTCAAAACAAGTATAGGGGTCTGAAGCAGAGAACTATTTAATGATCATATGTAACAAAAAAATTGAATCCGGACGGTGTCTAACTTATATGAATAGTTTTATATACAAAATTGAACAATAAACTCAAATTACAGAATGAATGAGAATAAAAATTATTCTTAAAGGAATAAAGAAGAAAATCTAATTTATAATCATGGTTCAGAATGAATTGCTATTAGTTTTCCTAAATTTGTGACAGCTACACCAAAACCAAACATGATGAATACTGATATTGTAGCACAAACCAACACCTAATCAGTGTAATATCTGTAATTTGAATAATCTTGTAATTAACCTATAAAGAAAACTTATAACAAACTACAAAAGGCTTAAAATAAACACACCGTCTACACCAATTCAAACAATTAATGGCAACAACAACCAAAAGCTGGAATTTTTTATTCGCTCACAGGTTATGGCACGGCTCCATAACCGATTTGTGTTCCCAGCTGCAAACCAGATGGTAGTTATCAAGGCACATTAGCCCACGCAATCACAGGCGGTCGCCTTTTATAAAAACCGCAATTGCGACGGAAAATGCTTCAAATCCCCTAGCTTGAATATCTACAACAGTTAGACAATACACAAGTTTACAAACCGACTCGGTTCGATCTTCTCGAGAAGCCGCAGTTTACGTAAGCTTTCTTTGGCAGTGTCAAATTCACGGACGTCGTCGATGAAACAAGAGCTACCCGGCCACCATGCAGGAGATATGTCGGGCAATGTCCTTTAGTATATTACGAAACATCAGATAATACTTCAGCTGATTTACTAACAGAGTGGATGTTGTGAAACCGGGGCAAGTTTTCTGGGTTAAGACTTGCTTTGGCAGTATAAAGTATGGCCTTCATACCACATCCACCCATCGGGATATCTGTTGGGACAAGGGATGTCCTGCCATCTTACATGTGGAGTATTCCTTCAGATGTCTGGATGGCCACAATACCCTCATCCTCATTTTCATCAGTTATGGTCCAACGGTTACCCCACTCACATAAGAGGTACATAGGACAGACTTTCTCCGCACCATGCAAGTAAGCCACTGGGTCACCTCCAGGATCTCTAAATTGCATAAACAGCTTCCTCCTGACCAACCTGCGCAGGCGACCCTTGCGCTAGAGGGGGCTCCCCGCAACAAATTGAGGCAAAGAACAAATATGGGAACAAGCCGTGTACAGCTTTCTATGGAAGTCGGCCTATATATAAGTTTTATGTCAGTTAGTTGCTGCATAGGAAACATGTGAAATCATTTAACTTATAAATGCCAGATTTAGGGAGGAAAACGCGGAGGTGTGCCTGGAAAAGAAGAGGTAAGTGTTGAAACCTACCAAAAACGCATGCGCACAGGTGGGGAGCAACTCTGCAGAGTAGGGTGTTGCCGGTGCTTGAACTTAAAACCCTCTGATCGTAGGTATAAAGTCCTAGCGACGCACACAAACAATTGCTTAGGACTTAATCGAAAGGACCGTTACACTAGTGGCAGTAGTATAATTCTAAGCCATACTTATTAATCCAACCAATAGTAAAATAAATTAAGCCCAAAAAAAAAAAATTTTTCTATGTTAATACGGAATGTGAAGAATACCTGAATTGGAGGGAAAGAAAAGAATTTATTAAGCCTTGGAATTAAACTGGGAATACCTGTTCAATTAACAATTCTTAACACCAAGTTAGGGCATGAGATCAAGTGATGTATTGATTGGTCAACCATTCGAAAAATCTCCAGGATAACTGGGATACTATTTTACAGCCACCGTCCAGTTCAAGACCTTGAATCATAGCTACCATCTCCTTGTTCGGCATAATTATTGCCTCCTCATATAAATCGGTGTTAAATTAAAAGGGTGAAGCCTTTGTTTTTAAGGAGATATTATTGATAGACAGAGGAGTTTTTAGCTAATTGAGCACTCAACTCCGGTATTCGAGAAACGAGGGGATAGCTGTAGTGTGTCCCTTACAACAAAACAAACCAAACAAGCATAGAAAGACAATAATCTGATGAAGGGGCGGGGCCGGGAGAGGACATCGACAAAGAAATAGACATGACAGACCAGATAATAAAAATTAAGGAGTACCGAATCAACCCAACGATTCAAGCAGCACGTCTAATCGCAAGCAACCTCCATGACAGATAGCAATTATCTCGACACACAGGGGCCAAGCCTCAGCAAAAATCCTTCTCTATCAGCTAAGTGAGGCCGCAAGATGATGCAGGAGAGAAATTAAATTTTGACAATGCAGGCAAAGATTAAAGTAAGGCGTCCAAGGGGGCAGAGAAAGTAGAACTAGGGCAAAGACAAAGACCGACCATTTGGATTTGCAGCGGGCGGTTCGAGCCCTGCTAAACACTATTCGCCACTTAAAGCAACCAGACAAAAAGTTAATAACCTTCCTTGTATTCCGGCCAGAACAATAAGCGATAGCGGCAGCAAATTACATGATTTTGTGTAAGCATCCTGAAGGATTTATCATGAGTTCTCGAAAAACAACAGTGATTGCAAAAACTGAACAAAAAAGATGAATCATAATTAAAACAAAAGCATTCTCAGCTAAATGCACAAGGACAAGAATGGCACTCGGATAAACTTTTTGATTTATCTCTTTCCCCTAAAAGCAAAAACTCCCACCGCTCCGAATCCATACATCAAGGGTTTATAAAGTTTGAATTTAACACAATACCGGATAATGCAGGGGAGATTATGACCCTTCCGGTAGTAACTTCCCATAACATTTGTTATATAAAGTTTGGGAAGAAAAAGCATAGTTAGGCATCTAGGGATATAGTTGGTCAGAATTTATGTTAGTTAAATGTGTTGTTTGAGGAGAAATTTATTTAAAGGCGGAGATAACGAAAGTTTTATCAGAGTCTATACGTTATTTATTCTTTACAAGATAACTACCATTGGATTGTGTATGATTGTGAAAAATTGGGGCAAATTTTCCTTTATAAGAAATCCATACGAGCTTTCCTACAAAAACAATGCTCACGAAAACATTGAATTTATTACGGAAAAATGTAACCTACTTTAATAAAATTTTGTTGGAACAAAACTATGGGCAAACAAAAGAAATCCAACAAATGAAATTAAAAGACAAAAACACAAGATTTACGTGAAAAAATCCAAATCGGGGAAAAACCAAAGGCGAGAGACCAAAAGGATATTACTATGTATCCAAAGCGTGAATAAAAAAAGATCTATGAGACAATTCATCTGCTCTGTGGCTAAAACTAATGAACTTAATCGAATAGTGTAAACCCTAGCTATTAATAACAGTAGTAGTGAAAGGCCAAAGCAAAAAGACACAAATGAGGCCAAATGCCCCCGCGCACCATCAGTCCCTCCTGGCTACCCGTCCAAATTACCTTCATCTTTTCATTATCCCGCATTCGAGTTGTCTGCAACAGAGGATAATTCGAGTTGTTGTCCAAAGTTGGAGAGGGGTACTGAAAGGGAATTCGAGAACAGACATAACATTAACAAACCTATTCTAGATATCTCTTAGATTTTATTTTTAAAACACGTCATAGGGGAGACAAAGGTATTATATAAGAACCAGCTTCATTATGTGGGACAATCCGCGGCAATTCACGAGAAGTGCAGTATTAATAAGGTGAAAGATACTAAAAAGCAAAATTGAGCGCAACTCACAAACCTAACCTATCCTATCGGTTATTTAAAGTAGTTAGAATTTGAGCTTAAAATTAAGGTTGGGTTTCCATTAAACAATTAGAGATGATTCCACATATAAATGTAGGCAGGGCTAGCACAATGATTTGATTAGAAATCAAGTATTGCGGTAAGCTGCGAAAACCATGTGGGGACATAGATGAGGCGGGATGAAAAAATTTACGTGGAGGGCGCAAAAAAAAAATCGACCCGTTGAAATATGAAATAATAAGAATCATATTGGAAAGGTCCCACAATCGGAAGGTTGTAGCAGCTATAACATTAAGTGGTTAGGACTCAAAACAATTAAATTGCTCATGGGTGATGGTGTCCCCAAAGGTGCACCCCCGACGAGATTATGTAGGAGAGGAGAGGACGGAATAGCCAAGGTGTATGGAATTGACCACACGCACGTGCCGTCCGCCGGTGTGGGACCCGGGCGCTGTGCGGGGCACAGGCACAAACGCAAACACAGGCCGCTGCTGTCCACTTTCTGGTCCGGGAACGGGGGGGTCCGCATGCTTGCTTCGCACCTATTCAAAGCCAATCCTTTTCGTAGGTACCCAGTCAGTTCACAAAGTTCAATGTCCCAATCATGAAGGGACACTAATCGTCTCTATTAAATATCATATGAATTCAGTCCCATTTGAGTCATTCAA